>CM059437.1:39524726-39788614 GCA_030390025.1 Squalus acanthias | reverse complement strand
GGGCCCATTCTCGCCGGCTCCAGCAGCTTCGGTTTATCAGTCCGCAGTCACACCAGGAGAACATGTATAAAGGGGGCGGCATTAAACCCCAGGATGGGAGATTGTGGATTGATGGAGATGGGAGATTGGGTTATGAGATATTGAGTATTGTGTGGGATGGGGAGGTGGTGAGGCAAAATGGGTCAGGAAGCTGGGAGTTGGAAAGAGGAGGATGTGGGAGGGAAGGCAAGGTGAATCTGAGGGCAGGTTGAATAACTAGATGGAGAGGAGGAGGAGGAATGGATGGAGGTGGAGATACCGAGTGAGGACTGGCTCCTGCTGAATGGGGCAGTAGGTCATTCATCCAGTCTGGAGCAATCTTTTGGTGTCAAGCACTGCAGGGTATGGGTCCCTGGGTTTGAACTAGAGCACTAACCAGAGTCTGTTACTGGGTCTCCAGCTGTGTGTGCCAGAGTCAGAACCAGAAGCTGGTTCCAGGGCTCTGGCACCTGGCGGTTGGTTTGGTCAGCTGTGTTTGTGTCAGTCTCCAAACTGACTGATGCACTATCTGTGTCATAAGATGCTACTAACGTGTGATTCTCCTCCTGTTCCCTCCAGTCACTGCGAATGGAGGAAAACGAGACCCTCGATTTCCTGGCTCTGGAGCGGGAGTTACAGACAGCCTTGGCCCTCGATGAGAAACACAAGCGAGAAAATGATGCAAAATTCAGGGCCATTCATCAGAAAGTGGGATCATATGAGGAATTCAGGTAATGAGAAATGTAGTGACTCCAAAAGAATGTCGAGATTTACATCCAGACATTGTTGATGCTAATATGCTGGGAGGTTTACACCTCTTGTAGAGGGTGTTAGGTGCTTCTGTGGCCATTGTCAGGCAATGGTTGCCATCAAACTGGTTTTGAAATGCAGTGTATGGAAATACTAAGAAACTGGTTACTGTCTGTAGCTCACCGGCTCGATGGAAATGAGGCCAGAGGCCCAATAGTGGGTGCACCTCGTGTCTCACCATTCAGGCGCAGGGACAGATAAAAATGGGCGCCCCTGAATTTCTAGGGCATTAGATTTTAAAGTTTTCAAATAATTTTTGGGATACAGTATGTGGGTAATTTGAGACATGACATGTGGTAAGTGTAGCAAGCTTGAGAAGAACAGGTGACTCTGGACCTATGGTTCCCAAAGCTCTCCACCACTGGGGTTTTCCTTAATCTGGGTCTGTTGTAGACTAATTGTAGAGATTGATTGCTATGTTTAGTCAACAACTGCATTATCGTTGTATCATGCGACTATCTGGATGGTAGAAGGCGAAGTAGATGAACCTTGGTCTTTTTCTAAATAAGTGGTGGGGGGGAGGGTCCCGGTGCAGAGAAATCTAGAATGCTAAAGAGAAAAGACAAGGAAGCAGTGCAGGAAAGTGATTGGGGTAAGGATAACCAGATTGTGTCAGGAAGGGACAGAGCGTACAAACAAAGGAGTGCACTAACACATAGAAACATAGAAACATAGAATCCAGGAGCAGGAGTAGGCCATTCGGCCCGTCGAGCCTGCTCCACCATTCAATATGATCATGGCTGATCATCCAAATCCAGTACCCTGTCCCTGCTTTAATCCCCACAGTACACATATCCCACCCTACCCCCGTAACCCCACGTATTTAATTCCCCCTAACATATCCCATCCTATCCCCATAACCCCACATAATTAATCCACCCCTAACACTAAGGGTCAATTTATCATAGCCAAATCAACCTAACCCGCACATTTTTGGACTGTGGGAGGAAACCGGAGCACCCGAAGGAAACCCACGCAGACACGGGGAGAATGTGCAAACTCCACACAGACAGTCACCCGAGGTCAGATTCGAACCCGGGTCTCTGGCACTGTGAGGCACCAGTGCTAACCACTATGCCACCGTGCTGGGTCTGGGTAAGAAAAAATAGTAATAAGACAAATAGGGCCATAGTACAAAAAAATGTCACGATGTCTAAAAATATTAAAAAGACAAATCTAAAGGCACTGTATCTGAATGCACAAAGCAATCGTAATAAGGTAGATGAATTAACAGCACAAATCGATGTAAACGGATACGATATAATTGCGATTACGGAGACATGGCTGCAGGGTGACCAAGACTGGGAGCTGAATATCCAAGGATATTTGATATTTAGGAAGGACAGGCAAAAAGGAAAAGGAGGTAGGGTGGCGTTGTTAGTAAAGGATGAAATCAGAACAACAGTGAGAAAGGATATTGACTCAGAAAATCAAGATGTAGAATCAGTCTGGGTGGAGCTAAGAAGCACCAAGGGGCAGAAAACATTGGTGGGAGTTGTCTATAGGCCTCCAAACAGTAGTAGTAATGTAGGGGACGGCATCAAACAGGAAATTAGAGATGCAAATAACAAGGGTACTACAGTAATCATGGGTGACTTTAATCTATGTATAGACTGGCCAAACCAAATTAGCAATAATACTGTGGAAGATGAATTCCTGGAGTGCGTACGAGATGGTTTTTTACACCAGTACTTTGAAGAGCCAACTAGGGAACAGGCT
The DNA here is from genome assembly GCA_030390025.1 of Squalus acanthias. Taxonomy (NCBI): domain Eukaryota; kingdom Metazoa; phylum Chordata; class Chondrichthyes; order Squaliformes; family Squalidae; genus Squalus; species Squalus acanthias. The sequence goes on along the minus strand of CM059437.1, from coordinate 39,786,067 downwards.
ATCCTAGATTGGGTATTGTGCAATGAGAAGGGGTTAATTAATAATCTTGTTGTGCGGGGTCCTTTAGGGAAGAGTGACCATAACATGATAGAATTCTTCATTAAGATGTAAAGTGAAGAAGTCCAATCCGAAACTAGGGTCCCAAATCTAAACAAAGGAAACTACGAAGGTATGAGGAGTGAGTTGGCTATGATAGATTGGGGAGCTTCATTAAAAGGCATGACGGTGGATAGGCAATGGCTAACATTTAAGGAACGAATGCATGAATTGCAACAGTTATACATTCCTTTCTGGTGCAAAAACACAAAAGGAAAAGCGGCCCAACCATGGCTAACAAAAGAAATTAAGGATAGTATTAGATCCAAAGAGGAGTCATATAAAGTTGCCAGAAAAAGTAGCAAGCCTGAGGATTGGGAGCAGTTTAGAGTTCAGCAAAAAAGGACCAAGAGATTGATTAAGAGGGGAAAAATAGAGTATGAGAGTAAACTTGCAAGGAACATAAAAGCGGATTGTAAAAGCTTCTACAAGTATGTGAAAAGAAAAAGATTAGTGAAGACAAATGTAGGTCCCTTACAGTCAGAAACGGGAGAAATGGCAGAGCAATTAAACAAATACTTTGGTTCTGTCTTCACGGAAGAGGACACAAATAACTTCCCAGAAATGCTAGGGAACCAAGGGTCTAATGAGAAGGAGGAATTAAAGGAAATTAATATTAGTAAAAAAATAGTGCTGGAGAAATTAATGAGACTGAAAGCCGATAAATCCCCAAGGCCTGATAATCTGCATCCCAGAGTAATAAAAGAGGTAGCCATGGAAATATTGGATGCATTGGTTGCCATCTTCCAAAATTCTATAGATTATGGAACAGTTCCTGCAGATTGGAGGGTGGCAAATGTAACCCCACTATTTAAAAGAGGGAGAGAGAAAACAGGGAACTACAGACTGGTCAGCCTAACATCAGTAGTAGGGAAAATGCTAGAGTCTATTATAAAGGATGTAATAACAGGACACTCAGAAAATATCAACGGGATTAGACAAAGTAAACATAGATTTATGAAAGGGAAATCGTGTTTGACAAACCTACTGGAGTTTTTTGAGGATGTAACTGGTAGAATAGATAAGGGAGAACCAGTGGATGTGGTGTATTTGGATTTTCAGAAGGCCTTTGATAAAGTCCCACATAAGAGGTTAGTGTGCAAAATTAAAGTGCATGGGATTGGGGGTAATATACTGGCATGGATTGAAAATTGACAGACAGACAGGAAACAGAGAGTAGGAATAAATGGGTCTTTTTCGGGGTGGCAGGTGGTGACTAGTGGGGTACCGCAGGGATCAGTGCTTGGGCCCCAGCTATTCACAATATATATCAATGATTTGGATGAGGGAACCAAATGTAATATTTCCAAGTTTGCTGACGACACAAAACTAGGTGGGATTGTGAGTTGTGAGGAGGATGCAAAGAGGCTTCAAGGCGATTTAGACAAGTTGAGTGAGTGGGCAAATACATGGCAGATGCAGTATAACGTGGATAAATGTGAAGTTATCCACTTCGGTAGGAAAAACAGAAAGGCAGAGTATTATTTAAATGGTGATAGATTGGGAAATGTTGATGTACAAAGGGACCTGGGTGTCCTTGTACACCAGTCACTGAAAACAAACATGCAGGTGCAGCAAGCAGTTAGGAAGGCAAATGGTATGTTGGCCTTCATTGCAAGATGTGGAGATGCCGGCGTTGGACTGGGGTGGACAAAAATGAGAAGTCGCACAACACCAGGTTATAGTCCAACAGATTTATTTAATTTTACAAGCTTTCGGAGCAGTTCGCTCCTTCGTCAGGTAAGTTAGCAGTGAGAGAATCTCCCAGAATTCACAATTTAAACACAGACAAAATCTATTCACATCTGTTGGACTATAACCTGGTGTTGTGCGACTTCTCATTTTCATTGCAAGAGGATTTGAGTACAGGAGCAAGGATGTCTTACTACAGTTATACAGGGTCTTGGTGAGACCACACCTGGAGTACTGTGTGCAGTTTTGGTCTCCTTACCTAAGAAAGGATATACTTGCCATAGAGAGAGTGCAGCAAAGGTTCACTGGACTGATTCCGGGGATGGCAGGACTGTCGTATGAGGAGAGATTGGGTCGACTAGGCCTGTATTCACTAGAGTTTAGAAGAATGAGAGAGGATCTCATTGAAACGTATAAAATTCTGACAGGGCTAGACAGACTGGATGCAGGGAGGATGTTTCCCCTGGCTGGGGGGTCTAGAATGAGGGGGTCACAGTCTCAGGATACGGGGTAGGACATTTAGGACTGAGATGAGGAGAAATTTCATCACTCAGAGGGTGGTGAACCTGTGGAATTCTCTGCCGTAGAAGGCTGTGGAGGCCAAGTCACTGAATATATTTGAGAAGGAGATAGATAGATTTATAGACACAAAAGGCATCAAGGGGTATGGGAAGAGAGCGGGAATATGGTATTGAGATAGAGGATCAGCCATGATCATATTGAATGGCGGAGCAGGCTCGAAGGGCCGAATGGCCTACTCCTGCTCCTATTTTTCTATGTTTCTATGTTTTCTGTCTAGCGATACCTATGTTTGCATGTGTGGGCAGGTGTCAGAACCCTCTGCTTTGGCCAAGTTAGTTGGTCCAACATGGCCTTGCCGAGCCCCAACAAAAGTCCTTCCTCCCATTCGCAGCACGTGTGAGTGAGGTGAACACCATTAATGAAAAGTGCTCATCCCCAAAAACAGCCGAGTTGTTGATGGGGACAGCGCTGACAGCTCTCTCAGTCAGAGCACACACTCCCCATCCTGTTGAGGAAGTGCGGTACTGTGAGGCATGTCGTGACTGGGAGGGGAGAGCGCTGTGGGAAGTGGGTATCAGACGTGTCCGCTCGAACTGAGGGAGCTGGCAGCACCATCTGTTTTACGCCCCACTGGCAGATCAGCTGTTTCTGCTGGTGAAAGTTTGGAAATGAGCACGTTTCATTATTGGGTTCACCCTCTCTCCTTGTGTTCTAGCTTATTTTTGGTAATTATACCAGAAAGTTATTTTCTCCTCCCCCCCTTCTATTCAACCCACACCAGGAGGTCAGACATTAGTGGGCATGAAGCGTCTGTAACACTCAGCCCTTTAAATGTAATTAGCAGCCAAAGTACAGTTAGATTGGCCCAGAATTTGCTGGAGTGGGGCATCGTTTGTTGGATTTTTTTCTCCTCATCCTTCAGCTCTAAAATATTTTGCGCCACAGATTGGAAGACGTTCCAAAGGGCTTAACAGCCAATGAAGTACTTTTTGAAGTGTAGTAACTGTTGTAATGTAGGAAACACGGCAGCCATTTTGCACACAGCAAGCTCCCACAAACAGCAATGTGATAATGATCTGTTTTAGTGATGTTGATTGAGGGATAAATATTGGCCAGGACTTTGCTGGAAGTGCGAGCTGATAACGGTGTGACAATGGCAGCGGGGCATCTGGGACTTTGGTGAATGACTGGACCAACAGTCTATCTCCTTAACCCAATTAAGTTTAAGGGTAGAGGAAGAAACAGAGGAATGACTGAGAAGGAAATAGGGTGATTTAGAGTCAAATCAGGTATAGAAAGAGAAATAAAGAGAGGGAAGGAAAAATTGGATTACGGGGGAGAAAAAAAAGACAGAAAGGAAAAATAAGAAAAAAATGTAAAAAATTAAAATTTTAAATTTTAAAAATCTGTAAGAAGAATTTACTACCTGCAGGAATGAAACTCCACCATTTAAATTGTTCCCTTTCTGGGACGGAGAGATTGATTGGGAATGCATTAACAATTATCACGTCGTTAAAAGGGTACTTGCACTGTTAAGTATGAGCCCTATCTTTCTGCGGCGAGTTTAATGGACAATTAATATGCAAATCGAGAATGTTCTTAAAAATAATGGGAAAGCGAAGGGCAAAATTCTGTTTGTGCGAAGCGAATGCCGTAAATCGACCAGCAAGTTCTGGAGATACGCAACTCACGACGCAGCTCTTCCCTGCACTTGCTGGGCGATTTGTGCATTAATAATGGCGTGCGTCGTGAACTTGCCGTAATTTTTCCAGGAAGATTTGGCCCAATAATTAGAAAAATCCTGCTCCAAAGGACTCCTCTGTGAAGCCCAGCTGCGCAACGCTCGATGCAAGTGGAGCTGGCATCAGACAGTTGAAGCACATCCACTCACCCTGTGCTTTCACCGAGGTCAAGAGCTTTTGTTTTACATTTAAAGCAGCCCATGCACTGTTTAGTTATGTTCAGTGTTGTCCGAGGCTTCATATGTTGAACTTAATTTGAATTCCACCCTCACTTTAGAATTCTATGTCCCTGCCTAAACAAATCACTCCACCAGAGCCAGGTTACGCTTCATTACTGACAACCTGAGACAGCTCCCATTGTTCTCTCCTGAACTGTTAATTGAATCTTCAGCCTGATGAAAATATTCATAATGCATTTGAATATGCAGTAGAAATCAGTGGATGACTCAGTGAGGGTTAATAATTCCCGTTTAATTTTGCCACCCACGACTTTCCTTTTATTTTTAAAATGATCCCAAAGGCACTGGGTAGAAATTTGTCTTGGGTGGTAGTTTAGAACGGGCGGAATCGCACCAGCCACCCGATGTACACCGCACCTGACATTCAGCTCCATTGACTTCAACGGAACTGAATATCGGGTGGGGCGTATAAGAGGCGGGGGGCCCAGGCGATACTGCCCAACCTGCGCTTTCGTCCAAGTTGAATTTCTACCCCACTGTGCTTTGTACTGAGAAGATAACCCAAATCGGAACTAATTAGACCCCCAACGCCCTTTGTTGTTGCAGTCAGGCTGGGGGTTTCTGCAGCATCCTAATTGACTTGTATTCTTTTCAAATGAGGCATGGACCTCTCCACCCAATTCCGTCTCCTGTTCTCCCAAGCACATTCACTCGTGCTGGAGCAGTTTCACAGGCGTCAGCAGCCCTCTAATCTCTTCTCCGAGTGTCTAGCAGCTATTCAGTCATGGGAGTCAGCTGAAATCTGTCCTCACCTGACGTCCACACAGACACACACACCACCACCACCCCCCCCAGCAAAAAAGTGTTACTGGATAGCGATCAGGAGCAGGAACTCCATTCACTGAAGGAGGGTTCAAACATCGGGGCACAAACTGAAAATTAGGAACTTGGGAGTAAGGCATGGGAAGTCAGGTGGACCTTCTTCACTCAAAGGTTAATAGATGTACAGAATAGATTACCTGGGAAAACCATTGAATTGGACGGGATCAAGATATAACAAGGGCAACACGGTGGCATAGTGGTTAGCACTGGTGCCTCACAGCGCCAGAGACCCGGGTTCGAATCTGACCTCGGGTGACTGTCTGTGTGGAGTTTGCACATTCTCCCCGTGTCTGCGTGGGTTTCCTCCGGGTGCTCCGGTTTCCTCCCACAGTCCAAAAATGTGTGGGTTAGGTTGATTTGGCTATGATAAATTGACCCTTAGTGTTAGGGGGGATTAAATATGTGGGGTTATGGGGATAGGATGGGATATGTTAGGGGGAATTAAATACGTGGGGTTACGGGGGTAGGGTGGGATATGTGTACTGTGGGGATTAAAGCAGGGACAGGGTACTGGATTTGGATGATCAGCCATGATCGTATTGAATGGCGGAGCAGGCTCGACGGGCCGAATGGCCTACTCCTGCTTCTAGATTCTATGTTTCTATGTTTCTATAAGGTTCATTTTTGGAAGGAGAAGGGATTGAGAGACATGGCGAGATGGTGAGGAGGTAGGATTGTTCTATCTAAAAAGGACATTTTAAACTTAAAAGCCTGATCCTGTTCATAAACAATCTTATGCTAGTCCCTGGCTAATTGCTGCCCATTGGTACCTCAGCAGAACCCACACTAGGAACGAACCCTGTGACCTTCATGGTCTGTGTGGCTCAATACTGAACTTCCTGGTGTCCTTACCCGCAGAGCACCATGAGGCTTCTAATGGGAAAATGACAAGTCAGAAGAGTGGGAGGGGAGAAGAATTGTAACGAATGAATCCAATGTTTCTACTTTGTGTTCTGTAGGGATATTGTGCTGGCATCGCACCTGAAACCCCTGGACTTGCGAGACAAGTCAGGAGCAAGGAATCAACCCTGGAATACATGTGCCAGGTCAACGAGCACAAAGGACAGTGCTCAGGTGGGACTATCCAAGGTTAGTGTTTAATGGTCGTAGAGTAGGAATAAATATGTACTGTAGAATCATAGAATAGTACAGCACAGAAGGAGGCCATTCAGCCCATCGAGTCTGCACCGACTATTTCGAAGAGCAATCCAGTTAGTCCCACTCCCCCTGCTCTTTCCCAATATCCCTGCAATTTTTCTCCTTCAAGTATTTATCCAATTCCCCTTTGAAGGCTACTATTAGGTGGGTTCTGTGGACAAGGAAGGGCGGGAGTCAGAGTCAATGACATCCTGAACACGACATTAGAACGCTGCATCTCATGAGTTTTACAACACATTTCACTTGAGTATAGAAGATTAAAGAGTGTTTAAGATGATTAAAGGAGTTGATAGGGTAGATAGAGAGAAACTATTTCCTCTGGTGGGGGCAGTCCAGAACAAGGGGGCATAACCTTCAAATTAGAGCCAGGCCACTCGGGGATGATGTCAGGAAGCACTTCTTCACACAAAGGGTTTTGGAAATTTGGAACTCCCTTCCCCAAAAACTGTTGAGGCTGGGGGTTAATTGAAAATTTCAAAACTGAGATTGATACGATTTTTGTTAGACAAGGGTATTAAGTGATATAGAACCAAGGAGGGTAAATGGAGTTAAGATACAGATCAGCCATGATCTAATTGAATGGCGGAACAGGCTCGAGGGGCTTAATGGCCTCCTCCTTTTCCTACGTTTCTTTCCCTCACTTCAAGCCCTTGTTGGTTGTTTGACGCTGGGAGCATCAATGTGAGCTTGTCCTGCACATGTGAACTTCGAGCAGGAGTCACCAAATAATGATGAGGAGTGGGGAAACTTGGCCGGATTTTCTCCTTCCTCGCCAATTGTCTCACCAACTTAGATCAGGGATGCCTGATCCGCACAGCTCAGTACCACATTGGGAGAGCGGAGTATCTCACTGCAGTTCTGCATTTCCCATCATATAGACTCCAAATTGGTTTTATGTTTAACAAAAAATAACTCCCCTCAAACTATATTTTCCACGTCATTTCTAAACTCCTCAAACTCCCCAGTGGCGTACACTGGCACCCGAGCAAGAGGGGAAGCTGCTAGCCCATGGCCAGTGTGTTTTAACCAGACACCAGGAAGTGTGCAAGGGTAGGCCAGAGTGAGTGGCCTGAGTGTGCAAAGACAGCTGATAACGAGCAAGAGCAAGTGAGAGTAACTGGCCTGTGTGTGCAAGGGCAGGTGAGGGTATGTAGCTTGAGACGGCAAAGGAAACTGAGGGTAACTGGCTTGTGTTTACTTTTCTCTCCTTATCTTCCTGTGCAGGGAAGCTGTCTAAAGAGGCCATAAATATAAGATAGTCACTAATAAATCCAATAGGGAATTCAGGAGAAAGCTCTTTATCCAGAGAGTGGTTAGACTGTGGAACTCGCTAACACATGAGGGAGAAAGAAAGGAAAGATATGTTGATGGGAGTAGATGAAGAAGGGTGGGAGGAGGCTCGAGTGGGGCATAAACACCGGCATGGACTGGTTGGGCCTGACACTGTGCTGTAAATACTGTATAAAAATTCCCTGTGGGGAGACAGTCGGTGTTAACCAGTGTCCTGTCACTTCATGCATAACGTGTACTGGGCCTCTAATAGAATCATAGAATGGTTACAGCACAGAAGGAGGCCATTTGGCCTGTCGAGCCCGTGCCGGCTCTCTGCAAGAGCACTTCAGCTAGTCCCACTCCCCTGCCCTTTCCCTGTAGCCCTGCAAATGGTTTTCCTTCAGGTACTTATCCAATTCCGGTACTTATCCAATTCCCTTTTGAAAGCTATGATTGATTCTGCCTCCACCACCCTTTCAGGCAGTGCATTCCAGATCCTAACCACTCGCTGCGTAAAAAAGTTTTTCCTCATGTCGCCTTTGGTTCTTCTGCCAATCACCTTAAATCTGTGTCCTCTGGTTCTCTACCCTTCCGCCAATGGGAACAGTTTCTCTCTATCTACTCTGTCTAGACCCCTCAAGATTTTGAACACCTCTATCAAATCTCCTCTCAACCTTCTCTGCTCCAAGGAGAACAACTCCAGCTTCTCCAATCTATCCACATAACTGAAGTTCCTCATCCCTGGAAGCATTCTTGTAAATCTTTTCTGCACCCTCTCCAGGGCCTTCACATCCTTCCTAAAGTGCGGTGCCCAGAATTGGACAAAATACTCCAGTTGAGGCCGAACCAGTGTTTTATAAAGGTTCATCATAACTTCCTTGCTTTTGTACTCTATGCCTCTATTTATGAAGCCCAGGATCCCGTATGCTTTTTTAACTGCTTTCTCAACCTGCGCTGCCACCTTCAACGATTTGTGCACATATACCCCCAGGTCTCTCTGTTCATGCACCCCCTTTAGGATTGTACCCTTTAGTTTATATTGCCTCTCCTCGTTCTTCCTACCAAAATGTATCACTTCGCACCTTTCTACATTAAATTTCATCTGCCACGTGTCCGCCCATTCCACCAGCCTGTCTATGTCCTCTTGAAGTCTATCACTGTCCTCCTCACTGTTCACTATACTTCCAAGTTTTGTGTCGTCTGCAAATTTTGAAATTGTGCCCTGTACACCCAAGTCCAAGTCATTAATATATGTCAAGAAAAGCAGTGGTCCTAGAACCGACCCCTGGGGAACCCCACTGTACCTTCCTCCAGTGACACTGTAGTATCATTAAATAAGAGCCTTTTTGGGAGCACCACTGCCTTTTCTAAATCACCTTTTGTAGCTATCCTGCTGTCCCTCCCTTTCCCCTCTGCAAATCTGTATAATTTCCGAGCCCCCCTCTTTTTTAACTCTCTCCTGACCATTTTCATCTCGCTCACAAAATAGATCACAAGAAAGCCCATCAGCTCAAAAAATCCAGAAAAAGCTACAGTCCCCTCTTAGCATGTGGCCTGTTTCTTAAATAACACCAGGGCTCTCCCCTCCACTGCACTACCTCGTCTATTCCATGTGTCGCTCACTCTTTGTGTGAAGCACTGCCTGATATCAGGCCTGAGTTTACCCTTTGCTCCTTTGACCCTGTGCCCCCTTGTCCTGCTGCCCATTTAATTTAAGTAGAGTTCTGGGTTTGCCTTTTCTGTACAGTTACTATCCTCCACACAGTCCCCTCCCAGTTACCTTTCCAAGGCTGAAAAATCCAAGCTTTTGTTCAGTCTTTCGTCATAACTTATTTTCCTCCCTCCGTTCCCTTTGCCACTTCAAGTTTCCATTCTTGTGTTTGCATTTAATTTCCATTTCAGTTTAGCTTTTTGTAATTTCTATTTTAGTCTTACTTGTGTCTTACCCTTTTCCTGAGCCAGAATTTGCTTCATAATTCCCACCCTTGTCTCGAGCCTTGTTTTGTGACAATCCCCACCCCCCCCCCTCCCCCCTGCTGAAGTCCAGTCTCTAGGAGAGTGCACAGCAGCCATGGGGCAGTTGAAATTTTCTGGGCAACAGATAGACAGAGCACGAGCAGACCCACCAAGGACGTGTACACAAGATCGCTCTTTCTGTTGTGCTGAAAGACTCGTGCCTGTTACCTTCAGTATATTTTCTTGCTCGTGCGGACAATCTCTCCCCATGTGCTATACCCCAGGCTCTCTCTTGGAAAAAAAATGCCAACTCCGGCAGCTGCACAGTACAGAGCAGCCCATTGTGGAGGTAAGGCAGGCTAGTTTTGGGCGGTAGCCCTATCTGCCTTACTGGGGCTCATTTTTGTTCTGGGGTGGCGGGGGAGGGGTCAATTTCCTCGGACGATTCGCCCCTTCATTGCCCAACATTGGCAGAAGTGCCAAACTTCCACAACAGAGAACCCCTGAGGAGCTATCAAGCGGCACTTACTCAACCTGCTCACTGATGCCCAGTTTGGGTTCCGCCAAGACCACTCGGCTTCCGACCTCATTACAGCCTTGGTCCAAACATGGAGAAAGGAGCTTAATTCCAGAGGTGAGGTGAAAGTGACTGCCCTTGACATCAAGGCAGCATTTGACCGAGTCTGGCATCAAGGAGCCCAAGTAAAACTGAAGTCAATGGGAATCATGGGGAAAACGCTCCACTGGCTGGAGTCATACCTAGCACAAAGGAAGATGGTTGTGGTGGTTGAAGGTCAATCATCACAGCCCCAGGACATCGCTTCAGGAGTTCCTCAGGGCAGTGTACTGGGCCCAACCATCTTCAGCTGCTTCATCAATGACCTTCCCTCCAACATAAGGTCATAAATGGGGATGTTCACTGATGACTGCACAGTGTTCAGCGTCATTCGCAACTCCACAGATAATGAAGCAGTCCATGCCCGCATGCAACAAGACATGGACGACGTTTAGGCTTGGGCTGATAAGTGGCAGGTAACATTCGCGCCACAGAAGTGTCAGGCAATGACTATCTCCAACAAGCGAGAGTCTAACTACCTCCCCTTGACATTCAATGGCATTACCATCACCGAATCCCCCACTATCAACATCCTGGGGGGTCACCATTAACCAGAAACTTAACTGGACCAGCCACATAAATACTGTGGCAACAAGAGCAGGCCAACGGCTAGGTATTCTGCGGCGAGAGTCTCACCTCCTGACTCCCCAAAGCCTTTCCACCATCTACAAGGCACAAGTAAGGAGTGTGATGGAATACTCTCCACTTGCCTGGATGAGTGCAGCTCCAACAACACTCAAGAAGCTCGACACCATCCAGGACAAAGCAGCTCGCTTGATTGGCACCCCATCCACCACCTTAAACATTCACTCCCTCCACCACTGGCGTACCGTGGCTGCAGTGTGTACCATCTACAAGATGCACTGCAGCAACTCGCCAAGGCTTCTTCAGCAGCACCTCCCAAACCCGTGACCTCTTCCACCTAGAAGGACATGGGCAGTAGGCGCATGGGAACACCACCACCTCCAAGTTCCCCTCCAAGTTACACACCATCCTGACTTAGAAGTATATCGCCGATCCTTCATCGTCGCTGGGTCAAAATCCTGGAACTCCTTACCTAACAGCACTGTGGGAGTACCATCACCACACGGACTGCAGCGGTTCAAGAAGGCGGCTCACCACCACCTTCTCAAGGGCAACTAGGGATGGGCAATAAATGCTGGTATTGCCAGCAATGCCCTGATCCCATAAACGAATTTAAAAAAAAGATTCACCTCAATATTTTATGTAAGACACAATGTAGAGCACTGTGCATAAGATGGTTAGAGGCTACAGTTCCTGAATTTTTACAGTTTCATCAAAATGAATCATTGAGTTTCTGTAGATGTCCTCTGATTATAGCTTCTACCAAAACAGTTGGGTCTGTTTGTAACGGTAATGTGAGATTTAAGACTTTTAACCGGGTGAGCGCTGATATTGAGGGAAGCAAGGAGTGTGCTGGTGTGTGACCTTAACGCTGTAAGTGGAAGTGCGGTGTATCGGTACTCAGATGCTACCTACCATGGAGTGGGTAAGATGCAGTTGCGTTCCCATGGTTACCCATGTGGTGGCTTCCCAAAGTTGGGGGCCAGGGTTGTCTCGCAGGGAGGGAGAATGTCCCCATACTGTCCTCCAGCGCCTCCTAACAGCTGGTTACTGGGCAGCATTGAGATACGCTGGATCAGGTGGCCTACGAATCCTGGTGTGAAGGAGCTGAATTACTTCAGTAATCGTATCAAATTGCTGTGTGCATGTTAGTCCAGCCCCTACACCGTTGGGCTCAGAAAATCCTCCCCCCTGGGTCCCGCGGTTGGAGCAGTCACTGTTTTTTGTGAATTTTGTGCCCATCAAGGTGAGGGCTGTTGCGCTGGTCCAAGCAACACTTTCAGATACCCAGTGTTAAATGAATTACTCCCAGGTCATGTCCGGCACAATTCTTTGCAGAGTAGAGCTCCCTCTACGCTGCTCCAACAGTGTGCTTCAGCCCCACCCTCAGAGGAACAGCTCTGCCTTAACTAGTGTGGCATTCCCCAGGCCTCTGGGTGATGGGCATGTTTTTTGCTATGGGCCCACATCTCCTCAGAACTGAGTTAAGACTGTCCAACTCATGTCACCAAAGCACGCGCTATTGAAACACCATTGTTTGGAAACACCATCACATTGCTGACGTTGATTTAGGTTGAAGCCAGTGTCACGTTATCTCTTCCCAAACTACAGCACCCAGATTCCCAGCCGAAGACAGCAGCTGAGTTTAGCCGTGACTGGAGAAGATACTACAGTACCGACCCAGAGAAGTACACCTTCCTTCTCAACCTAGGCGCCCAGCTTTTGGGCAACATCTTCCGTGCTGAAATTGGATTTGGACTTCTCGGTGAATTCCTCGTCATCCTTTGCGATCATTTCCAACTGACAGACAGCCAGGCTGTTTACCGGATCCTGCTGCACCTGTCCCAAACCCAACGGTTCGGCCTCAATGTGGATTTCCTGAGCGGCAGAGAGCGAGAGAAAGGCCTGAGGTTATTTCAGAGGCTGCGGCAGGAGCTGGATGGCTCCCTGCGGCCGGGCATCGAGGCAGAGCTGGAAGCTGTACAGGAGGCTGCAGAAGAGGAGCGTGCTGCAGGGGAGCCAATAAATGTGGCAACGCTACAGCAATTACTGGAAGCATACAAGTTGAGCTAGTCGCCCCTTCGCAGCGCTGAAAGACTCTTCCCCCTTTCACACTCTCTTGTGATTCCCCCTGCACTTCAGACAGAGCAAAATGTGCATTTGACTAAACAGGAGGGCCAGTCCGAGGGGCAGTACAAGAACATAAAAAATAGGAGCAGGAGTAGGCCCCTCGAGCCTGCTCCGCCACTCAATAAGATCATAGCTACATCAACTCCACTTTCCTGCCCTATCCCCATATCCCTTGATTCCCGAAGTGCCCAAAAATCTATCGATCTCAGTCCTGAATATATTCAACTACTGAGTATCCACAGCCCTCTGGGGTAGAGAATTCCAAAGATACACAGTATTTTTAGTTCAAGGTAATTCCCCCGCCGTCTGATTCCCGGCTGCTCTCCGGGCCCCGATTCCCGGCTCCTCTCCGGGCCCCGATTCCCGGCTCCTCTCCGGGCCCCGATTCCCGGCTGCTCTCCGGGCCCCGATTCCCGGCTGCTCTCCGGGCCCCGATTCCCGGCTGCTCTCCGGGCCCCGATTCCCGGCTCCTCTCCGGGCCCCGATTCCCGGCTCCTCTCCGGGCCCTGGCTCCCACTCTCCAACCTGATTTATGTGGTCAGAGTGGAGCTCGTACATCCCACACCTGCGTGGATCAGTCGGCTCCAGCACCTTCTGCTGTTCCAGATTCTGCAGGTGGCTGGAACGCTTGGTTGAGATGTTACTCTGGAAATTCCTCACCGGGGCTCTTAAGAGGATTTGGGAGCAGCTATTCCCCAGTCTGGGAGGGTCCTGTACATCAGCCAGAGTCCTGACTCCTCCAGACCAGCCCTGTTCTGAGGCTCCAGGCGGGGAGTGGGAGTGTGATTCTACTGACTCTGGGATTGTGGTCTGTGGGAGGGTGGGTGTTAGCTATTGAATGAGATGGAGTTCTGCTGGTTAGGGGCAGATGCTGGGGTTTATATTGTGTTAACAACGTGTTAACCCTAACAGAATACACAGCCCTCGGGATACGTTCTTAATGGCTGTTGGATGTTCACTCCGAACATTAGCACCTCTGAGTCTGTTGTTATTTTTTACATGAATAAACTTTTCTGAAATTAATAAAAAAAATATATTAATCCCTGACTGCTTCTGTTTAATTTTTTACAGCCTTTTTGTGCAAATTTCCCACTAATCAAGATGGGGGAATTGTTAAAGAAAGGAAAGAAAGACTTGCATTTATATAGCACCTTTCACCACCTCAGGATGTCTCGAAGCATTTTACAGCCAATGAAATACTTTTGTAATCACTGTTGCAATGTAGGAAACGCGGCAGCCAATTTGCGCACAGCAAGGTCCCACAAACAGCAATGAAATAAATGACCAAATCATATTTTTACTGTTGGTTCAGGCATAAATATTGGCCAGGACACCGGGGAGAACTACTCTGCTCTTCTTCGAATAGTGTCATGAGATCTTTTACGTCCACCTGAGAGAGCAGACAGATTCTCTGTTTAGCATCTCGTTCGAATGACAGCACCTCTGACAGTGCAGCACTCCCTCAGGAGTGCATTGGAGTGTCAGCTGAGATTATGTGCTCAGGTCTCTGGTGTGGGACTCGAACCCACAATCTTAGGACTCAGAGGTGAGAATGCTACCACTGAGTCATGGCTGAGGAAGATTGTGCCGCGTAAACACACTGAATAATTGCGCTGAACCGTCGCTGTCTTACTTTAAGGCTACAAAGTTCGACTGATAAGTAAACACTGGGTGAGTTCATTCATAGCTTTATTCAGGTTAGAGGGCAGAACCTTGGCTTTGTGGGGTATTGAATGAGGAGCTTGCAGATATTGTGGCTCCAACATATTCTGCTCCGGGAGGGGTTTTCCATACATTGGAAATGACAACGTTTCTTTATACTTATTTTTAAGTGTGACACAGAAATTTGTATTAGACAGTGTGTCTCACCTGAAGTGTGATGGACAGAACGTGTGAGTACGTAAACTTTTCATGATGTAAATTTGTGTTTTTTCTAGATTTTAGATGCTGGTTTCATTTGAATAGGAGGGTAGAGGCTGGTACTGCAGTCTCACAAAGGAGGCTAGCTTGGCTACAGCACCCAGAGATGGGGATAGTACTGAATAAAATGGAGGTATGGGAGCGTCGGTGTCCAATGTGATAAGGATCAGCCCTTTCTCTAGCTTCCTATAGGTTTATTGTCAGGTCAGAGATTACAGATCGGAGCTGGGATGAGGGGGAAGAAAAAAGAAAGACTTGCATTTATATAGCGCTTTTCACGACCACCGGACGTCCCAAAGCACTTCACAGCCAATCAAGTACTTTTGAAGTGTAGTCACTGTTGTAATGTAGGAAATACGGTAGCCAATTGCGCACAGCAAGCTCTTACAAACAGCAATGTGATAATGACCAGATAATCTGTTTTTTAGTGATTGTTGATTGAGGGATAAATATTGGCCAGGACACCGGGGAGAACTCCCCTGCTCCTCTTCAAAATAGCGCCATGGGATCTTTTATGGCCTCCTGAGAGGGCAGATGGGGCCTCGGTTTAATGCCTCATCCGAAAGATGGCACCTCCGACAGTGTAGCACTCCCTCAGTACTGCACTGGAGTGTCAGCCTGGATTGTGTGCTCAAGTGAGTGGGGTGGAGTACCAGCAATAAAGCACGAGGAATGGTGCCCAGGAGCTCAATTATACTTGCTGCAACACAAGCATTTGCTTTAAACCGCTGGCCCTGAAATACACTTTATGCAAGGGTGAGAGAGAAAAGACAGGTTAGCTGAGATGTTAACCTGACCTCTCTTGTTCAGGTGTTGACTGGCCTGCTGCTCAAAACCAGCAATCTCTGTTTTCATTTATTTTACAGCTTTTGCAGATCATCCTTTTGTCTAAACTTTATGCGATATCAAGGCAATTTAAGTGTTTTTTATTTGTAGTTGATTGGTATTTTCTGGCCGCTCTGTCTGGGGTGTGCAGTGCTGGATGTGAGGTGTAGGAAACGTGTATGTTAAATGAAAACTCAGGATAACAACCACTGAGGACACCCTCTTCACACTGAGGACACCCTCCATCGTGTTGTGTGGCACTACCACCGTGCTAAATAGGATAGATTCAGGACAGATCTAGCAGCTCAAAACTGGGCATCCATGAGGCACTGTGGGCCATCAGCAGCAGCAGAATTGTATTCCACCGCAATCTGTGAACTCATGGCCCGGCATATCCCTCACTCTATCATTACCATCAAGCCAGGGGACCAACCCTGGTTCAATGAGGAGTGTAGAAGAGCATGCCAGGAGCAGCACCAGGCGCACCTAAAAATGAGGTGCCAACCTGGGGAAGCTGCAACACAGGACTACACGCATGCTAAACAGCGAAAATAGACAGGGCTAAGCGATAACACAATCAACGGATCAGATCAAAGCTCTGCAATCCTGCCACATCCAGTCGTGAATGGTGGTGGACAATTAAACAACTAACGGGAGGAGGAGGCTCCAGGAATATCCCCATTTTCATTGATGACGGAGCCCAGCACGTGAGTGCAAAAGACAAGGCTGAAGCGTTTGCAACCATCTTCAGCCAGAAGTGCCGAGTGGATGATCCAAATCGGCTTACTCCTGAGGTCCCCACCTTCACTATGGGCCCTGAAAACATCCCGGCTATCGTGCTGAAAACTTGTGCTCCAGAACTAGCCATGCCTCTAGCCAAGCTGTTCCAGTACAGCTATAACATCGGCATCTATCCGACAATGTGGAAAACTGCCCAGGTATACCCTGTCCACAAAAAGCAGGACAAATCCAACCCGGCCAATTACCGCCCCATCAGTCTACTCTCAATCATCAGCAAAGTGATGGAAGGTGTCATCGGCAGTGCTATCAAGCAGCACTTACTCACCAATCACCTGCTCACCAATGCTCAGTTTGGGTTCCATCAGGACCACTTGGCTCCAGACCTCATTACAGCCTTGGTCCAAACATGGACAAAAGAGCTGAATTCCAGAAGTGAGGTGAGAGAGACTGCCCTTGACATCAAGGCAGCATTTGACCGAGTGTGGCATCAAGGAGCCCTAGTAAAATTGAAGTCAATGGGAATCAGGGGGAAAACTCTCCACTGGCTGGATTCATACCTAGCACAAACATTCACTCCCTCCACCACCGGCGTACCGTGGCTGCAGTGTGCACCATCTACAAGATGCACTGCAGCAACTCGCCAAGGCTCCTTCGGCAGCACCTCCCAAACCCGTGACCTCTTCCACCTAGAAGGACAAGGGCAGCAGGCGCATGGGAACACCACCACCTCCAAGTTCCCCTCCAAGTCACACTCCATCCTGACTTGGAAGTATATCGCCGATCCTTCATCGTCGCTGGGTCAAAATCCTGGAACTCCCTCCCTAACAGCACTGTGGGAGCACCTTCACCACACAGACTGCAGCGGTTCAAGAAGGCGGCTCACCACCACCACCTCAAGGGCAACTAGGGATGGGCAATAAATGGCGTCCACATCCCAGAAACAAATATAAAAAAATACTCTGTATGCAAGGTTGGCGAATTCACAGTATCTGTGTGGGACCTGTATCAGGGGAAACTTGCCCTCGCTCCCACCCACCAACCACCACTAGTATATAGAGAAAGACGGTTCGGTTTGTGTCTAGGCTTTCAATAGAATGTCTAAATTAGCTCACGTCCTACATAACCAATTCTAGGACTGTTATTAAGCCGGGTTAGATAGCAATAGGATCAAAGCACACATCAAATGTAATGCAATTAGGCTCTTAACTGAGGTGTGTCGAGGATTGAGCTGGACACAGCGATGTATTGTGCTTGCTAAGTCTGCAGTTAGTACCTGCAAAAGGTTTGTGATTCGGGATTGCAGTAAAGGTAACTGAAAACAAGTTCTGAATCATCATAAGCACAGTATTAAATTTAAAGGTACGACTCAGCATCTATCAGCATTAGACTTTGTGGGAGCTTGCTGTGCGCAAATTGGCTGCCGTGTTTCCTACATTACAACAGAGACTACACTTCAAAAAGTTCTTCATTGGCTGTAAAGCGCTTTGGGACATCTGGTGGTCGTGAAAGCAGGTATATAAATACAAGTCTTTCTTTTTTCTTTAACAGTAACACTACTGCATTCAGTGTGCAGGATTACAGTGTGCTATTACCCTCGCAGCTTAAAGAAAGAACTTGCATTTATATAGCGCCTTTCACAACCTCAGGACATCCCAAAGTGCTTTACAGCAAATTAAGTACTTTTGAAGTGTAGTCACTGTGGTAATATAAGAATTAAAAAAAAAAACTGAAGTTGCCAAAAATACAAGCCCATTCCAAGACTTGAGCACCTAATCTAGGCTAATACTTCAATGCAGTACTGAAGGAGTGCTTTTGTTTGGAAGTGACATTAAGCCGAGAACCTGTTGAAAGACTAAACAAAGAATTAGGAGCAGGAATCGGCCATACGGCCCCTCGAGCCTACTCCGCCATTCAATAAGATCATGGCTGATCTTCGACCTCAACAGTTTCCCGCCCAATCTCCATATCCCTTGATTCCCCGAGAGTCCAAAAATCTATCGATCTCAGCCTTGAATATACTCAAAGACTCAGCATTCACAGCCCTCTGGGGCAGAGAATTCCAAAGATTCACAACCCTCTGAGTGAAGAAATTCCTCCTCATCTCAGTCCTAAATGGCCTACCCCTTATCCAGAGACTATGCCCCCTAGTTCTAGACACTCCAGCCAGGGGAAACAACCTCTCAGCATCTACCCTGTCAATCCCCCTCACAATCTTGTAAGTTTCAATGAGATCACCTCTCATTCTTCTAAACTCCAGAGAGTATAGGCCCAATCTACTCAATCTCTCCTCATAGGACAACTCTCTCATCCCAGGGATCAATTTAGTGAACCTTCATTGCACCGTCTCTAAGGCAAGTATGTCCTTCCTCAGATAAGGAGACCAAAACTGAGAACAGTACTCCAGGTGTGGTCTCACCAAAGCCCTGTACAATTGTAGCAAGACTTCCTTACTCTTGTACTCCAACCCCCTTGCAATAAAGGCCAACATGCCATTTGCCTTCCTAATTGCTTGCTGTACCTGCACGCTAACTTTCTGTGTTTCCTGTACGAGGACACCTAAATCTCTCTGAACACCAACATTTAATAGTTTCTCACCATTTAAAAAATATTCTGTTTTTCTATTCTTCCTACTAAAGTGAATAACCTCACATTCCCCCACATTATACTCCATCTGCCACCTTACTGCCCACTCACTTAACCTGTCTATATCCCTTTGCAGGCTCTCTGTCCTCCTCACAGCTTACTTTCCCATTGCGCTAATTGAAGATTAGAGGGAGTTCATCCCCTCAGCCAGAACTACGCCTTTTAGATTACGGCACTTCAAGTGCATATCCAAGTACTTTTTAAATGCGAACTGTGCTTGAGCACAGAGCTTGGAGACACAGCTGGGTGAATCGCAACAGGAGTGGATCGCGAGCAGAGTGGAAGAATTTGGTGATAGTAGGAATTCGGTGGAGAGGAGGAAGGCGGTTTCTCATGTCCAACTCAAAAGGAGGAGTGAAGCCACAGAACCCGAGGACTTTATTACCATGACTGTAAGGAGTTTCCCTGAAAACCTTCTAATATTTACAAAGTCATTCTGAAATGAATCGCATGGTTTTAAATTGTGAACAATATCATGCCTGCAGTACCGCTATAACCCTGCTGGTGGTGCGGAAGAGCACTTGATAGCCAATAGCCAGCTCAGCAGCACCACCAGCAGGACTGTATTGGTACTGCCGCTATTTGTTTATCCATCAATCTATGCAGCTATCATTCTATCTATCTTTATTTACTCTATAATTCCACCTTTTCTATTCTTATTCTTTCTTTCATTCTATCTATGTATATGTATTTATCAGTCTATCTGATAATCTACCCAATCCTTTCATATCCCATATGTCAGCTGTGTCTCAGTGGGTAGCACACTCGCCTCTGAGTCAGAAGGTTGTGGGTTCAAGTCCCACTCCAGGGACTTGAGCACAGATATGTAGTCTGACACTCCAGTGCCTTGCTGAGGGAGTGCTGCACTGTCAGAGGTGCCGTCTTTCGGATGAGACGTTAAACCGAGGCCCCGTCTGCTCTCTCAGGTGGACGTAAAAGATCCCAAGGCACTATTTCGAAGAAGAGCAGGGGAGTTCTCCCCGGTGTCCTGGGGCCAATATTTATCCCTCAACCAACATCACTAAAACAGATTATCTGGTCATTATCGCATTGCTGTTTGTGGGATCTTGCTGTGCGCAAATTGACTGCCCCGTTTCCCACATTACAACAGTGACTACACTTCAAAATTACTTCATTGACTGTAAAGTGCTGTGAGACATCCAATGGTCGTGATAGGCGCTATATAAATGCAAGTCTTTCTTTCTTTTCATATGCATTCCAGCCATACCCCATGTATTATTCCTACCCGTTCCTGTATCCCTGGCACAGCCTCTACCCCACGTAAGTAATCTCTTCAGGGGCAGCCTCTTCCTCTGGAACTGTGGCTCACCTTGATGAGAGAAAGGAAGAACAAATTAATGAGGCAATAATGTGCAGCCTGTCACTGGGGACTAATCTGGTGAGTGTCTGCAGCAAACTTGCCCTTTGGTTCGCAGTCATTGCTGGCACAATGGCAGTGCCAGTAAGCACTTGCAGCTGGACCCTGAACCAGCTCCAGAATTCCTCCTGGGTGCGATGTTCTGGAATGCTCCGTGTGCATTACAAGTTACATTCACAATGATGGTGTTCTAGAACCTAATGATATTCCTTCTAGAACTTACCAATTATCTGCTGGGCTCCACATGCTTGCCTTTCATTCTGTAGGGAGGCTTGGCCAGTCTCTGCCCTTAAACCTACCCCCAGGTGCGCGCATTTCCCCCCCCACCCCCAAAAATGCTGCTCTCACAGGTTGTCCTTTCATTCATGCCCTTTCTCTGGGCTCCGCCCATTTACGCTGGTGAGTTCGTAATAGAAGAGAAAGAAGACATATTCAAGATACAGTCCTGCCCCGCCTTCTTAATGTTCCAGAATGCTGCCTACCTGACCGACATGACCTTTGAACTGCCGTGCCTGTGCAAGCCCGAGGACGTGACCTCGGTTGTCTGGTACTATCAGCAAAAACTGGGCAAGGGCCACACCAAGGTGCTGAGCGATTTCAGCGGGACGAAGATCTTGGATGCTTCCCAGTTGCATTCCGGATTGGGAATTCAGTCCAGGTTCAGTATCCTGATGTTCAGTCTGGTGGTTTTCAACGCACAGCCCCAGGATTCCGGGCATTACATGTGCGGCTCTGTGAAGGGAGATTATTTCTACGGTTACGACATCGATGTGCAAAGTTACAAAAACGCGCACATAACCTTCCAGGAGAAGAAGCAGAAGCCCCAGTCAGACGTGGAGACCAAGACCTACAAGATCTTCACGTCCTATTGGGAGTGGACCGTGTGTGATCGGTGTGGGGTGAGAGGGGAGCAGCGACGCATCGGCTTGTGTTACATCCGCAGCCCTTACCTGTACTTCAGGTACAAGAAGACCGTAGCCGACGTGGTCTCCTGCGGCTCGGCCGCAGTCCCCCGCCGGTACCGGCACGTCCTGAAGAAGAGGAGAGCCGAGATCATGGTGCGGAGCTGCTTTGTGCCCTGTGCGACCCGGTACCCCTCAATAGAAGGGGAGAAGTTCATCTTCAACGTGTTTGGCTTTACAAACGACAAGAATAAAAATTCCCCCAGAGTCCCCGTGCAGACCCATTTCCATGCCATAGCGTACCCCTTGACCATCGCCTGTCCAGGAGCCAGGCCCGAGCACGCTGTGGCTTGGGACAAGGGTCGGCAGCAGCTGTACAGAAAGGAGTACATGGTGGGCGTGAACCACAGCATGCGAATGTACATCGATCAAGGTAATCATCTGGTTTTCCGCGCGGTTCAGCTGAACGAC
The DNA here is from genome assembly GCA_030390025.1 of Squalus acanthias. Classification (NCBI taxonomy): domain Eukaryota; kingdom Metazoa; phylum Chordata; class Chondrichthyes; order Squaliformes; family Squalidae; genus Squalus; species Squalus acanthias. The sequence goes on along the minus strand of CM059437.1, from coordinate 39,764,357 downwards.
ATTGGGACCTACTTCTGCTGGAGGCAAGGCCAGATGGTGGCTGGGATTCGGCTGAGAGTCGGCCTCCCGCCCAGGATCCACAGGAATTTCACGGACGACGAGTCCATCTTTGCGATGCAAACTATCCTCAGCTCTTACTTCATATTGACGTTAATATTTATCTTTCTGAAGTGTATGAAATGTTTTAACTATTATTTTGATTGTTTTTAAAATAGGAACGGGGGGGGGGGGGGGGCGAGGCCATTCAGCCCCTCGCGCCTGTTCAAAGAAAATGTTCAAAGTCAGCATCTCTTTGTGGAATTATATTTGTATATATATTTTTTAAAATCAACACGTGCTTGTCTGGAAGCCTGGCTCACTCTTCAATGGGCCTCGGGCATCTCAGTAACTAAACAGGAAGGGTTCTCTCGGATGCCTCTGTTCTATTTTTGGTGTCCAGTTGGGTGAGTGCAACCTAAGGTGCATAAGTACCAGGTGGAATAGCCATAGTAAGCTTCTGTTAATATAAAATATATCTCCGCATATTAAAGATTGGTTCAGCAGTGGATGTAATGGCGAGACAAGGTCAGGGCTGGAGTATGGGAGGCATTACCTCATTCACCGTCCATGAGAAGGGGTACGAAATACAGTAGGTGTGTAGTTAATCAGTCAACAACTCAGAGGGGAGGCAACGGGATGAATGGGCTTGTGTTATGGATGTACTGGGAAGAGATGAGACTTCAATGCCACAGAGAACTAATGAGGACCCATGCACGGAATGTCCCGCGATATCAAAGGCCTGCGCAACGAATGGTGGCAGCTAACCTCACGCTAAACCAGCACGCATGTCAACAGCATGCACACAAAACGTGGTGACATATGGGCATTCACATTTGCCCTACCTCATTAAACCTATAAAAGATACAACGCACTGGAGCTCCCGGGCCACTTCAATCCTGAAGGAGTCCTTGGTATAAGAGCATAAGAAATAGGAGCAGGAGTCGGCCATTCGAGCCTGCTCCACCATTCAATGAGATCATGGCTGATCTTCTACCTCAATTCCATTCATCGGCCTTATCGCCATATCCCTTGATGCCCTTACTAGTCAGAAATCTATCGACTTCTGTTTTGAATATACCCAATGACTGAGCCTCCACAGCCCTCTGGGGTAGAGAATTCCAAAGATTCACCACCCTCAGTGTGAAGAAATGTCTTCTCATCTCAGACCTGAATGGCCTACCCTTTATCCTGAGGCTGTGGCCCCTGGTTCTAGACTCCCCAGCCAAGGGAAACATTCTCCCAGCATCCACCCTATCAAGCCCTGTAATAATTTTGTATGCTTCAATGAGATCCCCTCTCATTCTTCTGAATTCAAGAGAATACAGGCCTAGCTTACTCAATCTCTTCTCATACGACAGTCCCGCCAACCCAGGAATCAATCTCGTGAACCTTCGTTGCACTCCCTCTATGGCAAGTATATCCTTCCTTAGGTAAGGAGACCAAAATTGTACACAGTACTCCAGGTGTGGTCTCACCAAGGCCCTATATAATTGGAGTAAGACTTCTTTACTCCTGTACTCAAATCCTCTTGTAATGAAGGCCAGCATACCATTTGCCTTCCTGATGGCTTGCTGCACCTGCACATTCACTTTCAGTGACTCATGTACAAGGACACCCAGGTCCCTTTGAGCATCTGCTTTCTCCTGTATGTGAGTATAGTTGGTATAGCTTGTATACGCTGCATGTAAGGGGTTGTGTTTTATTATCTCATTGAGTTGATTTAATAAAGAGTATTAACCAGATGATTTCAGTGTTTCATGGTTCTTGAACTTGTATTAAAGGCAAAGGATATATGACAATGCCCTGTAATACCCCCATATAAGGGCAATGGGGATATATGACGATATCCTATAGAAACCCAACAAGGTGAAGGTGCCCCGAGTGTAGTGAAATCAAAAATCCATACTTTACAACTTTGCTATGCCGAGGAAACGTTTAAATATATTATATAGGAACAGGAGGAGGCCATTCAGCCCCTCGAGCCTGTTCCATCATTCAATGAGATCGTGGCTGATCTGTGACCTAACTCCATCCCCCCTCCTTGGCTCCATATCGTTTTATACCCTTGGCTGGCAAAAATCTATCGATTTAAGATTTAAAATTATTAATTGAACCCCAGCATCTACTGCTTTTTGTTGGAGGGAGCTCCACACTTCGACCACCCTGTGTGTGAAGAAGTGTTTCCTAACTTCGCTCCTGAATGGCCTGCCTCTGATTTTAAGGTTACCTAGACTCCCCCACCAGTGAAAAAAGTTTCTCTCTGTCTACCCTATCAATTCCTTTCAAAATCCTAGAAACCTCAATCAAATCACCCCTTAACCTTCTATATGTTTATGCAATCTCTCCTCATAATCTAACTCTTGGAGCCCTGGTAATGATATTTTGCCGAAGGCGGTTGTTTATTCCCAGGTGGTACTGCAGGTTGTCCACGAGGAAAGCCATGTGGTTCCTCAGAAAGATGTTCAGGGCCTCGCCCCCTCCCAACCTCTTCTAGCCCTTCCGTCCAATTGGGCTGTTGATCTAGGTGGGCACCTGAAGCCCAACCCCTGTGAGACACCTCCCGGTGTAAGCAGGACCCTCGATATCTTCCTGATCCAGCCCAATCTCACACTAGCCTGGCACCTGAATGTGCGTCGTTCTCAGCGTGTGTCGACCCATGGCTAGTCTATTCACTGTGTGAGGAATCTGTGGTCACGCCACAAAGATAGGTCGATGGATTTCTTTTATCTGAATGTATTTTGGAAAAAATAATATAATTTGAAATGAACAGATAAGTAAAATGAGAAACTGCCGGAACCGTATGGAAGAGGCATGATGGCACTGGGAAGTACTGACATTGACTGCCAGCAGGGGGCAGCAGAACTGCCCAACTCCCCGGTCCCAATAAAAACATAAGAATTAGGAGCAGGAGTAGGCCGGACAGCCCCTTGAGCCTGCTCCGCCACACGGCCCTTCGAGCCTGCTCCGCCACACGACCCCTCGAGCCTGCTCCGCCACACGGCCCCTCGAGCCTGCTCCACCGTACAGCCCCTCGAGCCTGCTCCGCCACACGGCCCCTCGAGCCTGCTCCACCACACGGCCCCTCGAGCCTGCTCCCCCGTACGGCCCCTGGAGCCTGCTCCACTGCACGGCCCCTCGAGCCTGCTCCATCACACGGCCCCTTGAGCCTGCTCCGCCACACGGCCCCTCGAGCCTGCTCCACCACACGGCCCCTCGAGCCTGCTCCCCCGTACGGCCCCTGGAGCCTGCTCCGCCGTACGGCCCCTCGAGCCTGCTCCGCCATACAGCCCCTCGAGCCTGCTCCGCCGTACGGCCCCTCGAGCCTGCTGCGCCGTACGGCCCCTCGAGCCTGCTCCACCGTACGGCCCCTCGAGCCTGCTCCGCCACACGGCCCCTCGAGCCTGCTCCGCCACACGGCCCCTCGAGCCTGCTCCGCCACACGGCCCCTCGAGCCTGCTCCGCCACACGGCCCCTCGAGCCTGCTCCGCCACACGGCCCCTTGAGCCTGCTCCGCCACACGGCCCCTTGAGCCTGCTCCGCCACACGGCCCCTCGAGCCTGCTCCACCATTCAATAAGATCATGGCTGATCTTCGACCTCAACTCTGTCTGATCCCCATATCCATTGATTCCCCTAGAGTCCAAAAATCCATCTATCTCAGCTTTGAATATACTCAACAATTCAGCATCCACAGCCCTGTGGGGCAGAGAATTCCAAAGATTCACAACCCTCTGAGTGAAGAAATTCCTCCTCATCTCAGTCTTAAATGGCCGACCCCCTTATCCTGAGACTATGCCCCCTAGTTCTAGACACTCCAGCCAGGGGAAACAACCTCTCAGCATCTACCCTGTCAATCCCCCTTCAGAAACTTATATGTTTCAATGAGATCACCTCTCATTCTTCTAAACTCCAGCGAGTATAGGCCCATTCTACTCAATCTCTCCTCATAGGACAGCCCTCTCATCCCAGGGATCAATCTAGTGAACCTTCGTTGCACCGTCTCTAAGGCAAGTATGTCCTTCCTCAGATAAGGAGACCCAAACTGTGCACAGTACTCCAGGTGTGGTCTCACAAAAGCCCCGTACAATTGTAGCAAGACTTCCTTACTCTTGTACTCGAATCCCCTTGCAATAAAGGCCATACCATTTGCCTTCCTAATTGCTTGCTGTACCTGCATGCTAACTTTGTGAGTTTCCTTTACGGGGACACCTAAATCTCTCTGAACACCAACATTTAATAGTTTCTCACCATTTGAAAAATATTCTGTTTTTCTATTCTTCTGTTCAATATTCAATATTCATTAATATTCTGGTGGCAGCTGTTGCCCCATAGCATGCCGGGTAATCAGGCCTGAGGTCTACTCCCTGCCCAAGGGGGGACCCTGGCCTGCCCCGACACTGCCAGCCAGTGACTGCCTGGTGAGTTGGGAGCCTGCGCTGTTTACGTGCTGTTAGCGCAGGGAATCCCCCCACCTGGACCGGCACTGACCCAACGCCACCTTAGCAACACGCTGGGTGCAGCAGTTAAATATTACAATTACGATGCCAGGGTCAGCTCGTCTATTATTGCCCAATTCTTTTTTTTATTATTGAGAAGCTAAAGTCATTCTCCATAGTGAAGGACACCGCCGAGGTTGAAAAGTCTAAAAGTAGTGACAACATCAGGCTGGGATTTTTACATCCTCGCCAGAGATTGAGCACAAGATCCAGGCTGACACTCCAGTGCAGTGCTGAGGGAGCGCTGCACTGTCGGAGGTACCTTTTTTCAGATGAGATGTTAAAATAGGCCCTGTCTGCTCTCTCAGGTGGACGTAAAAGATCCCATGGCACTGTTTCGAAGAAGAGTACTGGAGTTATCCCTGGTGTCCTGGCCAATATTTATCCCTCAAGCAACATCACTAGAAAACAGATTATCTGGTCATTATCACATTGCTGCTTGTGGGAGCTTGCTGTGCACAAATTGGCTGCCGCGTTTCCTACATTACAACAGTGACTACACTTCAAAAATACTTCATTGGCTGTAAAGCGCTTTGGGACGTCCTGAGGCGGTGAAAAGCTCAACATAGATACGAACATACGAACAATGACGGACAGGTAAAGACCCTCTGGTCCACCCAGCCTGTCGCACACCATCGTGATACCTTGTGTGTGTAAGGGATACTCTCCTGACCCTGCGTGTCTCGTAACCTGTGAGGTTCACGCGGCTCTGTGCAGCCTGTATGTCAGTGCGGGTCTAGGCCTGGTCTCCAGCCAGTCTGGGAACACTAGACACCCCTGTGAGTGGTTCGAATCACTCTCCCTTACGGTTCTAGACACTGGACTTAGATGCGAGAGCAGTAATGGAGATAAAACTCATGTAGACTTGGTTTGAACGGTACGAAATGGAAAATCTTTATTGCATGATACTTAAAATTATGAAATACATGTCATATGCACAGATGAATGACAGTACAATCTTACAAACAGTTATAATCACTCTTAGGGAAACGAGGAACGACCAGCACAACGTAAATAGGGCACACATTACAAATATCCTTAAACTTTAAACCCTCCCCTATCAATAACTATCCTAAAACTAGCTTCGTAGGATCCCGAGACTCATGCTCACCACTCGTAATAACTCGGAGAAATCCCGAATAGCTGATCGGATGTTTTTCACCGCAGCACCCACGTGTTGGTCAGGAGATCTCCTGGTCCCACTTGTTTACTGCTTCTGCTGCTCGGTCAGTCGGCTGGACCGTCCGCTGTAGTGAAGACCTCTGTTGGTGGACTTTACAGTTCAGTCGAGGAGCACCGTTGTCAATATCATTGATACGATGTGTTTGCACAGTCCAGTTATCGTCGATGCAATATGTTTTGTTAGAAGAAAACTTCGTTGTCAAGAAGACTTGGCTGATCGACCTACAGGCGCGGTCGGGATTTACTGACCGTGGCGATGGATAAGGTCTTCTTCTCTTCTCCTCTCATCTCATCTCATCTCATCTCATCCCGGGCCTTCGGTTCCGCTGCCAGCTACCAACATAGGTCTTTGCAACAGTCTTTTACCCAGGAGCAGCCACGATGATAACAGCAGCAAGCGGCAAGAGTCACGAACACGAGGCAAGAGCAAGAATCAAGAGTCAAGAGACAGAATGGACGGTTTGGGCCTGCAATTATAGTGCACAGTTCTTCCGTTTCCCGCCCAACTATAATGTCCATTCTTTTGTTTAAGGTTTGGCGCCCAAAAAGTCCTGTAAGGGTGATCTCTGTCTTTAATGGGTTTCGGGGCTACTCCTGAATGTTTGAGTACCTGCTAATACTTCTCCCATTGTTAAATCGGTCGGTGTTCCCCCTGGAGGGGTTTGGGGCTTCCAAGTGTCCTGTATAACTACCTGCTAACGGCTCTCTCATCGTAGAGCCGTTTGGGAGTTTACATATTAATGTCCTTTGGACGGGCCCTTGATGGCTTTCCTTTGTACCTGGGAGACCGATCCCAGTATCGATGTCTATACTGTAAACCCATAATGTCCTGTGTATTGTCTTCACTGTGCTGAATCGTTATCGATCCTGCAAAAATGTTTATTGGAACGCCATCTTGTCTGCCTGCTGAAAAGTCTCGAATGTTCTGTCACGCGGTGCGGCGGCCATTTTACAGGCTGCTTGTGTCCAATTTAAACCTGACAGCATTCCGTTGAAATAAAAGCTGTTTTGAACGAAACTTGTGTTTTCTCCTTATTAAAATGAAATCGCGATAATTGCGAATTCTACAGTCCCTCCTGTTGATGCGAATAACTCCGCTTATCGTATCAAAAACTCAGTGGTGAGCAATCTTATCTCGATTTCACTCCGAATCCAGTAAATTAATCCCATAAATTTTAACTTCACTAGGGTCTCTGTGTCGTCCTTATTTCCCAAGAAAATCACATTTTATATCACCATAGGCATCATTTGCCCTTAAACTTACACCACTTGTCTTCCTTCCCGGCGTAACCAGGCCGATACCTCACGCATCACCTGTATATTTATCTTTTATTCAAGGGAAGGAAAAACAAAACCCAAAAACCCAACAATCAACACCATCGCCAAAATAAACAAATCCCAACTCTTAAACATGTCGAGTTTCCAACGTATTTACACTGAGTACAAACTTCCGCGGCGCACGTGGCGAGCGGGAGTGACGCCATTTTCCCATTACACTGCGCTCTCATCGTGCACGCGCACGTAACGTTCTCGCCACTCTCCCGTGTTCTCATGCTTGGTGAGGCGCTTGTCTCTTTTACAATGTATAAACAAAAGGTATACTACAATAAACACTTGACAGACGACTAAAATGTGGGAGGCTATTCTGACCCATGAGGGCACTTCAATATTCGTGAACAGATTCCACCACGGTGGAACCACTATGTCCAAAATGTCTGTACCTATCTCGACGGTTTTCTGTTCTAATGTATAGAAATGCTTTTGTGACACCGCGACGGCTTTCAGAAGTTTGGTTAAATGCTCGGGGAGAGGGGGAATGAGGTACCCAAAATGTGCGACAAAACGCTGCAAGTCGGTAAAATTCTCTTTTACTGTGAGATGAACAGTGGATGGTTCAGGGATTGGGATAATTCGCTGTTGTGCTACTTGAACTTCAGCCCTGGGTTTAAAACAGAAACTGCTGTCACTCACCGGACACCGGCTACGGTTTCCATGCTGGTAGTGTTGCGCTGCAGTGGTAACACAATATGTTCCACCCCCGATGTATGCTACCTGCGGAGGCACATGATCTTGTGCCATTGCCTCCATGGTGCAATTCATGGACTTGGCGCCAGCCGTTCTGAACCCGCACTGTGGTGTTAAAAAGGCATTCAAGTGCTGGGGGCACAGTATTATGTGTGCTCCCCTGCCACGACAACCAGAGAGATCTGTACCTGTCATCGTTTGCTCCCAGCGGATGACGTAAGGTGGAACCGCTGCATAACGAATGTGGGCTCCCCCCTGAATGACACCAATGTTCTCTACCCGATACCCCGGGGCGGGCTTTGCTGTGTTGCCCAAAACCGGCATGCGTAATACTATTCCCATAATAGTATGGTTTGAACGTCCGCAGTCCACGGGGACTGGGTAAGCTTCTGAAGCTAGCCTGAGCTGGCACGGACTTAATGCATTCTGAAAAGGGTGGAGCGCCCGCAGGTGTTTGTTACTTATCCAGGACGGGACCAAACCTTGTTTTAAATCCTCCAAATTACTGCGGCCCTCGCCCAGTAACCACGCCCCGTAAAGCACGCACACCTCGTTCTGCGCAGCTTGATCGGATGCATTCCGATCTTCCCTAATCAGGGCATTTACCGTACGCGCATGTTTCTCCAGCTCTGCTATAATCTCTTTTAAGTGTAGTGTCATGGCTTGGTCCTCGTGCAGACCCGACCCTACCACTTTATTCTCATCTGTGAGAATATCCTTTAACTGTGTTTTTAAACCATTAATCTGGGTCTGCAGCTCCACACTGTCTAGAGCGTTGACCACAGATGTCCCTGTGTTAAAAGCAGTGAACGCATCGTTCACCAAACCCCTTCTTTGCCTCCCTACTTGATCCAAAACTTCCTGCGGTGCGGTGTATAAACTTGTCTTATCAATTTCCGCGAAATCGAACTCGTAAAACTGCCTGAACATCTTGGTCAACAGGACCTGGTACAACTGTTCCGTCTTTTTGGGGCACCACTCTGGTAACCGTACCTCAGTGAGATTTAAAATCACCGAGGCCACCGCGTAATGCACCCCCTGAAATAGTATCTGGTCTGTGGGGACCAGTACCAAACCGTTCCCGGGTCCCTTACTAGTTTTAGGGCACCCTTCTTCCTCAGTTAGAACTACCGGAATCGTGGGCGGGGCTTTGCGTGGGCGCGTAATGAGCTCAGTGGCATTTACTGGGATCGGAGAGTATGGGGCTCCGCACCCCCTGGTGCTCGCATCCCACCTCATCCCCTGTCCGTTATCCTGCCATTGGTTAATAAAGAATATGGAGATGCCTTTGGGGCAAACGTACTTTGACCCCCACATACAAACATAAATCCCCTCATCTGGTTCCCACCATTTGTCCCAACAGACTTTCACTTGTCCATCAGTCCCCGTAATTGTCCGATGGGTATTATTACCCAGTCGCTCCCACTCAACCGAAGAGTTCCTCATAGTTTTGCTCAGCTTTCGCAGCCACCACCATCGGCTCAATGGGACATTCCCACTGCAAGTCAAACAAATCCGTTTGCCGACGGTGACGCTGATCCTGGGTGCGATGATCCGTACTTTGGGGCACATTAAAGAAGTCTCTTTGTAGGCGAACCCCGATGTGCTGGAATACTCCGTTGAGTTCGTTCCCAGCCACCCTGGCCACCTTCCCTTGTGGAAATAGGTGCTGGTCCCTTCTGCCTTCCGTCTCCCGGTCCCATCCACCGCGATGGGGGCCGTGTCCCCGGAACATCCAAACACCACGACATCCTTGGTGAGGCCCCGATAGGCCAATCCACATCCGATTGCCACGAGCAATACTATGAGTCGTTCCATCCTTCCTTGGTTCCTGTGATCAGATAGAATGAGGTAGCCAGCCTCGCAAAAAGTCTCTGGCTTTTGTGAAGGGTGAGCGGGTCCCCTGACCTCGCCTCACGTAAACTTCAACTTTTGCTGAACAGACTTCCTCTAAACCTGGCCTTAAAACTCCCATCATTTGTCGTTATCTGTTAAAACCACTACAAACTTAAACTTATAAAAACTACTTAAAACTTTAAACTAAACTTAAAACCTTAAACTAACAACTTTACAATGCCGCCCGTTCTCAGGGCGGCCCCTTTAAATCCTGAGAAGGCTGCTGCGAGCTCTTCCCGACGGTGGGAGGGCACTGACCCTTCCTTCTGATCTGCCGCAGCCTGTTGCTGCGCTGACCCTTTCCTCTGATCTGCCGCAGCCTGTTACTGCTTCGATGTGGCCTGTCTCTACCCGGGTTATCTTAATCTGAAACTTACGCCCTGGGGCATCCTGTGGACCTGACCACGTCTTCCTGGGCTGGGGTGCTCTGCTTGACCTACGGGGAACTGCTATGGGCGGGGGCTCCGTGACGGACGGACCGGGTCCCGAGACCTTCAACGGGATGACCTGGGGTTCCATCACAGGCGCCAGCCCCGCCTCCGCTGACTCCGCCTCCCTAACCTCGGGGCTGGCAGTTCGGGGCCCCGCCCTGCTCGGCCCAGCAGGCAGCCCTTCACTCGCGAACTCTGCCTCCCCTGAGGACTGGACGTTTACAGCGGGCGGCCACACCTCTGGGAACCACATAGCGGCTGGCCCGGCCTCCTCTAGCTCCTTCCTCCTGCTGTCGGGACCTGCAGCTTGTGTGTCCACCCCGTATGGATCTCTACCTAGCGGCCCCAATCCTTCCAGACCGTTCCTGTGAAACCACCCGTCATCATCACTATGCTCATCTGCACTATCCTCATCTGACCAGGGTACCCTGGGGTCCTCGTCATCTAACCCCCAACTCCAGAAAAACGCTGCATGATCGTCCGGGATGTCCCTTCCCCTGATGCAAGCTGCTATGCCTGCCTGTGTGCCTTGTGGTCCTACCTGGGGCTGTGCTTCCCCACTCGCAGGTCTGGCCCCTCCCTTAAGACAGGCCACCGCCCCTGCTTGTTTCTGTGAAATCTCACCTGCTGGAGGCTGCAGATTTCTATCCTGTTTTAAATACTCATACTCCCTGCTCCTGGCTACCCTGTAGGCTGCTTTTATCTCTCTAAGCTGCGCTTCTAGCCTGAGCACGTCTAACTTTCCCATTTCTCGGGCATTCTCCTCCCGCAGGGTCTGCTCTCTAAGCTGCCCTTCCAGCCCATCTATTTTCCCTATTAAGCGGGCGTTCTCCTCCCGCAAGGCCTGCTCTTTTAACCTGGCCTCCTTACCGCAGACCCCCTCCTGTGCGTGTCTTTTAAAAGGACACAGGTAGGCAGGCTGCGTGGGCTCTAGTCATTGGGTACTATTAGACGGTCCTGCGGCACCTACGGGGCCGGTTGCGACCGCCACCTGTCCACGCGCATTTAAAACCATCTTGCGCATGACTCCTAACACTGCTTCGAGGTCTTCGGGAGAGGTGGGTACCTTTGCTTCCTTAGCCGGGACAGGCGCCTGGGTTCGGACCGCGGGATTTTTATCCTTGGAATCCTTCCAAGGGTTCCTGCAGTGCTTGCGCCAGTGCCCTGTCTTCCCACACCCGTAACAGGCATTGCTTGCCGGTGGGGCGCGATTACCCTCCTGATGCCACTCTCTTTGAGCCGGGGCTGCGGGTCGTACCTCATGTACTCTTCCCTTAAAGGGACGTGTTGCCATACCCCTTATGTTACGGTAACCTAACGTGAGTCGATTCAAGACCGACTCTTCCGTAAGGTTGAGGTCATTGGGATCGAACCAGGCTTTTGCCTGCTCTCTAACGGCTGGTAAACTGTTGGCTATTATGCACCTAAGCCAATGAATTAAAGCGGCGCCTTCCACATCTTCGCGCTCGGGCGCACCTAGACAGCTGCGCTCATATACTGGCCACAGCCTGTCGGCAAAAACCTTCGGGGGTTCTCCCTCCATCTGCACTGTCTGTCCCACTCTAGCAAACGGACCTCCGTCGTTCGCTCCCACTACTTCTAGAACCTCATTTTTCAATTCCTCATAACTTTTATTACCCCTCTTGCTATCGCCTGAGAGACACTGAAGGACCGAGCTATCTAATGAGAACAGCAGCATTTTTGCTGTCTCCCCATCATCGCAGCCGTTGATGGCTGCGGCTTGCTCAACTTCCCTGAAATGTACGGAAGGGTCGTCTATCTCGGTCAGCTTCCTTACGTGGTTTATCATGGCCCTCAGCTGATGTGAACTGTGAGGCAACACCAGCTGTCCGAGGAGATCCCCCGGTTCTTCCCCACCGTTTCTGCTTGGGCCCCTTTTAATCCCCGTTACTGGATACAACGATCCCTTTTCTACCTCCTTTTCAACGGGCTCTTTTGTTTCTTCCGTTGCTTCCTCCCTAACCCAGGTTTCTGAATAGCTGGGTGGCGCGGAGGGCGCAGTGGCTACTACTTCTTCTGCTTTACTTGGTGGGGAATTTCTAAATCTCTCATTTACTAGCGGCTGGCGTGCCGACGGATTAATAAGGCACACCATGCCGTTCGCATTATTCACGGCCTTTTTGAGGCTCTCTATCTCTTTTTCGCAGGCGCTATGGTCGGCTCCCTGAAACTTATCCTCAAGGGCCAACTTATACGCCGACCTAACCCCCATTAAGCTTTCTTCTTGAGTTCTTATCTGGGCTGCTTGACGGTTACATCTGTCCTTCATCCTATTCTCGTTTAATTTTGCTTCAGTGATCTGGCACTCGAGATACTCTACCCTTGTTTTAAGGTAACTGGAGACTTCCTGGCTTTCCTGGCGTAACTCATTTAAACTCTTAATGAGCGCCTCCCCTCCAGAAACCTTCTCCTCCATTTCCTCCTCTAACTGCTTGATTCGAGCGGTTAGCGCTGTATTGGTCTGGTTTGAAATCTGAACCTGCCTTTTGTAGCACATAAGCCAGACTGCTTTCTCAACTGCCTTTTTATGCTCCTTACTATCCGTCCACCTTTCAGCTGCCTCTAGTGGGCTCTTATCCGCTAACAGTTCGCTTATCCACTTTTTCGTTAGATTAACCTTTCCAAATACGTAATCCGCTATCTTTTCCTGCATCACATTTCGTACAGTCATTCCAAAGTCTAACACATTACCCTCTCGCTGCCAGCCTCGTGCCGCGGTCGCCATTTTCTGTAAGGGATCCTCTGCTGACCCTGCGTGTCTCGTAACCTGTGAGGTTCACGCGGCTCTGTGCAGCCTGTATGTCAGTGCGGGTCTAGGCCTGGTCTCCAGCCAGTCTGGGAACACTAGACACCCCTGTGAGTGGTTCGAATCACTCTCCCTTACGGTTCTAGACACTGGACTTAGATGCGAGAGCAGTAATGGAGATAAAACTCATGTAGACTTGGTTTGAACGGTACGAAATGGAAAATCTTTATTGCATGATACTTAAAATTATGAAATACATGTCATATGCACAGATGAATGACAGTACAATCTTACAAACAGTTATAATCACTCTTAGGGAAACGAGGAACGACCAGCACAACGTAAATAGGGCACACATTACAAATATCCTTAAACTTTAAACCCTCCCCTATCAATAACTATCCTAAAACTAGCTTCGTAGGATCCCGAGACTCATGCTCACCACTCGTAATAACTCGGAGAAATCCCGAATAGCTGATCGGATGTTTTTCACCGCAGCACCCACGTGTTGGTCAGGAGATCTCCTGGTCCCACTTGTTTACTGCTTCTGCTGCTCGGTCAGTCGGCTGGACCGTCCGCTGTAGTGAAGACCTCTGTTGGTGGACTTTACAGTTCAGTCGAGGAGCACCGTTGTCAATATCATTGATACGATGTGTTTGCACAGTCCAGTTATCGTCGATGCAATATGTTTTGTTAGAAGAAAACTTCGTTGTCAAGAAGACTTGGCTGATCGACCTACAGGCGCGGTCGGGATTTACTGACCGTGGCGATGGATAAGGTCTTCTTCTCTTCTCCTCTCATCTCATCTCATCTCATCTCATCCCGGGCCTTCGGTTCCGCTGCCAGCTACCAACATAGGTCTTTGCAACAGTCTTTTACCCAGGAGCAGCCACGATGATAACAGCAGCAAGCGGCAAGAGTCACGAACACGAGGCAAGAGCAAGAATCAAGAGTCAAGAGACAGAATGGACGGTTTGGGCCTGCAATTATAGTGCACAGTTCTTCCGTTTCCCGCCCAACTATAATGTCCATTCTTTTGTTTAAGGTTTGGCGCCCAAAAAGTCCTGTAAGGGTGATCTCTGTCTTTAATGGGTTTCGGGGCTACTCCTGAATGTTTGAGTACCTGCTAATACTTCTCCCATTGTTAAATCGGTCGGTGTTCCCCCTGGAGGGGTTTGGGGCTTCCAAGTGTCCTGTATAACTACCTGCTAACGGCTCTCTCATCGTAGAGCCGTTTGGGAGTTTACATATTAATGTCCTTTGGACGGGCCCTTGATGGCTTTCCTTTGTACCTGGGAGACCGATCCCAGTATCGATGTCTATACTGTAAACCCATAATGTCCTGTGTATTGTCTTCACTGTGCTGAATCGTTATCGATCCTGCAAAAATGTTTATTGGAACGCCATCTTGTCTGCCTGCTGAAAAGTCTCGAATGTTCTGTCACGCGGTGCGGCGGCCATTTTACAGGCTGCTTGTGTCCAATTTAAACCTGACAGCATTCCGTTGAAATAAAAGCTGTTTTGAACGAAACTTGTGTTTTCTCCTTATTAAAATGAAATCGCGATAATTGCGAATTCTACATGTGTCACAATACAGACACTCACCACCCCACCCAAAACCATGTGATACCCTGGGTGAGGCAAAAACTGGATAGTAACCCAGGCCAATTTGGGGAAAAAAATCTGGGAAATTTTCTCCAATCCCCCCATGGCGATCAAAACTAGTCCAGGAGATCACCCAGGCCCTGAATACTTAGCTTCTGTAGGAGATGATCTCTGCCCCAGCCAGAAACAAGTCCAGCTCTTGCTTGAAGGAATTCAACGAATCGCCGTCCACCGCTTGAGACAGCAGCCTGTTCCAGTGGTCCAGTATTCTCTGGGAAAAGAACCACCTCCTGACATCTAACCTAGATCTGGCCTTACACAACTTTAAAAGTGTGACAAAAACAGAAAATGCTGGACATACTCAGCAGGTCAGGCAGCATCTGTGGAGAGAGAAACACAGTTAACGTTTCAGGTCGATGACCCTTCCTCAGAACAACTGTGACCTCTGGTCCTCCCTAACCTATTTAATTGGAATAAACTGTCAACTGGAACACAATCTATTCCTTTCATCATCTTATAAACCTCGATCAGATCATCTCTAAGTCTACGCTTCTCTGAAGTGTAGAGTCCCAGCTCTTTTAGCATATCTTGATAAATAAGATGCTTTAAACTGGGAATTAGTCGAGTGGCTCCTCCTCTGCACCTTTTCCAATATCACCCACCATGTGAGGAGAGCAAAACTGGATGCAATATTCCAGGTGAGGCCCAACCACGGTTTAGTACAAGGACAAAATAGTGTGCCTTAACTTATAATCAATTGTCCTATGAATGCACCCTAATACCCTAATTGCTGTAGCTATCACTTTACGGCATTGCTCATGAACCTTTGGAGATCTAAGCACTAGAACGTCCAGATCTCTTTCTATCTCCACCTTCTTTAATGCTTTTTCCTGAAGGGTCAGCATTTATTGCCCATCCCCAGTTGCTCTTGAGAAGGTGGTGGTGAGCCGCCTTCTTGAACCGCTGCAGTCCGTGTGGTGAAGATACTCCCACAGTGCTGTTAGGGAGGGAGTTCCAGGATTTTGACCCAGCGACGATGAAGGAACGGCCGATATACTTCCAAGTCAGGATGGTGTGTGACTTGGAGGGGAACTTGGAGGTGGTGGTGTTCCCATGCGCCTGCGCCCCTTGTCCTTCTGGGTGGTAGAGGTCGCGGGTTTGGGAGGTGCTGCCGAAGAAGCCTTGGCGAGTTGCTGCAGTGCATCTTGTAGATGTTACACACTGCAGCCATGGTACGCCAGTGGTGGAGGGAGTGGATGTTTAAGGTAGTGGATGGGGTGCCAATCAAGCGGGCTGATTTGTCTCGGATGGTGTCGAGCTTCTTGAGTGTTGTTGGAGCTGCACTCATCCAGGCAGATGAGGAGTCAGGAGGTGAGACACTTGCCGCAGAATACCTAACCTCTGACCTGCTCTTGTTGCCACAGTATTTATGTGGCTGGTCCAGTTAAGTTTCTGGTCAATGGTGACTCTCAGGATGTTGATGGTGGGGGATTCGGCGATGGTAATGTCGTTGAATGTCAAGGGGCAGTGGTTAGACGCTCGCTTGTTGGAGATAGTCATTGCCTGGCACTTGTGTGACGCAAATGTTATCAGCCCAAGCCTGAATGTCATCCAGGTCTTCCTGCATGCGGGCATGGACTGCTTCATTATCTGAGGAGTTGCAAATGGCACTGAACACAGTGCAGTCATCAGTGAACATCCCCACTTCTGACCTTATGTTGGAAGGAAGGTCATTGATGAAGCAGCTGAAGATGGTTGGGCCTAGGACACTGCCCTGAGGAACTCCTTCAGTGATGTTCTGGGGCTGTGATGATTAGCCTCCAATCACCATAACCATCTTCCTTTGTGCTAGGTATGACTCCAGCCAGTGGAGAGTTTCCCCCCCGATTCCCATTGACTTCAGTTTTACTAGGGCTCCTTGATGCCACACTCGGTCAAATGCTGCCTTGATGTCAAGGGCAGTCACTCTCACCTCACCTCTGGAATTCAGCTCTTTTGTCCATGTTTGGACCAAGGCTGTAATGAGGTCTGGAGCCGAGTAGTCCTGGCGGAACCCAAACTGGGCATCAGTGAGCAGGTTATTGGTGGGTAAGTGTCGCTTGATAGCACTGTCGATGACACCTTCCGTCACTTTGTTGATGATTGAGAGTAGACTGATGGGGCGGTAATTGACCGGATTGGATTTGTCCTGCTTTCTGTGGACAGGACATACCTGGGCAGTTTTCCACATTGTCAGATAGATGCCAGTGTTGTAGCTGTACTGGAACAGCTTGGCTAGAGGCATGGCTAGTTCTGGAGCACAAGTCTTCAGCACGACAGCCGGGATGTTGTCGAGGCCCATAGCCTTTGCTGTATCCAGTGCGCTCAGCTGTTTCTTGATATCATGTGGAGGGAAACGAATTGGCTGAAGACTGGCATCTGTGGTGGTGGGGACCTCAGGAGGAGGCCAAGATGGATCATCCACTCGGCACATCTGGCTGAAGATGGTTGCAAACGCTTCAGCCTTGTCTTTTGTACTCACATGCTGGGCTCCACCATCATTGAGGATAGGGATATTCATGGAGCCTCCTCCTCCTGTTAGTTGTTTAATGCATTTGGGGAGGGCTAACAAGGAAAGGGAATACACATTAAATGGGAGGACACTGAGTAGTGTAGAGGAACAAAGGAACCTTGAAGTGCATGTCCACAGATCCCTGAAGGTAGCAGGCCAGGTAGATAAGGTGGTTAAGAAGGCATATGGAATGCTTGCCTTTATTAGCCGTGGCATAGAATACAAGAGCAGGGGGGGTTATGCTTCAACTGTATAAAACACTAGTTAGGCCTCAGCTAGAGTACTGCGTGCAGTTCTGGTCACCACATTACAGGAAAGATGTGATTGCACTAGAGAGGGTACAGAGGAGATTTAGAAGGATGTTGCCGGGAGTAGAGAATCTTAGCTATGAGGAAAGACTGGATTTGTTTTCCTTGGAACAGAGGGGACTGAGGGGAGACCTTATTGAGGTGTATAAAATTATGAGGGGCTGAGATAAAGTGGATAGAAAGGACCTATTTCCCTTAGCAGAGGGGTCAAAAACCAGGGGGCACAGATTTAAAATAATTGGTGGATGGTTTAGAGGGGATTTGAGGGGAAATTTCTTCACCCAGAGGATTGTGGGGGTCTGGAACTCACTGCCTGAAAGGGTGGTAGAGGCAGAAACCCTAACCACATTTAAAAAGTACTTGGATGTGCACTTGGGATGCTGTAACCTGCAGGGCTACGGACCAAGAGCTGGGAAGTGGGATTAGGCTGGATAGCTCTTTGTTGGCCGGCGCGGACACAATGGGCCTAAATGGCCTTCTTCCGCGCTGTAATTTTCTATGATTCTATGATTCTATGGTCCACCACCATTCACGACTGGATGTGACAGGATTGCAGGGCTTTGATCTGATCCATTGATTGTGGGATCGCTTAGCTCTGTCTATAGCATGCTGCTTCCGCTTTTTAGCATGGATGTAGTCCTGTGTTGCAGCTTCCCCAGGTTGGCACCTCATTTTTAGGTACGCCTGGTGCTGCTCCTGGCATGCTCTTCTACACTCCTTATTGAACCAGGGTTGGTCCCCTGGCTTGATGGTAATGGTAGAGGAGGGATGTTCCCGGCCATGAGGTTACAGATTGTGGTGGAATACAATTCTGTTGCTGCTGATGGCCCACAGCGCCTCATGGATGCCCAGTTTTGAGCTGCTAGATCTGTTCTGAATCTATCCCATTTAGCACGGTGGTAGTGCCACACAATACGATGGAGGGTGTTCTCAGTGTGAAGATGGGACTTCGTCTCCACAATGACTGTGCGGTGGTCACTGCCACCAATACTGTCATGGACAGATGCATCTGCGACAGCTAGATTGGTGAGGACGAGGTCAAGTAGGTTTTTCCCTCGTGTTGGTTCTCTCACCACCTGTCACAGGCCCAGACTGGCAGCTATGTCCTTCAGGACTCGGCCAGCTCGGTCAGTAGTGGTGCTACCGAGCCACTCTTGGTGATGGACATTGAAGTCCCCCATCGAGAGTACATTCTGTGCTCTTGCTACTCTCAGTGCTTCTTCCAAGTGGTGTTAAATGTTGAGCATTCGCCCTGCCCACATGCATAACACTGCACTTTTCCAAGTTATACATCATTTGCCAGTCACGAGTCCAATCTCCCAACGCAGTAAGATCCACCTGAAGCAGACGAGCATCGTCTACAGTCCAAACACCCACACAGGTCTTAGTATCATCTGCAAATTTGAAGATCGTGCCCCCAAAACCTACATCCAGATCATTAATAAAAATAGTAAAGAGCAACGGTCCCAACACTGATCCCTGCGGGACACCACTGGTGACCGGTCTCCAAACAGATCCAGATCCATCTGTAACTACTTTCTGCCTAGGGCCTTCCAACCAGTTTTTAATTCAACTCAATATATTACCACTAATACCAGAGGCTTCAGTCTTGTAGAGAAGCCTCTTGAGTGGTACCTTGTCAAAGCTTTTTGGAAGTCTAAGTAGACAATGTCTACTGGACTTCCTTCATCCACCATCTTGGTGACTTGAAGTGCCGTAACCTACAAGCCTATGGACCAAGTGCTGGAAAGTGGGATGAGGGTGGATAGCTCTTTGTCGGCCAGCACGGACAAGATGGGCCTAATGGCCTCCTTCTGTGCTGTAAATTTCTATGATTCTTCGAAAAATATAATCAAATTTGTAAGACATGACCTTTTTATAAAGCCATGTTGGGAGTCCCTGTCCAAGTAATCATAAAATGCATCCTTCATGATTCCCTCAAGCATCTTTCCTATTACTGATGTCAAACTAATGGGCCTACAGAAAGATGAGGACTACATTCGCCTCCTGCCAGTTCTTTCATCCCTGCTGATCGCAGGATTTGTTACTCAGAATGCCTACTCATGTAGTCCTCCAGGGGGCAGGCATGTACTGTGTCCTTTACCCAATTTCCGCAGTCAGCTCACAGCAGTCAGGAGCTCAGTGCGATTCGCCAATCACAAAATAATTACCGGGGAGGGAGGCCATTCGGCCCATCTCAATTTATCCACTCAGAAAGATCCTAAAGTTCCCCCCACAACCCCCCACTTCAGCATCCAGTTGTTTGTGAAATGATTTCCCGGGGTTGTGCCTCCTCCAGTCTATCCATGTGTTCATCACTTTCTGTGTGAGCAAGAAAGTACTGATCTCTAACTTGGCTTTTTACTAGTTTTTAACCCCTTGTTCTACAATGTAACTGGTTCTAGCACTTTACGGTCAAACGAGCCTCCAATAACTGGAAGATGGTCATCTGAACACGAGCCGTGATATTAAAGGGTGAACGTTTAACGCCTTTGTGTGTCAGCTTCTCTCTGTTATTTTAGCGATAGAGTTGCCAACCTTTCAGGATTGCTCTGGAGTCTCCGGGAATTAAAGACTAATCTCTAGGACGCTGCTGCAAACATCCCGAGAGAAAAATGATAGGGGTGTTAAAAATAAATTGTGTCTTTTGCATTTTCTTTGAACACTCTTAATTAGTTGTACACATATTGGAGATGGGGAAAGAACAACAGTCAAGATTAATCCAATTGGGTAACAAAGAGTCTGTTCCCTTTCCCGGAGATGGACCAATAGCGAGAGTGTGGGGGCGGGGCAGTTTGAGGCAGGAGGTCATGTGATGAAACCTCCAGGAACACACCCGACCAGAGTTGGTGACCCTAGTTAGTGGCGGTGCCAGCCTATTTATGGTCATGTGTTACGAGCACTGCTGAAACGGTGCAGCACCTCTATTGTGCCCCCTGCTGGCTGCTGTGATCATCTCCCGGGTCTGGCCCCCTCCAGGCCTGGTCCAGTACTTGGGACCTGGGAATATACTCAGGGCCCAGCCTGTATCGTGGTCTGCTTCTAGCCCCAGGCCCTCAGTGTTTCCAGCCCTGTCTACCCCTCCACCCCCCAATCCCGATTCCACTTCAGTGCAGTACTGAGAGAGGGTTGCACCGTCAGAGATGCCATTTTTTTGAATGAGTTGTTATACTGAAGCCCCGTCTGCCTGTTCAGGGGGATGTGAAAGATCCCATGGCATTGTTCCAGGAACAGGGAGATCTTCTGATGTCCTGACCAACATTCATCACTTAACCAACATTACCAAAAACCAGATTATCTGGTTAAGAAAGAAAGGACTTGCATTTATATAGCGCCTTTCATGACTTCAGGATGTCCCAAAGTGCTTTACAGCCAATGAAGTACTTTTGAAGTGTAGTCACTGTTGTAATGTAGGAAATGCAGAGCCAATTTGCGCACAGCAAGATCCCACAAACAGCAATGTGATAATGATCAGATAATCTGTTTTTAATGATGTTGGTTGAGGGACAAACATTGGCCACTACACTGGGGAGAACTCCCCTGCTATGTCCTGAGGTGGACCATGAGGTGGACCAGTTATATCCTGCGGCGGGTGCGCTGCAGGCTGCACTTGTGCCGCTGCAGGGGCAGTCTGGCTCTGCGCTCTTTAGGCAACTTGTGCAAACCCGGTGGGGGGTCAACAGGTGGTACTATCTGGGTGACAGCACCATCCTGCATGGCCATTTCTACCATACCACTGCTATGGCCATTGGTCTGCAGGAGAGTTAGGGTACTAGAGGGGTTGTATTAGGTGGGAGAGTTAGGGTACTAGAGGAGTTGTATTAGGTGGGAGAGTTAGGGTACTAGAGGGGTTGTATTAGGTGGGAGAGTTAGGGTACTAGAGGAGTTGTATTAGGTGGGAGAGTTAGGGTACTAGAGGGGTTGTATTAGGTGGGAGAGTTAGGGTACTAGAGGGGTTGTATTAGGTGGGAGAGTTAGGGTACTAGAGGGGTTGTATTAGGTGGGAGAGTTAGGGTACTAGAGGGGTTGTATTAGGTGGGAGAGTTAGGGTACTAGAGGGGTTGTATTAGGTGGGAGAGTTAGGGTACTAGAGGGGTTGTATTAGGTGGGAGAGTTAGGGTACTAGAGGGGTTGTATTAGGTGGGAGAGTTAGGGTACTAGAGGAGTTGTATTAGGTGGGAGAGTTAGGGTACTAGAGGGGTTGTATTAGGTGGGAAAGTTAGGGTACTAGAGCAATGGGCATATATGGGAGAGATGGGGTACTAGAGGAAATGGCTTCAACGCGAGAGTTAGGGTACTAGAGGGATGGGCTTAGGTGAGAGAGTTGGGGCACTAGAAAGTTGGGCCACAATGGGATAGTTTGGAGACTGGAGGAATTGAGTTTTTGGGGAAAATTAAGGTACTGGAAGGATGAGCTTTGTTGGGAGAGTTGGGGTACTGGAAGGCTGCCCTTTTTTCTTTCTTGGTTTTTCTTATGTTTTTAAGTGTTCACCTCTTCAAAATAATTTCAAAGATATTCCTGCCCTCTAATGTTAGGCTGATCGGCCTATAATGTCCCTATTTTAGATATTGCAGCTATGTTAGCAACTTTCCAATCCTTGAGAATCTCTCCCGCACTTAGTAAGCTGTCAGTTAAAACTTTGTTAATCTCTGCCACCTGGAACATAGGAACAGTTGGAGGCCATTCAACCTCTCGAGCCTGTCATGGCTGATCTGTACCTCAACTCCATTTACCCGCCTTTGCTCTACATCCCTTGATACCCTTGCCTAATAAAAATCTATCAATCTCAGAACAATCTAATGTTACCTACAATCCCCTTCTTCATGTCAGACACAGACATTGATGGAGCTGGTGCAGTTCCAGAATTTTCTATTGCATTTAGGAACATAAGAACATAGGAACAGGAGGAGGCCATTCAGCCCCGCGAGCCTGTTCCACCATTCAATGAGATCATGGCTGATCTGCGACCTAACTCCATATACCCGCCTTTGGCCCATATCCCTTAATACCTTTGGTTAACAAAAAGCTATCAATCTCTGATTAAAATGAACAATTGATCTAGCATCAATTGTCGTTTGCGGAAGAGAGTTCCAAACTTCTACCACCCTTTGTGTGTAGAAGTGTTTCCTAATTTCATTCCTAAGTGGATTGTGATAAACTTTAACTGTTTCCTAATTTCACTCCTGAAAGGTCTGGCTCTAATTTTTAGGCTATGCCCCCTTGTCCTAGACTCCCCAACCAGTGGAAGTAGTTTCTCTCTCTCTACCCTATCTGTTCCCCTTAATATCCTGAAAACTTCAATCAGATCACCCCATAACCTTCTAAATTCTAGGGAATACAACCCTAATATGTGTAATCTCTCCTTGTAACTTAACCCTTGAAGTCCGGGTATCATTCTGGTAAACCTACGCTGCACTCCCTCCAAGGCCAATATATCCTTCCTAAGGTGTGGTGCCCAGAACTGCTCACAGTGCTCCAGGTGTGGTCTAACCAGGGTTTTGTATAGCTGCAGCATAACTTCTACCCCCTTGTATTCTAGTCCTCCAGATATAAAGGCCAGCATTCCACTAGCCTTTTTGATTATTTTCTGTACCTGTTCATGACATTTTAATGATCTATGTACCTGGGCCCCCAAGTCTCTTTGGACTTCCACTGTTTTTAGCCTTTCACCATTTAGAAAGTACCCTGTTCTATCCTTTTTAGGTCCAAAGTGGATGACCTCACATTTGCTTACATTGAAATCCATTTGCCACAGTTCTGCCCATTCACTTAATCTGTCAATATCCCTTTATAATTTTAGCTTTCATCTACACTGCCTACAATGCTGCCTATCTTTGTGTCATCGGCAAATTTGGATATATGACTTTCTATGCCATCATCTAAGTCATTAATAAATATTGTGAATAGTTGAGGCCCCAACACAGATCCCTGCGGGACACCACTAGTCACATCCTGCCAATTTGAGTACCTGCCCATTATCCGTACTCTCAGTCTCCTGCGCTCAGCCAATTTCCGAACCAGGTCAATAATTTGCCCTCAATTCCATGGGCTTCTACCTTAGTTAACACGGTGGCATAGTGGTTAGCACTGGTGCCTCACAGCACCAGAGACCCGGGTTCGAATCTGGCCTCAGGTGACTGTCTGTGTGGAGTTTGCACATTCTCCCCGTGTCTGCGTGGGTTTCCTCCGGGTGCTCCGGTTTCCTCCCACAGTCCAAAAATGTGCGGGTTAGGTGATTTGGCTATGATAAATTGACCCTTAGTGTTAGGGGGGGATTAAATATGTGGGGTTACAGGGATAGGATGGGATATGTTAGGGGGAATTAAATGCGTGGGGTTGCGGGGATAGGGTGGGATGTGTGTCGGTGCAGGCTCGATGGGGATTCTGTGTGAGGGGGCAGGGACAGGGTACTGGATTTGGATGATCAGCCATGATCGTATTGAATGGTGGAGCAGGCTCGACGGACCGAATGGCCTACTCCTGTTTCTATGTTAACAGACTCTAATGTGGGACTTTATCAAATGCCTTCTGGAAGTCCATATAAATAACATCCATAGACATTCCCCTGTCCACTACTTTAGTCACCTCCTCAAAAAATTCAATCAGGTTCGTCAGGCATGACCTACCTTTCACAAATCCATGCTGGCTCTCTGATTAACTGAAAATTTTCGAGGTGTTCAGTCACTTTATCCTTAATTATAGACTCTAGCAATTTCCCAACAACAGATGTTAGGCTAACTGGTCTATAATTTCCTGGTTTCCCTCTCTCGCCATTCTTAAAAAGCGGAGTGACATGCACAATTTTCCAATCTAAAGGGACGGTTCCTGAATCTAGAGAACTTTGGAAGATTATAGTTAGGGCATCTGCAATGTGCTCACCTACTTCCTTTAAAACCTTGGGATGGAAACCACCTGGTCCTGGGGATTTGTCACTCTTTAGTGCCATTATTTTCTTCATTACTGTTAATTTACTTACGTTAATTTTATTGAGTCCCTGTCCCTGATTCAATATTAGTTTCTTTGGGATTTCCGGCATGCTATCCTCTTCTACTGTAAATACTGACACAAAGTAATTATTCAACATGCCCCCCATTTCCTCATTGTCACTGACAATATCACCGCTTTCAGTTTTTAAGGGGCCAACATTGCTCCTGAACTCCCTCTTTTTCCAAATGTAACTGTAAAAATTCTTCGTATTGATTTTGATACCCTTGCAAGTCTCTTTTCATACTCCCTTTTTGTAGCTCTTACTATCTGTTTAGTGACCCTTTGCTGTTCTTTGTATCTTTCCCATTCGCTATTTTTCACATTTTTTTATGCCCTTTCCTTTAGTTTTATGCTGTCCCTGGCTGTTTTTTTTTGGCAAGTAGAGCTCTTGCCCCTCAGGGGTATAAACTGGTTCTGTATCACGTTAAATTCTTTTTTAAACATCTCCCACTGATCTTTTGTCGTTTTAACCATTAACAGATTTGCCCAGTTTACTGTGGACAGTCTCTGCCTCATCCCGTTGAAGTTGGCCTTACCTAATCTTAGAATCTTAGTAGCTGTTTAGTGTTTCTCCCTTTCAAACGCTACGTTGAACTCGATCATGTTATGATCGCTATTGGATGAATGTTCACGCACAGTTAGGCTGTTAACTAAATCTGTCTAATTACTAATCACTAAATCTAATATGACTTGCCCCCTTGTTGCCTCTAGGACATATTGTTGTAGAAAACTATCCCGGACACACTCAAGAAATTCACTACCTTTCTGACAGGTGCTAGTCTGCTTTTCCCAATCTATATGAAAGTTAAATTCCCCCATTAAAACCACTCTGCCCTTACTACACGCTTGTCTAATCTCTGCACTTATACAATCTAGCACTTCAGAGCTGCTACCAGGGGGCCTATACACAACTCCCACTACAGTCTTAGATATTTTCCTATTTCTTAAATCAACCCATAAGGTCTCCACTGGCTGCTTACTTCTCTTTAAATCCTCTCATCATTGAAGTGATTTCATCCTTAATCATTAAGGCTACTCCTCCCCCTCTGCCATTTTCCCTGTCTGTCCTGTAGACCTTATAACTTGGTATATTTAGTCCCAGTCCTGACCATCTTGCTGCCATGTCTCAGTAATGGCTACCATGTCATACCCTCCAATTTGAATTTGTGCCTACAGGTCATTCAATTTATTCCTTATACTCCGTGCGTTTGTATAAAGAATGTTAATTTGGGCCACACACCTTGGCCTGTCCTTCAGCTCTGATGTTTTACTCACATGTTTCTTATTGCTCTCTCCTGGTTTAATCGCTTTACATCATTTAGTTTCCCTTTACCTGTAGTGCCTAAAGCACAATTTCTGACTGCTACTCTACTCTCTTCCCTTTCATTTGTTTTTGGACTACTATTTGTACTGTAATTTCCCCGAGCCCTCCACCACCCCACCACCCACACCATTTACTAGTTTAAAGTCCTTGTGACCTTTCCGCTAGGACCCTGGTGCCAGACCGGTTCAGGTGGAGTCCGTCTGAATGGTCCAGTTCCTTCCTGTCCCAATACTGGTGCCAGTGCCCTGGTGCGGCGGCGCAAATTAAAGGGCAGGTGCCGGGCGGCCACTTTTTTTGGCCGCCTGCCAGCACCTGCCCCTTCTCGCCTCCCCTCGCCACTTCTTGAGTGCTGGGCTCTTTTGCCGGCACCTCGCTGCACTAGGCCCCTCCCCTTTAATCAGGAGAGGAAGGCCTGTAGTACCGACGCACGTGGCGCTGCTGCACGTAGCGCCGTGATATTCAATGGGAGCACCCCAAGAGGGAGGGGGAGCACTTCCAGTAGCGTCCCGCCTCCTGCTTGGGGCACTACCATTCAATTTCGGGCGCAGGGGCGCAAACTTTTTCGGAGCGCTAAAAGTAGTTAGCGAAGTTATCACCCCAAAGGTGGCGCGACCCAATTTTTCCCCCCATGAGTTTAAATGGCATAGAGGAGAAAAGGGATCTAAGGGTACAGATTCATAAATCATTAAAAATAGCAACGCAGGTTAATAAGGTCATAAAAATGCAAACAAAGCACTGGGGTTCATTTCTAGAGGAATAAAATTGAAAAGCAGAGAAGCATGTTAAACTTGTATTGAACCTTGGTTAGACCACACTTGGAGTACTGTTGTAATCTCTATATTACAAAAAGGATTTACCAGGATGATACCAGAACTGATAACTATCAGGAATAACTGAAGAGGCTGGGGCTCTTTTCTCTAGAAAAGAGAAACCTGAGAGGTGACCTGATCGAGGGCTTTAAAATTATGAAGGGGTTCGATGGGGTCGATGTAGAGAAAATGTTTCCACTTGTGGGGAGTCCAAAACTAATAAGTAATTCAGGAGAAACTTCTTTACCCAGAGAGTGGGGAGAATGTGGAACTCGCTCCCACAGGCGGTGGTCGAGGTGAATAGCAAAGAAGTATTTAAGGGGAAGCTCGATAAACACATGAGGGAGAAAGGAATAGAAGGTTCTGTTGATAGGATGAGATGAAGTAGGGTGGGAGGAGGCTCGTGTGGAGCATGAACACAGGCCAGTTGGGCCGAATGGCCTGTTTCTGTGCTGTAAATTCTATGTAATTCTATGTAATATCTCTACATCTGACTTGGTGTCAAATTTTATCTGATAACGCTCCTGTGAAGCACCTTGGGGCGTTTTACTACATTAAAGGTGCTATATAAATGCAAGTTGTTGTTGTTACTATTGGCTATCTCTGTGGTTGAGCCAGCTCTCCTGTTGCCCAGCTTCCTTCTATATTTTGAAAGTTGCCAGACTCTTCCACCCTCCCGTCCCCTCCCCCTCCCACCCAGCCCCTCCCCCTCCCGCCCCATCCCCTCCCCCACCCCGCCCCGTCCCCTCCCATCCCCACCCCGCCCTGTCCCCTCCCCCTCCCACCCAGCCCCGTCCCCTCCCCCTCCCACCCAGCCCCTCCCCCTCCCGCCCATCCCCTCCCCCTTCCGCCCAGCCCCTCCCCCTCCCGCCCGTCCCCTCCCCCTCCCGCCCCGTCCCCTCCCCCTACCCCGTCCCGTCCCCTCCCCCTCCCGCCCAGCCCCTCCCCCTCCCACCCATCCCCTCCCCCTCCCGCCCATCCCCTCCCCCCCCACCCCGCCCCGTCCCCTCCCCCTCCCACCCAGCCCCTCCCCCTCCCACCCATCCCCTCCCCCCCCACCCCGCCCCGTCCCTTCCCCCTCCCGCCCATCCCCTCTCCCTCCTGCCAATCCCCGCCCCATCCCCTCACCCCGCCCCACCCCCTCCCCCTCCCGCCCAGCCCCTCCCCCTCCCGCCCATCCCCTCCCGCCAATCCCCTCCCCACCCTGCCCCGTCCCTTCCCCCTCCCGCCAATCCCCTCCCCACCCCGCCCCATCCCCTCTCCCTCCCCCTCCTGCCAATCCTGAAAAGTCTGAAAACAATTCCTAACAATAAAACTTCCAGTACACAGCTTCATAGCCCATCATCCCATCAAAAACCGATTAGCCAAGTATCTACAGGAACAGTTTAACAAGCCCGCCAAAACTTAAGACAAAAGAAGCGAGATTTGGCGGGTAGATAGAGGTCCTGTCTCAATGGAAGACATCGGTAGCCATCAGGACAAGTTAACACTAAGTTAAAGTCATCAGACTTAACGAGCCCGCCAAAACCTAAGACAATGGAAACGAGATTTGGCGCGAAGATAAGCAGGTCTCAACTGAAACCTAAATCACTTTAACACGAAACCGATTTAGTAACGCGGTTTTGGCGCGAAAAACACAATAGACCTGAACAGTATAATTGAGGTCATGATGCGGAGATGCCGGTGTTGGACTGGGGTGGACAAAAATGAGAAGTCGCACAACACCAGGTTATAGTCCAACAGTTTTATTTGAAATTACGAGCTTTCGGAGCTGCTGCCCCTTCGTCAGGTACCTGACGAAGGAGCAGCGCTCCGAAAGCTCGTAATTTTAAATAAAACTGTTGGACTATAACCTGGTGTTGTGCGACTTCTCATTTTAGTATAATTGAGGGCCTAATCCCCCAAGAAGCTACGAGTTGCACAGACGGGTCAGCCACATGACACGAGCAGGAGGAGAGACAAGCAGCCAGGCCACAAGGCAGGCAGACCCGAGGTGAGATCGGAGGCAGGGACAGACAAGGCCAGGCAAGGGCTAGAACTGAGACCACGAGCTGGGAGTGAGTCGGCATCGCTGAGTATACGGTCCAGCTCTAGCAGATACTAGCAAAGGCCACTGGAAGCTGGGAGCGAGTCGGCATCGCTCAACACACGGTCCAGCTCCAGGAGGTACCGCCCCGACAGGCCTCCAACGCAACAAACCAACAACAAGAGCCGCCAAGGGCTCCACGAGGTAAACCGACACTTGAAAGTACCGCGGAAACCAAGGCCCCACACAGCAACCAACCACCTGGCGACACCGAAAGACCAACACCAGGAAAAACCGAAGACACGCAAGTTTCCACGCTACAAACTATTCCTGACTTACCCCTGGGTAAGATTTTCCCTTAAAAAACTCTAAACCCTACCTCTAAGGAAGAAAACTTGGGTACTCACCTGATACATCCAATACGCACCTTACCGCAGCAGCGGACAGACCCAAACTGACCTGGAGTGCAGCTGAAGTCTTCCACCACGTCTGGGGTACGGCAGGCCCCAACAACCAAAAACCCCAGTGAACCTCGAAATCGCGAAATACCTCAACTGTCAAGAACTGTCAAGGAGTGGTGAGCATTATCCCTGGTCCTCTGAAATCAAACCTAGCTAGGTAGTGGGATTGGGAGGGATAAGGGTTTTTGTACATTGTAATTCTCCCTCGCCTGTACCGTGTGTTCCCCAACCTGTGTTTAAGTGTTAAGATTGTTACCTTTTTCTTGAATAAAAGTCAAAATTCTTTCATCAAAACCTGTTGTCTACTGCACCTTTGTTCACAACCCCCAAATAAGTCCAAGGTCTAGAACCAGGGGCGTGGGAGCGATTCGAACCGCTCATTGAGTCAGAGGTGAAGCTGACCCTACCACACCACCCCCTACAAATGTCAAGGGGCGGTGGTTAGACTCTTGCTTGTTGGAGATAGTCATTGTCTGGCACTTGTGTGGCACGAATGTTACTTGCCACTTATCAGCCCAAGCCTGAATGTTGTCCAGGTCTTGCTGCATGAGGGCATGGACTGCTTCATTATCTGAGGAGTTGCAAATGAAACTGAACACTGTGCAATCATCAGCGAACATCCCCACTTCTGACCTAATGATGGAGGGAAGGTCATTGATGAAGCAGCTGAAGATGGTTGGCCTAGGACACTGCCCTGAGGAACTCCTGCAGTGATGTCCTGGGGCTGAGATAATTGACCTCCAACAACCACAACCATCTTCCTTTGTGCAAAATATGACTCCAGCCAGTGGAGAGTTTTCCCCCTGATTCCCATTGACTTCAATTTTACTGGGGTTCCTTGATGCCACACTCGGTCAAATGCTGCCTTGATGTCAAGGACAGTCACTCATACCTCACCTCTGGAATTCAGCTCTTTTGTCCATGTTTGGACCAAAGCTGTAATGAGGTCTGGAGCCGAGAGGTCCTGGCGGAACCCAAACTGAGCTTCGATGAACAGGGTATTGATGAGTAAGTGGCACTTGATAGCACTGTCAACGACACCTTCCATCACTTTGCTAATGACTGAGAGTAGATTTGTCCTGCTTTTGTGGACAGGACATACATGGGCAGTTTTCCACATTGTCGGGTAGATGCCAGTGTTGTAGCTGTACTGGAACAGCTTGGCTAGAAGCATGGCTAGTTCTGGAGCACAAGTCTTCAGCACGACAGCCGGGATGTTGTCAGGGCCCATAGCCTTTGCTGTATCCAGTGCGCTCAGCCATTTCTTGCTATCACGTGGAGTGAATTGAATTGGCTGAAGACTGCCTTCTGTGATGGTGGAGACCTCAGGAGGAGGCCTAGATGGATCATCCACTTGGCACTTCTGGCTGAAGATGGTTGCAAACTGTCATAAATCGCAAGTAACAACTCAGGAAGTACTACTGGGCGGCCAGCTGGGGCGCCGTCCAGGGAGTATAAATACTCAGGCATGGGCCCACCTTGGGCAGAGACAATCTGGAAACAGGAAGCTAGTGACTGCTAACTAGACCTCCATGTTTTGTTACAAGTTGATTAAAGCCTTGCTTTATGTTCAAGTGCGTAGTGAGTCTTTATTACGTCACAAACATTTCAGTCTTATATTTGCACTCGCGTGCTGGGCTCCGCCATCATTGAGGATGGGGATATTCATGCAGCCTCCTCCTCCTGTTAGTTGTTTAATTTTCGACCACCATTCACGACTGGATGTGGCAGGATTGCAGAGCTTTGATCTGATCCGTTGATTGTGGGATTGCTTAGCCCTGTCTATACCATGCTGCTTCCGCTGTTTAGCATGCATGTAGTCCTGTGTTGCAGCTTCCTTAGGTTGGTACTTCATTTTTAGGTACGCCTGGTGCTGCTCCTGTCATGAGTGATGTAGTCCAATCTGAAACTAAGGTCTTCAATCTAAACAGAGGAAACTACAAGGGTATGGGGGACAAGTTGGCCATGGTAGATTGGGAGACTACACTAAAAGGTATGAAGGTGGACATACAATGGCTAACATTCAAGGAAATAATGCATAATTTGCAACAAACATATATTCCTCGAGGGCATAAAAACCCAAAAGGAAAAGTGATCCAACCATGGCTAACAAAAGAAATTAAAGCTAGTATTAAGTCAAAGGAGGAAGCTTATAAAGTTGCCAGAAAAAGCGGTCAGCCTGAGGATTGGGATCTTTTTAGAAATCAGCAAAGGGGGACCAAGAAATTGATAAAGAAAGGGAAAATGGAATATGAGCACAAACTAGTGAAAAATATAAAAACAGATTGTAAAAGCTTCTATAGGTATGTGAAAAGGAAAAGACTGGCAAAGGTAAATGTAGGTCCTTTACAGTCAGAGACGGGAGAATTTATAATGGGGAATGAGGAAATGGCTGAGAAATTAAATAAATACTTTGTTTCTGTCTTCAAGGAGGAAGACACAAAAAACCTCCCAGAAATACGAGAAAACCAAGGGTGTGGCGAGAATGAAGATATGTTCTAATTTACTAAGAAATTAGTATTAGTAAAAAAGCAGTACTAGCAAAATTAATGGGACTAAAAGTCGATAAATCTCAAGGACCGGATGATCTACATCCTAGGGTTTTGAAAGAGGTGGCCATTGGGATAGTGGACGCATTGGTTGTCATCTTCCAAAATTCTGTAGATTCTGAAACGGTTCCTGCAGATTGGAGGATAGCAAATGTAACCCCGCTATTTAAGAAAGGAGGGAGAGAGAAAACGGGGAACTACAGACCTGTTAGCCTCACATCAATAGTTGGGAAAATGCTAGAATCTATTATAAAGGATGCAATAACTGGGCACTTAGAAACTAATAGTAAGATTGGGCAGAGTCAACATGGATTTATGAAAGGGAAGTCCTGTTTGACAAACCTATTGGAGTTCTTTGAGGATGTAACTAGTGGAGTAGACAAAGGGGAACCGGTAGATGTGGTATATTTGGATTTTCAGAAGGCCTTCGATAAGGTCCCACACAAGAGGTTGGTGAACAAAATTAGGGCACATGGAATTGGGGGTAATATACTAGCATGGATTGAGAATTGGTTAACAGACAGAAAACAAAGAGTAGGGATAAACGGGTCTTTTTCAGGATGGCAGGCTGTGACTAGTGGGGTACCGCAAGGATCGGTGCTTGGGCCCCAGCTATGCACAATCTATATCAATGATTTGGATGAGGGGACTAAATGTAACATTTCCAAATTTGCTGGTGACACAAGGCTAGGTGTCAGAGTCAGTTTCGAAGAGGATGTGAAGAGGCTTCAAGGGGATCTTGACAGGCTCAGTGAGTGGGCGAGAACATGGCAGATGGATTATAATGTGGATAAATGTGAAGTTATCCACTTTGGTAGAAAAAACAGAAAGGCAGAGTATTTCCTAAATGGTGAAAGATTGGGGAATGCAGATGCTCAAAGGGACCTGGGTGTCCTTGTACATGAAGCACTGAAAGTGAATGTGCAGGTGCAGCAAGCCATTAGGAAGGCAAATGGTATGCTGGCCTTCATTACAAGAGGATTTGAGTACAGGAGTAAAGAAGTCTTACTCCAATTATATAGGACCTTGGTGAGACCACACCTGGAGTACTGTGTACAATTTTGGTCTCCTTATCTAAGGAAGGATATACTTGCCATAGAGGGAGTGCAACGAAGGTTCACGAGATTGATTCCTGGGATGGCGGGACTGTCGTATGAGAAGAGATTGAGTAAACTAGGCCTGTATTCTCTTGAATTCAGAATAATGAGAGTGGATCTCATTGAAGCATACAAAATTATTACAGGGCTTGATAGGATGGATGCTGGGAGAATGTTTCCCTTGGCTGGGGAGTCTAGAACCAGGGGCCACAGCCTCAGGATAAAGGGTAGGCCATTCAGGACTGAGATGAGAAGAAAGTTCTTCACACAGAGGGTGGTAAATCTTTGGAATTCTCTACGCCAAAGGGCTGTGGAGGCTCAGTCATTGGGTATATTCAAAACAGAAGTCGATAGATTTCTGACTAGTAAGGGCATCAAGGGATATGGCGATAAGGCCGGTGAATGGAGTTGAGGCAGAAGATCAGCCATGATCTCATTGAATGGCGGAGCAGGCTCGAAGGGCCGAATGGCCTACTCCTGCTCCTATTTCTTATGTTCTTATGCTCTTCTGCACTCCTCATTGAACCAGGGTTGGTCCCCTGGCTTGATGGTAAAGGTAGAGTGAGGGATATGCCGGGCCATGACGTTACAGATTGTGGTGGAATACAATTCTGCTGCTGCTGATGGCCCACAGCGCCTCATGGATGCCCAGTTTTGAGCTGCTAGATCTGTTCTGAATCTATTCCATTTAGCACAGTGGTAGTGCCACACAACACGATGGAGGGTGTCCTCAGTGTGAAGACGGGACTTCGTCTCCACAATGACTGTGCGGTGGTCACTGCTACCAATGCTGCCATGGACAGGTGCATCTGCGACAGGTAGATTGGTGAGGACGAGGTCAAGTAAGTTTTTCCCTCTCATCACCTGCCGCAGGCCCAGTCTGGCACCTATATCCTTCAGGACTCAGCCAGCTCGGTCAGTAGTGGTGCTACCGAGCTACTCTTGTTGATGGACATTAAAATTCTGTGCCCTTGCTACCCTCAGTGCTTCTTCCAAGTGGTGTTCAAAAATGAGAAGTCGCACAACACCAGGTTATAGTCCAACAGTTTTATTTGAAAGCACGAGCTTTCGGAGCGCTGCTCCTTCGTCAGGTAAAGTGGTGTTCAACATGGATGAGTACTCATTCATCAACTGAGGGAGGGCGGTAGGTGGTAATCAGCAGGAGGTTTCCTTGTCCATGCTTGACCTAAAGCCATGAGACTTCATGGGTTCCGAAGTCAATGTTGTGGACTCCCAGGGCCACTCCTTCCTGACTGTAGACCACTGTGCTGCCACCCCTGGTGGGTCTATCCTGCCGGTGGGACAGGACATACCCAGGGATGGTGATGGGGGAGCCAGGGACGTTGGCTGAAAGGTATGATTCTGTGAGTATGACTATGTCAGGCTGTTGTTTGACTAGTCTGTGGGACAGCTCTCCTAATTTTGGCACGAGTCCCCAGATGTTAGTGAGGAGGACTTTGCAGGGTCGACTGGGCTGGGTGTGGCGTTGTTGTGTCCGAATCTGGTGCCTACCTCTGCACCTAGCTTTCCGCTGACCCGGACCGAATGAGGACAGGTCCCCACAGTTGGTTCTAAGTAGATGCAACCATTCTGGCCTTGCCAGCTGAATATCAGCGTGGAATACCTTTTTTCATACAGTATCACATGAAACATGACAAGCTGCGATTGGGATGCTTACAACAAACCATCCAACATAACAATTTGCCAGTCCTTCATACATATCAGTGGCATCAGTCATTACTTCCGAATCGGAGTCTTTGCATGCACTGATCATCGGCCATTTGCCTCTGTCTGCAAATGCTTGTGTGTGTGCGGGTAAAGAAAGACTTGCATTTATATAGCGCCTTTCACGACCTCAGGTTTACTGTCAGGTCAGAGAATACAGACTGGAGACAGGATGAGGGGGAAAGGAAAAAGAAAAAAAAAGTTGCATTTATATAGCGCCTTTCACAACCACTGGATCTCCCAAAGCGCTTTACAGTCAATGAAGTATTTTTTGAAGTGTAGTCACTGTTGTAATGTAGGGAATTGTAGGTGGGCTCATATAGTACCTCTTATGCAGCCTGATTCCCTGGCATCCCTTCGATGGTCCTCCTCTTGTTCCAAGAACCTACGATAGGAGAATTCCCATTGGGAAGCCCAGAAGTACCTGACATGAATCTTGTATGTAGTAATACTGGGCGGCCTGCTGGTGGCGCTGTCCAGGGAGCGTATAAATACTCGGGCATGGGCCCAGCTTGCTTAGGACATTCCTCAACAGGAACTAGTGAAGGACACAACTAGATCTCCATGTTGGAAAACAGTTGATTAAAGCTTTGTTTAACGCTTAGACCAAGTGCCTAGTAGTTTTTTTACGTCAGCACCAGCTATGGTGCTGGGAACAAACAAAAAATGAAAACAATCGGCATCTTCTTACAGTGCCTTTAAATTTACTTCCGTGTAACACTTAGTACCTGGCAACCTTACAGACAATAATTAGAAATGTTGGGATTAGGAAAAGCAGGCAGAAGAAATTATTGCATCACCTCCATGCATTATCCTTTCATTTGCAGGCACCCTCCAGGTTCAGGCTTGCTCAGTCACCCACTGGAAATAGAAAGAAAGAAAGACTTGGATTTATAGAACGTCTTTCACGACCTCAGCACAGCCCAAATGCTTCACAGCCAATGAAGTATTTTTGAAGTGGAGTCACTGTTGTAATGTGGGAAACGGCGGCAGCCAATTTTCACACAGAAAACTCTCACAAACAGCAATTTGATAATGACCAGATAATCTGTTTTAGTGATGTTGATTGAGGGATAAATATTGGCCCCAGGACACCGGGGAGAACTCCCTCTGCTCTTCTTTGATATTTCCATGGGATCCTTTACATCCACTTGAGAGGGTAGACGGGGCCTTGGGTTAACATCTCATCCAAAGGACGGCACCTCCGACAGTGCAGCGCTCCCTCAGCACTACATTAGAATATCAGCCTAGATTATGTGCTCAAGTCTCTGGAGTGCGACTTGAACCCTCAACCTTCTGAATCAGAGGCGAGAGTGCTACTATCTGAGCCAGAGCTGGCAACCTTGTGCCTCTAGGGTGGAGACCTGGCGATACACACCTCTGCCCCATTCTCCACATGGAGTGTTAACAAGAGGAAAGTTGGCCCCATGGTTCCAGCTCCTTTTCACTATCAAGTGAGCCCTGCTGGCAAATGCATGTCTGGTAAGGAAAGGGGTGGGGTTGTCCACGATGCCCCTCACGGCTAAATAGCCTGCTGACATCTGGCCTCATACTTGAAGATGGGGATTTGGGAGCAGTAGCGGAGGGTGGGAAGCCCACGGGGACATGTAACCCCACAGGATTCAGCTTCTTCAGGAGAGGAGGGGGTGAATATGTACAAATAAAAGGAAAACATTGAATGTGCTGAAACACTTTAGGTGACAGGGGCTGCTGGTGTGTGCTGGGTGAGCTGGGACACTCCACAGTGACAGGCTGCTGGTGTGTGCTGGGTGAGCTGGGACACTCCACAGTGAGGGGCTGCTGGTGTGTGCTGGGTGAGCTGGGACACTCCACAGTGAGGAGCTGCTGGTGTGTGCTGGGTGAGCTGGGACACTCCACAGTGACAGGCTGCTGGTGTGTGCTGGGTGAGCTGGGACACTCCACAGTGACAGGCTGCTGGTGTGTGCTGGGTGAGCTGGGACACGGTAGTGACAAGCTGCTGGTGTGTGCTGGGTGAGCTGGGGCACGGCAGTGACAGGGCGTGATATTACATACTTGTGTTTCCTGTGTATGTGTGGAATTATGTGGAGAGGAACTGGTCAGCTACCTCAGTGCGAGCTGCAGTTCCCTGCCCAGTTGTTAGTGCTAAATCTGATTGGAGGTGGGAAGTCTGAGCTGGTTGTAATGTGACACTGGAAACAGAACACAAACTGGTTGAAAGCAAAGGAGTTCAGTGAGGAGACACGGAAAAGTAATCTCGGACAAGTTCACAGTCTCTGTAAGTGTTTTAAGATATCTACCAATATTTAATTAATCTGTGCTGCTGGTTCCTGTCTGCTTGCTGCTGTGTCGGAGGTCACTGCGAGTTCCCCTGCTGCCCTGTTCATCGTGTCTTACTGTGTGGCAGTAAACACTAGCCAGGCTGTTGCCTCTCGCTTTAGAAACTGAATGTCTTTGACAAAATGAGGAGACTAACCTGTCACCTCAGGTATTCATCAAATCTTACAGCACGCTAGGAGGCCATTCGGCCCGTTGTGTCTGTGCCGGCTCTTTGAAAGAGCTCTCCAATTAGTCCCATTCCCCCTGCTCTTTCCCCATAGCCCAGCAAATGTTTCCTTTTCAAGTATATATTCAATTCCCTTTTGAAAGTTATTATTGAATCTGTTTCCACCGCCCTTTCAGGCAGTGCATTCACTTTGTCGTTTTATTATTATTAATTTCTTTCCCTCCCTCTCCTGAAGCCTCTCACTGGGGTCTGGGTTCCCTGGCACTGCCTCTCACTGGGGTCTGGGTTCCCGGGCACTGCCTCTCACTGGGGTCCGGGTTCCCTGGCACTGCCTCTCACTGGGGTCCGGGTTCCCTGGCACTGCCTCTCACTGGGGTCAGGGTTCCCCGGGCACTGCCTCTCACTGGGGTCCGGGTACCCGGGCACTGCCTCTCACTGGGGTCCGGGTACCCGGGCACTGCCTCTCACTGGGGTCCGGGTTCCCTGGCACTGCCTCTCACTGGGGTACGGGTTCCCCGGGCACTGCCTCTCACTGGGGTCCGGGTTCCCTGGCACTGCCTCTCACTGGGGTCAGGGTTCCCCGGGCACTGCCTCTCACTGGGGTCTGGGTACCCTGGCACTGCCTCTCACTGGGGTCCGGGTACCCGGGCACTGCCTCTCACTGGGGTCTGGGTTCCCTGGCACTGCCTCTCACTGGGGTCCGGGTACCCGGCACTGCCTTTCACTGGGGTCCGGGTACCCGGGCACTGCCTCTCACTGGGGTCTGGGTTCCCTGGCACTGCCTCTCACTGGGGTCTGGGT
This sequence comes from Squalus acanthias, assembly GCA_030390025.1. NCBI lineage: Eukaryota > Metazoa > Chordata > Chondrichthyes > Squaliformes > Squalidae > Squalus > Squalus acanthias. The sequence continues at coordinate 39,726,793 of CM059437.1, read as the reverse complement.
TCCCCGGGCACTGCCTCTCACTGGGGTCCGGGTTCCCTGGCACTGCCTCTCACTGGGGTCTGGGTTCCCCGGGCACTGCCTCTCACTGGGGTCCGGGTTCCCTGGCACTGCCTCTCACTGGGGTCTGGGTTCCCCGGGCACTGCCTCTCACTGGGGTCTGGGTTCCCCGGGCACTGCCTCTCACTGGGGTCTGGGTTCCCTGGCACTGCCTTTCACTGGGGTCTGGGTTCCCCGGGCACTGCCTCTCACTGGGGTCCGGGTACCCGGGCACTGCCTCTCACTGGGGTCTGGGTTCCCCGGGCACTGCCTCTCACTGGGGTCTGGGTTCCCCGGGCACTGCCTCTCACTGGGGTCTGGGTTCCCCGGGCACTGCCTCTCACTGGGGTCTGGGTTCCCCGGGCACTGCCTCTCACTGGGGTCTGGGTACCCGGGCACTGCCTCTCACTGGGGTCCGGGTACCCGGGCACTGCCTCTCACTGGGGTCTGGGTTCCCCGGGCACTGCCTCTCACTGGGGTCTGGGTACCCGGGCACTGCCTCTCACTGGGGTCCGGGTACCCGGGCACTGCCTCTCACTGGGGTCCGGGTTCCCTGGCACTGCCTCTCACTGCGGTCCGGGTTTTTCAGAGGGTCCGGACATCAGCTTCTCACCAAGGTGACCGCTGCGAATGTCAGTGGGCTATTCGACTGTGTGGATGGGGCAGCTTCACGGCTCAGGATCTTGCCCCCCAACACATCCCGTCCTGTGCCAACGTTCACCCGCGCACGCTTCCTAGTGGGAGGAATGGGCCAGGGTCCAGGACAGGGAGCCTGGGCTAACCTTTCTCCTCTAACGCATGGGGACTAAGGCCAGTGGCAGCAGTCCTAGTGTCACCTTGCCTGAGATCAGCCTGCAGCACAGGCCAGGGATGAAGTCCTCGACCCCACTGGCCTCTTTGCCTTAGTACCTGACCTGGCAGTACAGTAACTGAACTATCAGGGGGAAACTCATCTTAACTCTTTCGATCAGTTTTTTTTAAGCAGTATTGCTGATATTCTCAATGGGGCGACTGGTTTTGAGTTACCGGTAGATTCAATGATTTGTTTCCAGTCATTCCACGTTGTGTGTGCATTTTTGCAGCTCAACTCCATTTTCCCTCCTTTGCTCCATATCCCTTGATACCCTTACCTAACAAAAATCTATCGACCTCAACCTTGCAAGCTCCAATTGTCCCCCAGCATCCACAGCCATTTGGGGAGAAAGTTCTCGATTTCCACTACTCTTTGTGTGAAAAAGTGCTTCCTGATTTCGCTCCTGACCGGCCGAGCTCTAATCTGAAGATTATGTCCCCTTCTTCTGGATTCCCCACCACAGGAAATAGTTTCTCTTCAGGGTGCATAAATCTGGCTTGTATTCCCTTGAGATTAGAAACATAGAAAACATAGAACAGTACAGCACAGTACAGGCCCTTCGGCCCTCGATGTTGTGCCGAGCATTGTCCGAGACCAAGATCAAGCTATCCCACTCCCTATCACTCTGGTGTGCTCCATGTGCTTATCCAATAACCGCTTGAAAGTTCCTAAAGTGTCCGACTCCACTATCACAGCAGGCAGTCCATTCCACACCCCAACCACTCTCTGAGTAAAGAATCTACCTCGGACATCCCTTCTATATCTCCCCCCATGCACCTTATAGTTATGCCCCCTTGTAACAGCTGCCTCTACCTGAGGAAATAGTCTCTGAACATCCACTCTATCCCCCTCATCATCTTATAAACCTCTATTAAGTCGCCTCTCATCCTCCTCCGCTCTAAAGAGAAAAGCCCCAACTCCCTCAATCTTTCCTCATAAGACCTCCCCCCCAAACCAGGCAGCATCCTGGTAAATCTCCTTTGCACTCTTTCCAATGCTTCCACGTCCTTCCTATAGTGAGGTGACCAGAACTGCACACAATATTCCAAATGTGGTCTCACCAAGGTCCTGTACAGTTGCAGCATAACCTCACGGTTCTTAAACTCAAACCCTCTGTTAATAAACGCCAACACACCATAGGCCTTCTTTACTGCTCTATCCACTTGAGTGACAACCTTCAGAGATCTGTGGATATGAACCCCCAGATCCCTCTGCTCCTCCACGTTCCTCAGAACCCTGCCGTTGACCCTGTAATCCTTATTCAAATTTGCCCTACCAAAATGAATCACCTCGCACTTATCAGGCTTAAATTCCATCTGCCATTTTTCGGCCCAGCTCTGCATCCTATCAATGTCTCTTTGCAGCCTACAACAGCCCTCCACCTCATCCACTGCTCCACCAATCTTGGTGTCATCAGCAAATTTACTGATCCACCCTTCAGTCCCCTCCTCCAAGTCATTGATAAAAATCACAAACAGCAGAGGACCCAGCACCGACCCCTGTGGCACACCGCTGGTAACTGGTCTCCAGTCCGAAAATGTTCCATCCACCACCACCCTCTGCCTTCTATGAGATAGCCAGTTACTTATCCAATCGGCCAAATTTCCCTCTATCCCACAACTCCTTACTTTCTTCATGAGCCGACCATGGGGAACCTTATCAAACGCCTTACTAAAATCCATGTATACGACATCAACTGCTCTACCTTCATCTACACACTTAGTTACCTCCTCAAAGAATTCAATCAAATTTGTTAGGCAAGACTTACCCTTCACGAATCCGTGTTGACTATCCCTGATTAAGTTGCCCCTTTCCAAATGGTCATAAATCCTATCCCTCAGGACCTTTTCCATTATCTTACCAACCACCGAAGTAAGGCTAACCGGCCTATAATTACCAGGGTCATTCCTATTTCCTTTCTTGAAGAGAGGAACAACATTCGCCACTCTCCAGTCCTCTGGCACCATTCCCGTGGACATTGAGGACCCAAAGATCAAAGCCAGAGGCTCTGCAATCTCCTCCCTTGCCTCCCAAAGAAGGTTGAAGGATGATCCGATCAAGGGGTTTAAAATAATAAAGGGATTCGATATGGTTTATACGGAGGAACTGCCATCTCAGGTGGACGTAAAAGATCTCACGGCCACTATTCGAAGAAGAGCAGGGGAGTTTCTTCCCTGGTCAATATTTAACCCCCGACCATCACTAAAAAACAGAGGATCTGATCATTTATTTCACTGCTGTTTGTGGGATCTTGCTGTGCACAAATTGGCTGCCGTTTTTCCTACATTACAGCAGTTAGCATACTTCAAAAAGTACTTAATTGGCTGTAAAGCGCTTTAGGACGTCCTGAGATCGGGAAAGGCGCTATATAAATGCAAGCCTTATACAGGGCTAGGACAGCGGATTGCCAGACACTGGTTGAATACAGTCTGAATACAGGTGGTGATGGGTTGGCGGATCATTGTAAACTTCCAAATTTCCCAAGCCTGGTTACTAAAGATGTATTTGTCTGTCGCTTTCTGTCAGATTGCCCCCTCCACCAGGTGCTACTGACGGTGGCGGTGGATTCTTGGTGCTTGGTTGCTCCCTGAATGACCCCTGGACAATCCCGGCAACCATGCTTGATGGAAGATTTTAATCGTAGGGTCGGGAAGGATTGGCTGTGGTGAGCTGGGATAACCTGGAGAATCATTTCCTCAAGGAAGGGTTTCTGAGCAGTGGGTAAGTTTACAGTCTAATGGCAACTGAAATGAGGTTGAAACTGCTCAGCAACTGTGACTCTGATCAGAACTCCAGGTTGCTCTTTATTTTAATTCTGCGATTTTAATCCTTTCAGGTTTTTAACGCATTCTCAGCACAGGCTCTGCAACCAGATAAATATATTTTTTGTCTCAGTTTTCTCCGCGCTCTGCGGTACCTCACACAGCTGGCCATTCTTCATATGCCAGCCATATTTGAGCTAGCTATTTCACTGTAGGGTGCATCGCAGTCTTGACCGAACGTGCCCTCACCCCAGTCCGCTAATGTAAACTTTCCACTCGCTGGTCACTGGACATTGATGTGGAACAGAACCCTGGCTAAATTCCCCTCGCTGATGTCCCCTGGCTAATTCCCCTGGCTGATGTCCCCTGGCTGATTCCCCCTGGCCGATGTCCCCTGGCTGATGTCCCCTGGCCGATGTCCCACTCCAGGGACACTCAGACCCATCTCGCTTGGGGCGTTCTGATCTGTAGAGCTCAGTGCTACACGGGTGAGTGCGTTTACCCATCATTTCATGGGGCGAGCTCGCAGGTGTTTGTTAAAGGGGCATGGTTTTCGCAATAATAAAAATGGCAAATCTTTTTTTCTTTGTTTACAAATGCACGGAGCACTGATGGAGATCACGTTGTGAGGACAGGCACTCTGCTCAGTGTTCCAGGTGAAACCTCACCAGAGCACTGTAGGGCTACAGCAGGACACAGGAAATTTGGACTTGACTGATTGCTCCATAGTATCTTCAGACTCACGTGAGCAATTCTATGGGGGGGGGTGTCCACCAGTATAAACTCTTCACGCCGCGCTGTTTGCCTTTGAGACACTGCTTACTGCACAGTTTAAATCAACAAATTGTTGCAGATTTACTGTCACAACTGGCGAGCGCAGTTATCATATGTTATCTGTAAATGCTGCAGCCTGAGGGGTGGTTATCTATCTATTAAATAGATACGGCAAACGCAGCAAGGCCACTGATATCAGCTGGGCTCCTTGCAAGCGTAGGTGGCAGGGTCAGGGTGATATTGTTACGGCCCCATGTCTGACAGTTCTCCCGCCTAGCGAGGCTCATGCCAGGAGCTGCTGAACTTATTGGCCCAGAGATTGGAGTTCGATGGTTGCCGCGGGGGTAAGGATCCCCCGCGATATCGCACTCCGCGCCTACCTTTATGGTTCGGGCCCACACAAACTTCAGTTCCTGGGCCTCTCCCTGGTGCCGGCGCGCAGTGTGTGCGTGTCCCAGAGGCGCAGGTAGTTCGATGCGACCTCTGGGATCACGTGGGCCAGTTAGAGCCAATGGCAGCACACCATCTTTCATTCATAGTTTTGACAGCAAGAGCTGTCAAAACTATGAATACAACAAGCCCCCAAAAGAACAGCTAAACCTCAATTAAATTTAAAAAAAAGCCATCACATTAATAAAATAACTATAGTTAAATAAATTAACCACTTTAAACAAAAATTTAAATTTTTGAAAAAATTTAAATTCTTTTTAAAAGTTATAAAAATAAACTTACCTTTCTTTAAAGTTTCTAAAAAAGATAAACCTGTTGAAAAAAATTTAAAATAATACTTAATTAACTGCTTACCTTGTTAAAAGGGGGTCTTATGCCTGCTTTCTTTATGTGTAAAATCTTCAACACTTACCTGCGCGTTCAAAGCTGAAAAAAAAACTAAGTGCGCTGCGTGCGCGCAACCTGTAGCGCGCACGCGGTTCACTTAGGAACCGCCCCCTTTGCAATACCCGAAGTGCCGGTTTCCCGCGCATGCGCAGTGCATGCAGGAAACTGGCACTTCGGGACCTAATACGCGAGAGTACACAGTGCGTAATCTCCCGCATTAGGTCTAATTTTCGGGCCAATAAGTCGGAGCTCGAGGGGAATTCTGATTGCTCCAATGGTAGGACATTTGGGTAAGTTCAGGGAAGGCCATTGAACTGCGCCATATAAATGGATCCAAGAGTCAATTGGATGTGGTTCTGCGGGGAGAAGGTACTGGGGACATGGTGAGACGGTCGGACTGATCTATGAAAAGGAGACAGATCTGAAGGTTCCTAAAGAAATAAAGAAAGACTTGCATTTATATAGCGCCTTTCACGACCACCGGACGTCCCAAAGAGCTTCACAGACAATGAAATACTTTTGAAGTGTAGTCACTGTTGTAATGTAGGAAATGCGACAGCCAATTTGCACATAGCAAGATCCCACAGACAGCAATGTGATAATTACCAGATCATCTGTTCTAGTGATGTTGATTGAGGGATAAATATTGACCAGGACTTAATGCAGACTCAGAGGCGAGAATGCTACCACTGAGGCATGGCTGACAGCTTCAAGATTCTCTCATTCTTTAGAACTGGCCAAGAAATGCCGATGAATTCTTTTCATAGAATCATAGAATCATAGAAAGTTACAACACGGAAGGAGGCCATTTCGGCCCATCGTGTCCGCGCCGGCCAACAAAGAGCTATCCAGCCTAATCCCACTTCCCAGCTCTTGGTCCGTAGCCCTGCAGGTTACAGCATCCCAAGTGCACATCCAAGTACTTTTTAAATGTGGTTAGGGTTTCTGCCTCTACCACCCTTTCAGGCAGTGAGTTCCAGACCCCCACCACCCTCTGGGTGAAATGATTTCTCCTCAAATCCCCTCTAAACCTTCCACCAATTACTTTAAATCTGTGCCCCCTGGTTTTTGACCCCTCTGCTAAGGGAAATAGGTCCTTTCTATCCACTTTATCTATGCCCCTCATAATTTTATACACCTCAATAAGGTCTCCCCTCAGCCTCCTCTGTTCCAAGGAAAACAGACCCAGCCTATCCAGTCTTTCCTCATAGCTAAGATTCTCTACTCCCAGCAACATCCTTGTAAATCTCCTCTGTACCCTCTCTAGTGCAATCACATCTTTCCTGTAATGTGGTGACCAGAACTGCACGCAGTACTCTAGCTGAGGCCTAACTAGTGTTTTATACAGTTGAAGCATAACCCCCCTGCTCTTGTATTCTATGTCACGGCTAATAAAGGCAAGCATTCCGTATGCCTTCTTAACCACCTTATCTACCTGGCCTGCTACCTTCAGGGATCTGTGGACATGCACTCCAAGGTCCCTTTGTTCCTCTACACTACTCAGTGTCCTCCCATTTAATGTGTATTCCCTTTCCTTGTTAGCCCTCCCCACCTTTTCAGCTCAAACACCGCGGTGAATGTGTCGCTGAGTTGGTGCTGTTGGGAGGATCAATGCCTGTCGTGAGGGTGCGCGTTGCTAGCTGTGTCAGGGTTTATTGTTTGTTTTGCTGTTGGTAGAACCAGTTCCAGACCAGCTGGGCGACTGCACTGCTGTCCCTGGGTGTTTCCAGTACTGGAGCAGTGTGCAGTATCTCTCCAGAACTCCACACACAGTTCAACGTTTCAACTCACACCTATATCACTTCCTATTGCTTAGTGTCAATAACTTGGCTCGATGAATCTGATAGATCAGCATTTACCCAAGGCACATCAACGGCCCATGTGAAACTGTACTACGGTGACTGTTTTGTTTGTGTTTATATGTGTGCATGTGCGTATGTGTGTATGTGTCAGCTCATGTGTGTTTGTGTATACACATGTGATTGTGTGTATGTTAGTGTACATGTGTGACTGTGTATATGCTTCAGACGGTGTGTGAGTGTAAAGAAAGAAACAGGAACCTCCCTTTCTATCAAACCTCATCATGTCCTGGTGATGTTGTAAAATGCCTTACAACCACTGGGTTGCTTTGAAGTGCAGTCACTTTAGTCCCATAGGCTTCAATTTTGCAAGGAAGTCTATTCTCTGCCACTTTATCAAACGCCTTTTGAAAGTCCAGATACACAACATGGATATGAAATTGGCTAAGGGACAGAAAGCAGAGAGTAGTTGTGAACGGTTGTTTTTCAGACTGGAGGGAAGTATACAGTGGTGTTCCCCAGGGGTCGCTATTAGGACCACTGCTCTTTTTGATATATATTAATGACCTGGACGTGGGTATAAAGGGCTATCATTTAAAATTTGCAGATGACATGAAACTCAGAAATGTAGTAACCAGTGAGGAGGATAGTGACAGACTTCAGGAGGACAGAGACAGGCTGGTGAAATGGGCAGACACGTGGCAGATGAAATTTAATGCAGAGAAGTGAGAAGTGATACATTTTGGAAGGAAGAACGAGGAGAGGCAAAATAAACTAAATGGTACAATTTTAAAAGGGGTGCAGGAACAAAGAGACCTGGGGGTGTACGTACACAAGTCTTTGAAGATGGCAGGACAAGTTGATAAGCCTGTTAAAAAAACATACGGGATCCTTGGCTTTATAAATAGAGGTCATGATGCGGAGATGCCGGTGTTGGACTGGGATGGACAAAAATGAGAAGTTGCACAACACCAGGTTATAGTCCAACAGTTTTATTTGAAATTACGAGCTTTCGGAGCGCTGCTCCTTCGTCAGGTAAAGTGAGGGAATACAAATCAGTTACAAAGTATATATAGACAGAGAACAATGTGTCTGCAGAGATACAATCCGTCAGGGAGGCATTACATCAAAGACACAGGTGTAATGCCTCCCTGACGGATTGTATCTCTGCAGACACATTGTTCTCTGTCTATATATACTTTGTAACTGATTTGTATTCCCTCACTTTACCTGACGAAGGAGCAGCGCTCCGAAAGCTCGTAATTTCAAATAAAACTGTTGGACTATAACCTGGTGTTGTGCGACTTCTCATTTTTATAAATAGAGAGGCATAGAGTGCAAAAGCAAGGGAGTTATGCTAAACCTTTAGAGAACACTGGTTAGGCCTCAGCTGGAGTATTGTGTCCAATTCTGGGCACCACACTTTAGGAAGGATGTCAAGGCCTTGGAGAGGGTGCAGAGAAGATTTACGAGAATGGTTCCAGGGATGAGAGACTGCAGTTATGTGGAAAGACTGGAGAAGCTGGGGTTGTTCTCCTTAGAGCAGAGAAGGTTAAGGGGAGATTTAATAGAGGTGTTCAAAATTATGAGGGTTTTTTATAGAGTAGATGGGGAGAAACTGTTTCCACTGGCAGGAGGGTCGGTAACCAGAGGACACAGAGTTAAGGTAATTGGCAAAAGAACCAAAGGGGAGATGAAGAGAATTTCTTTTACGCAGTGAGTTGTTGTGATCTGGAATGCACTGCCTGAAAGGGCGATTGAAGAAGATTCGATCGTAACTTTCAAAAGTGAATTGAATATATACCTGAAAATAAAAAAATTGCAGGGCTATGGGGAAAGAGCAGGGGGGAGTGGGACTAATTGGAGAGCTCTTTCAAAGAGCTGGCACAGGCACGATGGGCCGAATGGCCTCCTTCTGTGCTGTACGATTCTATGAGTTAAGTTTAACTTACGCCAGGCTCTCGGGCTCTGTTCTTGCTGCAGAACAGGCTGCACCGTCTCCAGCTGACACCAGCCCTTCCTGTGCCTAAGCTTCTCTGCGATGTGGGAGGTGCACCTGTGGTTGCTGGCAGATGGGTGAACTTGCATAATTGTGGCTGGGCCCTCGGAATAGAGCAGCTTGCTTAACGCAACCCCACCCTGACACAACATTGTTACTGTGGCACATTGACGCTCGGGGGGCTTAGCGTTAAACAGAAGCCATCCCTTCGACAGTTATACACAGTTTCAAAGTTTCTTTTCAGTGTTACTCATGCACAATCAATTAATGGAGCAAACTCCACCCCAAAGGCAGAAGGCTCTTTGGAAGGGTAAAGGATTCTATGATGTATGAAGACACTCGAATGCCACATAAGAAAGACAGATTTGCTTTTATACAGCGCCTTTCACAACCTTGGGATGTCCCAAAGTGCTTTAAAGGCAATGAAATACTTTTGAAGTGTAGTCGCTGTTGTAATGCAGGGATTGCAGCAGCCAATTTGCACACAGCAAGATCCCACAAACAGTAATTAAATAAATAACAAGATCATCTGTTTTAGGTATTGGTTGAGGGATAAATGTTGGCCCAGGACATCCGGGAGAACTCCCCAGCTCTTCTTCAAAATAGTGCCATGGGATCTTTTGCACCCATCTGTGAGGGCAGACAGGGCCTCGGTTTAACGTCTCATCTGAAAGGCAGCATCTCCGACAGTGCAGCACTCCCTCAGTACCGCAGTGTCAGCCTAGATTTTGTGCTCTAGTCTCCGGAGTGGGACTTGAACCCACGACCCTTTTGACTCAGAGGGAAGCTTCTATTGGCTGCACATTTCTGGAAGTCACAGGACATGACGCCCACAATTTCCCGTTCCCGGGGTTGACAGGGGAGGCTCCGTGCAGTCAGCGCAATCTCAGACAATTGCCCCTCTCTTCTCTAGAGTCAGGACAGTTGAATAATTAGCATAAGCTGCCAACATAGCTTTGTACTTGTGCCGGCTGTTCGCCTGGTGGAAACTTTGGTCGCAGCCCAAATTTAAAAGGATGTGCCCACTTAAGAGTACGCGGTTGCAGGTGGGGGTAAATAATGCTTCAGCCTTTACAGAGTGGACTTCAAATATTTGTCAGCCTTTGCCAAGGGTGTGTGTGGGTGCGGGAAAGGGGCGACGTGGGTACCAGACAAAAACAGAGTGAAATGAAACTTAACGTTGAGGCACAGAATTAAGTCTGGAGAGCAAGTGACGGAGCAGCGTATCACATGACCCTGTTTGAACATGCTGCTGCGTGAGGGGAGTGTTGGTGTGCGAGGGGAGTGTGGGGAAGGTTGGTGTGCGAGGGGAGTGTGGGGAAGGTTGGTGTGCGAGGGGAGTGTGGGAAAGGTTGGTGTGCGAGGGGAGCGTGGGGAAGGTTGGTGTGCGAGGGGAGTGTTGGGGAAGGTTGGTGTGCGAGGGAGCATGAGGAAGGTTGGTGTGCGAGGGGACTGTGGGGAAGGTTGGTGTGCGAGGGGAGCGTGAGGAAGGTTGGTGTGCGAGGGGAGTGTGGGGAAGGTTGGTGTGCGAGGGGAGCGTGAGGAAGGTTGGTGTGCGAGGGGAGTGTTGGGGAAGGTTGGTGTGCGAGGGGAGCGTGAGGAAGGTTGGTGTGCGAGGGGAGTGTGGGGAAGGTTGGTGTGCGAGGGGAGCGTGAGGAAGGTTGGTGTGCGAGGGGAGTGTGGGGAAGGTTGGTGTGCGAGGGGAGCGTGAGGAAGGTTGGTGTGCGAGGGGAGTGTGGGGAAGGTTGGTGTGCGAGGGGAGTGTGGGGAAGGTTGGTGTGCGAGGGGAGTGTGGGGAAGGTTGGTGTGCGATGGGAGTGTGGGGAAGGTTGGTGTGCGAGGGGAGTGTGGGGAAGGTTGGTGTGCGAGGGGAGCGTGGGGAAGGTTGGTGTGCGAGGGGAGTGTGGGGAAGGTTGGTGTGCGAGGGGAGCGTGAGGAAGGTTGGTGTGCGAGGGGAGTGTGGGGAAGGTTGGTATGCGAGGGGAGTGTGGGGAAGGTTGGTGTGCGAGGGGAGCGTGAGGAAGGTTGGTGTGCGAGGGGAGTGTGGGGAAGGTTGGTGTGCGAGGGGAGCGTGAAGAAGGTTGGTGTGCGAGGGGAGTGTGGGGAAGGTTGGTGTGTGAGGGGAGTGTGGGGAAGGTTGGTGTGCGAGGGGAGTGTGGGGAAGGTTGGTGTGCGAGGGGAGCGTGAGGAAGGTTGGTGTGCGAGGGGAGTGTGGGGAAGGTTGGTGTGCGAGGGGAGTGTGGGGAAGGTTGGTGTGCGAGGGGAGTGTGGGGAAGGTTGGTGTGCGAGGGGAGTGTGGGGAAGGTTGGTGTGCGAGGGGAGTGTGAGAAGGTTGGTGTGCGAGGGGAGTGCGAGGAAGGTTGGTCCATTTCTCACTCCCTCGCTGTGTCCATCCGCCACAAAGTTCAGTTAGCCCAGCACTCCAGGGCCACCGGCCTTTCCTGCACCTCCATCAACCTTGCCGTTGCCAAGCTACCAGAGGTTCCTCAGGCCCAATGAGCCTTACGCTCTCTCCACAGCCTTGCCCCACCCTGCCTGAGGAACTTATCCTCCCACACCCTCTAATTTATCACTGTATGTCGATCCTACATAGTGATTGTGCCCTGAATTCTGGAAAATCCCTCAAAATCATTTGGTCTCAATCCTACTCTCAAGCCTCCTGAAAACCCTGTTCTTTGGTGCCCCTTCTGAATTGCCTCCTCGGTGCCCATCCTTTTACCCCCTTGTTTTAGCCTGTTGGTTGCCAGGCTGATGTTGTTAATGCTGCAACAGATATAGGGGGAGCCCCCACAAGGCCTAGGAACACGGACAACATCCAGTGACAGTGACGGGTTTCTGACAAGCATCGAACTTTGTGTTGGGAGGCTGTTCGCGCAGAAGAAAGTCTCTGCAGAGCCGACGATTGTCAGGGTGAGGCAAAACCAGTTCCTGCCCTTTCTGGAACCTAATGCAATCGCTGCTTTTAATGCGCCATTCTTTCTTGGTGTAGCTACTCTGTCACCACGGCAACTCTCACAATATTGCCATTGAAGCCGTGCACACCCTCTGAAGGCCTTTGGTATTCAGCAGATTTTCTGATTTTGTTTTGAGGGAGTGATCCTAACCTCCTCCTCTAGGGTTCCCAACACTCTGGAATTGCCCTGGCGTCTCCGGGAATTGAAAACTAATCTCTAGGATACTGCAGGGAGCACCCCAGGAGAAAAATCATAGGGGCATTAAAGTAAAACATTTCTTTCAATACTTTTGTTTATTGTTATGAAAATGTTGGTGATGGGAAGGAAAAAGCTGCTTGACTGACAGCCAAGAATCATCCAATTGGCTAGAGAAGAGTCTGTTGGCTTTCTGATTGGCCTGAGAAGGCAGGGCACCGCAAGGATTGACATGTTGGGTGACCAATGAGGGGAGCGTGGGGGCGGGGCAGTTGGAAGGGGGCGGTCATGTGACGAAACCTCCCAGCCTGAGTTAGCCACTCTACCCAGACGCCATTGTCCACCTTTCCACTCTGGGACCCAGTTTCTGTTGTACTGCCGGGCTCCACTGTATCGCTGGGTTGAGAACAGGGTGCAAGAAATGCACTGATCTGCAAAGGATACCTGACCTGCCTTAAAGACTCGGTGTCAAATTTCTTTTGGTAACGCTCCTGTGAAGAGCCTTGGGACCAATGTTCCCGTTGAGCTGTGCGGCTGCGCAGTGGGCTGGAGGTCCCGCGCAGGCCGCTCACCAGCTTCTGAACGGATAAACCGCGCATGCGCGGAAATCTGAATGGCCCCGCAGACCCTTAAAGGGGCCGTGCACCCAAAAAAATTGAGAGGGAACGTTGCTTGGGGCGTTTTACTATGCTAAAGGCGTTAAATAAATGCAAGTTGTTGATAATGTTATCTCCTTGTTAATCAGCAATTAGTGGGACACACGCCCAGGATGTATTTCATTTTGACATTACACACATTTTTGCACAACTGGTGTAACCACAGCAGAGGGAGTTGGCAAAGTTCAAGGGTGAGGAGAGCAGGAGAGAGAATACGGAATTAGTCAAGGAGGAGTTTTCTTTGATCAATTGAGCAGTGTGGGTATGGCATCAAGTCTGTCTTCACTAAACACGAGTGAGAAGTCGCACAACACCAGGTTATAGTCCAACAGGTTTATTTGAAATCACAAGCTTTCAGAGCGGCTGCTCCTTCACCTGACGAAGGAGCAGCGCTCCGAAAGCTTGTGATTTCAAATAAAACTGTTGGACTATAACCTGGTGTTGTGCGACTTCTCACTTTTGTCCACCCCAGTCCAACACCGGCATCTCCGCATCATGTTCACGAAACACTTCAGAGGAGGAGGATCCGGTAGAGCAGGAAATCACAGGCCAGGAAATGTGAGGGCACCAGAGGTCAGTGCAGCTTAGCGCAGTGTGAAAGTCTTCTAGAATCACAGAATTTTAGAGTACAGAAGGAGGCCATTTGGCCCGTCACGCCTGTGCCGTCTCTCTAGAAGTGCTACTTAGTCCCAAGCTCCCTGCCCGTTCTTCGTACCCTCTTAAATTTTTATTTTTCAAATATTTAACCACTTCCCTTTTAAAAGGTGTTATGGATTCTAATTCCAAACACTGCTTCTGGTCAGGGATACCGTGTCCTAACTAACCTTCTGCGTAATAGCCTTTCTCCTAACCAATGTTCCTGCTAATTTTTTTCCGGCTGCGCAGCCCCTTTAACGGGCTGCGCGGCCCATTCAATTTCAATTGTAAAGCTGTTGAGAGGCCTGCGCGGGACCTCCAGGTCACCACGCAGCCACACAGCTTAACGGGAACATTGGTCCTAACCTCTCCCTTCGCTCTTTGGTGATGACCTTAAATTTACGTCCCTCTAATTACCAACACACCAACCCGGGGAAATCAATTCCCCCGATTTATCGGAATAAATCCCCATATAATTTAACACCAATCGGTGAACTAGGAGCAGATTGCCGCTGAAGTTGAGTTTTCAGGGCCATCCAGTTGCAAAGGAATATCAATGGCTCAAATCAAACCCTGCCTCCAGAGTGAATCGCCTTCTCTGGTCTAAATGTGTGTCCCTGGTGTAAATACCTGTCTGTGGCCACGATTTTCTCTAGGTGTGCTCTTCACCTTGCTGGTCTGTATGAATCTGCCCCTGATATCACCGGTTACAATGGCTACCTGGCAGCTGCCATTCCTACTTTTCCAGTTTTCTCCCCTTCTCTCCTGAAGTAGCTGGCTGGCGCTGGGCACAGTTCCCGTTCCCGTTCCGCGGTTGCAGCAGTCCTCTAGTGGCTCACCGAGTGCCCATTGTGCACCTGCGAGCCTGGACGGTGAGTGTCAACACGCTATTCAACGATAGAAGCCTAATCTCTGAGCCAGACATTGTCCTCACCACCATCCACATGGACCCATCTTCCAGCAGGAGGCACTGTGAGTGACTGGGGGCTGATTTTTATCCTCCTTAGACCATGGGGGTGGAGGCAAATTATAATACCTCAACCTTTGCCCTCAACGGAGATCAACCAACACAGCACACACAAGGGAGTCAACCTACTATCATCTGGTCTGTGTGACTCAGTACCAGTACCAGTGGCAGCCTTGCCTCAGTGGTAACACACGCCTCTGAATCAGACGTTTATCGGTTCAAGCACTGCTCCACTATTCATTCTCGGGATCTGGGCATCACTGGCAAGGCCGGCATTTATTTCCCCATCCCTAGTTGCCCTTGAGAAAGTGGTGGTGAGCCTTCTTCTTGAACCCGCTGCAGTCCGTGTGGTGAAGGTGCTCCCACAGTGCTGTTAGAGAGGGAGTTTCAGGATTTTGACCCAGCGACGATGAAGGATCAGCGATACATTTCCAAGTCGGGATGGTGTGTGACTTGGAGGGGAATTTGGAGGTGGTGGTGTTCCCATGCACCTGCTGCCCTTGTTCTTCTAGGTGGTGGAGGTTGCAGGTTTGGCCGGTGCTGCTGAAGAAGCCTTTGCGAGTTGCTGCAGTGTATCTTGTAGATGGTACACACTGCAGCCACGGTACGCCGGTGGTGGAGGGAATGGATGTTTAAGCCAGTGGATGGGGTGCCAATCAAGTGGGCTGGTTTGTCTTGGATAGTGTCGAGTTTCTTGAGTGTTGTTGCAGCTGTACCCATACAGGCAAGTGGAAAGTATTCCATTACACTCCTGACTTTTGCTTTGTAGATGGTGGAAAGGCTTTCGGGAGTCAGGAGGTGAGCCACATATCACAGAATACCCAGCCTCTGACCTGCTCTTGTAGCCACAGTATTTATGGGGCTGATCTAGTCAATGGTGACCGCCAGGGTGCTGATGGTGGGGGATTCGGCGATGGTAATACCGTTGAATGTCAAGGGGAGGTGGTTAGACTCTCGCTTGTTGGAGATAGTCATTGCCTGGCACTTGTGCGGCACGAATGTTACTTGCCATTTATCAGCCCAATTTGGAGGTTGTCCAGATCTTGCTGCATGCGGCCATGGGCTGCTTCATTATCTGAGGAGTTGCGAATGGAACTGAACAATATTCAACTATCAGCAAACATCCCCATTTCTGACCTTATGATGGAGGGAAGGTCATTGATGAAGCAGCTGAAGATGGTTGGGCCTAGGACACTGCCCTGAGGAACTCCTGCAGCGATGTCCTGGGGCTGAGATGATTGGTCTCCAACAACCACAACCACTTCCTTTGTGCTAGGCATGACTCCAGCCAGTGAAGAGTACTGAGGGAGTGGTACACTGTTGGAGGTGCTGCCTTTTGGATGAGATATTAAACCAGGTGGACGTAAAAGAGTCCATGGCACTATTTCGAATAAGAGCAAGAACTAGCCGCAGCTCTAGCCAAGCTGTTCCAGTACAGCTACAACACTGGCATCTATCCGACAATGTGGAAAACTGCCCAGGTATGTCCTGTCCACAAAAAGCAGGACAAACCCAATCCGACCAATTACCGCCCCATCAGTCTACTCTCAATCATCAGCAAAGTGATGGAAGGTGTCGTCGACAGTGCTATCAAGCGACACTTACTCACCAATAACCTGCTCACAGATGCCCAGTTTGGGTTCCGCCAAGACCACTCGGCTCCCGATCTCATTACAGCCTTGGTCCAAACATGGACAAAGGAGCTGAATTCCAGAGGTGAGGCGAGAGTGACTGCCCTTGACATCAAGGCAACATTTGACTGAGTGTGGCATCAAGGAGCCCTAGTAAAACTGAAGTCAATGGGAATCGGGGGGAAAACGCTCCACTGGCTGGAGTCATACCTAGCACAAAGGAAGATGGTTGTAGTGGTTGAAGGTCAATCATCGCAGCCCCAGGACATCGCTGCAGGAGTTCCTCGGGGCAGTGTCCTAGGCCCAACCATCTTCAGCTGCTTCATCAATGACCTTCCCTCCAACATAAGGTCAGAAATTAGAATGTTGGCTGATGACTGCACAGTGTTCAGCGCCATTCACAACTCCTCAGATAATGAAGCAGTCCATGCCCGCATGAAACAAGACCTGGATGACGTTCAGACTTGGGCTGATAAGTGGCAGGTAACATTCGCACCACGCAAGTGCCAGGCAATGACTATCTCCAACAAGCGAGAGTCTAACCACCTCCCCTTGACATTCAACGGTATTACCATCGCCGAATCCCCCACCATCAACATCCTGGGGGTCACCATTGACCAGAAGATTAACTGGACCAGCCACATAAATACTGTGGCAACAAGAGCAGGTCAGAGGCTAGGTATTTTGTGGCGAGTGTCTCACCTCCTGACTCCCCAAAGACTTTCCACCATCTACAAGGCACAAGTCAGGAGTGTGATGGAATACTCTCCAATTGCCTGGATGAGTGCAGCTCCAACAACACTCAAGAAGATAGACTCCATCCAGGACAAAGCAGCCTGCTTGATTAGCACCCCATCCACCACCTTAAACATTCACTCCTTCCACCACCGGCGTACTGTGGCTGCAGTGTGTACCAACTACAAGATGCACTGCAGCAACTCGCCAAGGCTTCTTCAACAGCACCTCCCAAACCCACGACCTCTTCCACCTAGAAGGACAAGGGCAGCAGGCGCATGGGAACACCACCACCTCCAAGTTCCCCTCCAAGTCACACACCATCCTGACTTAGAAGTATATCGCCGATCCTTCATCGTCGCTGGGTCAAAATCCTGGAACTCCCTCCCTAACAGCACTGTGGGAGTACCTTCACCACACGGACTACAGCGGTTCAAGAAGGCGGCTCACCACCATCTTCTCAAGGGCAATTAGGGATGGGCAATAAATTCTGGCCTTGCCAGCGACGCCCACATCCCATATATGAATTTAAAAAAAAGCTCTCCCTGGTGTCCTGGCCAATATCCCTCAACCAACATCACAAAAACAGATACGATAGCAAAATACTGCGGATGCTGGAAATCCGAAATAACAACAGAAAACGCTGGAAAAACTCAGCAGGCCAGGCAGCATCCGTGGAGAGAGAAACAGAGTTAACATTTCAGGTCAAAGACCTTTCGTCAGAACTGGAAAAAAGCAGGAAATGAAATAGATTTAAAGCAAGGATAAAGCTGGGAAAAGGGGGAGGGGATTAAAGAACAAAAGGAGAGATTAAGAGACATTAAAAACAGATTATCTGGCCATTATCACATTGCTGTTTGTGAGAGCTTGCTGTGTGCAGCTTGGTTGTCGTGTTTCCAACATTACAACAGTGACTACACCTCAAGAGCGCGTCTTTGGCTGTAAAATGTTTGGAACATGCAGGGGTCATGAAAGGTCCTCTAGAAATGGGCGTTGTTTCTTTTCTACATGGTGCATGGACCCAGTGGAACTATTTGGTGTCCTTTATAGGGGTTAGTTGCTGCAGTGAGGTTTAGATGTTTGTTTTATGCCACTTGCCTGGTTGGACTTTTACAAGCTGTTTGCTGAAGGTGAGGGTGCTGCTTTATGTCCTCGCTGCTGCACATTTAAACACAACCTGATTTCTGCAGATTCTGCTTGAAAATCAGCCCTTACACAGAATGAGGTAGGCGAAAGCTACCCCCATTTCAAGTTGATTGCTGAGTCCCTTTTTGTTGCGGTTCAAGTGGTGAGGCCCCTGCTCCATCTCTTTGATTCCCCCCCTGTGCTGTCTGCTCGACCCCTCTGCTATCACTTCCCCAACCTCGTGACCCGTCTCGCCGCACATTGCACATGACTGTGTAAAGCCCCATCATTTAAAGCAAGTTACCTACAATTCATGGCCTCAGGACGTCCCAAAGCGCTTTACAGCCAATGAAGTAATTTTTGAAGTGTGGTCACTGTTGTAATGTAGGAAACACGGTAGCCAATTTGCACACAGCAAGATCCCATAAACAGAAATGAGATAAATGACCTGATTCTCCCCTCAACAAACCGCCACGTTACTTCTAGGAGGCGCATTAGGTAGTGAGCTGGAACCCTGGCTGCTTTTCCTCTCCCTAACTCAGGGAAGCCAAGTTCACTCCTACTGTTACCCTGGGTGAGATCAGCTAACTCTGCACAGACCAGGGATTGACTTTTTTGGTCCTTATGGCTCAGTATCTCACCGGGTGTTGCATTTACACAGTGAGCCTTCACTGTTGGAGGTGCTGTCTTTCAGTCGAGATGTTAAACTAAGGGAATAGCGAGATGATGAAAGGCTTTATGGGTGAATTAAAGTAGGGGAGGGTATGACACTTCTTTCTAACCAAAGACCTTGTGACTGTACTTGTGTGACATTGTTGGGACTCCTGTGTTGGTGCCTTTGTTCGTGCAGTGAATTCACTATTTAACCATCGAGGCTGGTTATAACTGACCTAATCTGCAAACCAATGGTTCAAATGGAAAATTCCTACCTGCTGGCTGCACAGAGTGGGCAGTATGACCGAGGTTGCAATGGCCACACGTGGAATGATCCAGGTTTGGAATTGCCAATCCTGGAGTGACACAGGTTTGGAATCAACATTCCTGGAATGATCCAGGTTTGGAATCAACACTCATGGGGCGAAAAATTGAGTCGTGCCCCCTTTGGGGCGCTAACTTCGCCGGGGCGCTACTTTTAGCGCCCCTGCGATGGAAATTGAGTGGTAGCGCCCCAAGAGGGAAGCGGGGCGCTACTGGAAGCGGGAGGCGCAAAGCAACCGAATTTTTCCCCCATGGAATGATCCAGGTTTGGAATAATCAATCCTAGAGTGACACAGGTCTGGAATTGCCGATCCAGCAGTGACACAGGTTTGCAATGGCCAATCTGGGAGTGACACAACTGCACCGTACGGCAAGGCACTGAGTGGGGGCAAGGTGTCTTCTTGCAGATGAGAGTGGATCAATCAGGCAGGAACTCTCTATCGTGCTGCTCCCTTGCACCTTCCTGCTGTGGGTGAGAGCAACATTGCCTTGTGCGGGACCCAGAGGACCTGCGAGTGTCAATCAGTCGAGGACAGAAGGTGAATGTCCTTACAAAGGGATGTAAACCAGCACAAACAAAATAGTTACTGCATGACCTGGGAACTGGTCACCAAAGTAACGTCAAATTCAGTCTGTGGCAAGGCTGGCTGTTTCCCCATCATGGCACACACCAGATTCTGCCGATGGTCATTGCTTTGGGCTTGAAATGATACAGTGAGAATATTAATGTTAAAATAAACAGGTTAACACCTCCGTTACACAAGAAGATGAAAGTATTTCGCACAAAGACGTTAAGTGGTCAATGTCATTTCAAACAAAACAAGGGAACTGGAGGCAATAATTTGTGGCGAGGAACCAGATGTAATCGGGATAACTGAAACATGGCTACATAAAGAACAGGACAGTTAAATACTGCAGGCTATAATGTATATAGAAAGGATAGGGAAGGAAGAATTACATAGAATGTGCTGCACAGAAACAGGTCATTTGGCCCAACAGGTCCATGCCGATGTTTATGCTCCACACGAGCCTCCTCCCACCCCTCTTCATCTCACCTTATCGGTTGCGGGGGGGGGGGGGGGGGGGGCTGGTTGGGGGAGTGGGTTGCTGTAGTAATTAGAGATAACATAATGGCAGTAGAAAAAGGGACATAACTTACATTAAGATAGAAACAGTATCCATTTGTATTGAGATAAATGATGAGAAGGGATCGATCACGCTAATAGGGGTATTCTACAGACCACCTAATAGTGGAAGGGAAGTGGAGGAAAAAATATGTAAGCACATTTTTGAAATGACTAAAATACATTGAATAATAATCATGGGAGATTTCAACTACCCCCAAATAAACTGGCAAGATGAGGTAGGGAAAGTGGAAAAGGGAATGGAGTTTTTACAGTGTGTGCAGGGCTCCTTTCTTACCCAATGCATAGGAAGCCCAACAAGAGAGGAATCACTGCTAGATCTAGTAATGGGAAATGAACCAGATTTGAGCAAAGCTAATGTTGAGGGGATGAGATTGGAACTAGGGAAGATAAACTGGAAAAAATTATTGACAAACAAAGGGATAGAACAGCAGTGGGAAAGTGTGTGCCATCTACAAGATGCACTGTAGCAACTCGCCAAGGCTTCTTTGGCAGCACCTCCCAAACCCGTGACCTCTTCCACCTAGAAGGACAAGGGCAGCAGTACATGGGAACACCACCACCTCAAAATTCCCCTCCAAGTCACACATGAACCTGACTTGGAAATGTATCGGTCGATCCTTCATCGTCGCTGGGTCAAAATCCTGGAACTCCCTCCCTAACAGCACTGTGGGAGTACCTTCACCACACGGACTGCAGCGGTTCAAGAAGGCGGGTCACCACCACCTTCTCAAGGACGATTAGGGATGGGCAATAAATGCCTGGCCTTGCCAGCGACGCCCACATCCCAGGAATGAATAAAAAAAAACATTTAAAAAGGTGATCAATAGAGTTCAGGAGAAATATATTCTGCTAAGAAACAAGAACAAACTAGCCAGTAACGACAGCCCATGGATGACTAATGAGAATAATGCAACATTGAAACTAAAGAAAAAAAAGCATACACTAAGTACACAGGCAATAAAGGAGAGGATGACAAAAGGAAATACAAAATGTTAGGAAAGAAGTCAAAAAAAGAATTAGGAAGGCAAAGAGAACTACGAAATTAAATTATTATGGAATATGAAAAGAAATAGTAAAGTATTCTACAGACACATAAACAAGAAAAGGAAAATCAGGATAGGGTTAGGACTACTAAGAGAGGCACATGATAAACTCAGAGGTGACAGCAAAATGGCAGAAATATTGAATAGTTACTTTGCCTTGGTATTTACCAGGGAGACTAACAGGGTGGGCATAACAAACAGAAGAAGAGATCAAAAAAGATATCCAGATATTTAGGACAGAAATTGGGGAGATCATTGATAAACTGATCAAACTTGGAGAAGTTCCTGGTTTTACATACACGTATATTAAAAAAAGCTAGGGAAGAGATAGTAGAGGCACTATTATATATTTATAAAAATTAATTAGAAAACGGTATAGTGCCAGGGGACTGGAGGACAGCCAATGTTATTGCTATGTTTAAAAAGGGAGAAAGAACAGAGAACTGTAGACCATTAACTTAACGTCAAATATAACAGAATCTTTACTCAAAAGATATAATAGAAAAACGTCTAGAAACCGAAAATATAACAAAAAGTAGTCAATACGGATTTCAACACTTGACCACGCTTATTGAATTCTTTGTAGAAGTAACAGAATGTAGACACGGATAGTTTAGTAGATGCAATATACTTGGATTTTCAAAATGCCTTCGATAAGGAACCGCATAGGCGACTCATGACTAAGGTCAGAGCATGTGGAGTCAGGGGACAAGTAGCAGACTGGATAGCAAGCTGGCTACAAAACAGAAAACAGAGAGTAGGGGGTTAAAGGTAGCTACTCAGACAGGCGGAAGGCTGGGAAGTGGTGTTCCATAGGGATCAGTGCTGGGACCTCTGTTGTTCACCATTTACAGAAATGATTTGGACGCGGGAATCAGAAGAATAATTTCTCAATTTGCGGATGACACCAAATTGGGTTGTATAGTTAATTAAAAGGAGGACTGTGACAAAATACAGGAAGATATTAATAAACTTGCAGAATGGGTGTGTAAATGGCAAATGAATTTCAATATAGATAAGTGTGAGGTGGTGCATTTTGGTAGGAGGAATAAGGAAGCCACCTACTCCTTTGAAAATAAGAGTCTAAATGGGGTAGAGAAACAAAGGGATCTGGAGTACAGATTCACAAATCATTAAAAGTAGCAAACAAAGCACTGGGGTTCATTTCTAGAGGGTTAGACCACACTTAGAGTACTGTGTATAGTTCTGGTCTCCATATTATAAAAAGGCACTGGCGAAGGTGCAGAACAAATTTACATAGTTATAATCTCCCAGTTCTGATATCATCGATCAGGAAAGACTGAACAGGTTGGGGCTCTTTTCTCTAGAAAAAAGAAACCTGAGAGGTGACCTAATAGAGGTCTTTAAAATTATGAAGGGGTTTGATAGGGTAGACGTAGAGAAGATGTTTCCACTTATGGGGGAGACCAAAACTGGGGGCCATAAATATGGCAGTCACCAATAAATCTAATAAGGAATTTAGGAGAAACTTCTTTACCCAGAGAGTGGTTAGAATGTGGAGTGTGTTACCACAGGGAGTAGTTGAGGTGAATAGCACAGAAGTGTGCGTGTGTCTGTGTCTGTGTGTGTGTCCGTGTGTGTCTGTGTGTGTGTGTGTATATGTGTGTGTCTGTTTGTCCGTGTGTGTCTGTGTGTGTGTGTATATGTGTGTGTCTGTTTGTCCGTGTGTGTCTGTGTGTGTGTGTATATGTGTGTCTGTTTGTCTGTTTGTCTGTGTGTGTATATGTGTGTCTGTTTGTGTGTGTGTGTATATGTGTGTGTGTCTGTTTGTCTGTGTGTGTCTGTGTGTGTGTGTGTATATGTGTGTACCTGTCCCTTTGTGACCCTGTGTTTTTTACAGAGCCTCTAACTGCTTTCCTTCTCATTCAGGTCCTGTTATGTTGCGCTGATCCCACCATGCCTGAGTACGAGACGTTGGATGATGACGGTTCAGCAGGCAATGACTGCGTGGATTCAGGTACAGTCTGGATCCATTCAATTCTACAGCTGGCAAAGTGGCAAATCCCAGAGTCAGATTTCATGACCATCCCATGCTGTACAACCTTACACCCAGTAACCTGGAGCCACCTTCAATAAAATACTGAAACTCCCAGGCATAATAAAACTTCCAGTCATCCCTTGATACCCTTACCTAGCAAAAATCTCTCGATCTCCATCTTGAAAATTTCAATTGATCCTCAGCATCCACAGCCTTTTTTGGGAGAGAGCTCCAGATTTCTACTACCCTTTGTGTGAAAAAATACTTCCTGATTTCACTCCTGAATGGTCTAGCTGTAACTTTAAGATTATGGCCCAGAAATTAAACAGTGAGGGTTCCCGCGGGGGTAAGGAATCCCCGCGATATCGCACTCCGCGCCTACCTTTTTGCTCCGGGCCCACACGAACTTTAGTCTGAAAGGCTCTCTCTCTTGGAACCGTGCAGTGCTTGCGTGACCCAGAGACGCAATTAGTTCGTGCGAGCTCTGGGATCACGTGATTCAGTTAGAGCCAATGGCAGCACACCATCTTTCATTCATAGTTTTGACAGGAAGACCTGTCAAAGCTATGAATACTATACCCCCCCAAAAGAACAGCTAAACCTCAATTAAATTAAAAAAAGCCATCACATTAATAAAATAAGAAGTCGCACAACACCAGGTTATAGTCCAACAGATTTATTTAATTTTACAAGCTTTCGGAGCTTTTCGCTCCTTCCTTAGGTAGGTTAGCAGTGAGAGAATCTCCCAGAATTCACAATTTAAACACAGACAAAATCTATTCAAAGATTTGAATAGATTTTGTCTGTGTTTAAATTGTGAATTCTGGGAGATTCTCTCACTGCTAACCTACCTGAGGAAGGAGCGAAAAGCTCCGAAAGCTTGTAAAATTAAATAAATCTGTTGGACTATAACCTGGTGTTGTGCGACTTCTCATTTTTGTCCACCCCAGTCCAACGCCGGCATCTCCACATCATTAATAAAATAAGTATAGTTAAATAAATTAACCACTTTAAACAAAAAATTAAATTTTTGAAAAAATTTAAAATCTTTTTAAAAGTTATAAAAATAAACTTACCTTTCTTTAAAGTCTCTAAAAAAGATAAACCTGTTGAAAAATTTTTAAAATAACACTTAATTAACTACTTACCTTGTTAAAAGGGGGTCCTACGCCTGCTTTCTTTATGTATAAAATGTTCACCACTTACCTGCGCGTTCAAAGCTGAAAAAATAACTAAGTGCACTGCGTGCGCACAGCCTGTAGCGCGCACGCGGTTCACTTAGGAACCGCCCCCTTTTGAATTCACGAAGTGCTGGTTTCCCGCGCATGCGCAGTGCATGCAGGAAACCGGCAATTGGAGACCTATTACGCGAGAGTACACAGTGCGTACTCTCGCGTATTAGGTCTAATTTTCGGGCCTATATCTCCTCGTTTTGAATTCCTCCACCACAGGAAATAGTTTCTCTGAAATGATTAAGAGATTTAATAGGGTAGATACAAAAACCTCGATTAGATCACCCCTCAACCTTCTAAATTCAAGGCAAATCAAGCCACGTTTATGCACTCTGTCCTCATAATTTAACCCTTTAAGCCCCGTTATCAATAACATGCCAGGGAGAACTTTCAGTGTAAAGGACTTCCACATTTAAATAAAGTGATGAGGCTCCTAATTCATGGCAGATCCTATTTCCACCTCTAGCTTTCAGACATTGGATGCCACTCTCTGGGACCCTCCCCTCTAACATCATGGGAGGACCATGAGCTGGCTCTATAGGGAATGACGCACAGTGAGCGTCCAGGTCAGTTTGTAATTCCAGCCAACCCCAAACCTGTGTCACATTGTGCAAGGCCGCTCTAAAACTGTGTCACATTGTGCAAGGCTGCTCTAAAACTGTGTCACATTGTGCAAGGCCGCTCTAAAACTGTGTCACATTGTGCAAGGCCGCTCCGACAGCACCGGCGGAAGTTGACTACAAAGACCATCCTCCAGCGTAACCTGGGGGGAAGGTGTTGTCTAACTCATGCAAATTAACAGCCTTCACATATTACTGAGAAACTCTAATCTTTCTCGGCCAACCAGTTTTGTGCGTTTTCAGTTTGTGCCCTGTGACACTGTAACAAACACTAAGGGCTGGATTTTGAATGACCTGTGGAGTCGGGTTTGGAGGCGTGCGGGGGGTTAAAGTTGCGGGATCGGGGGTCCCGACCCCATCCCGACTCCATCCCGCCTCCACGCAATTTTGACAGAATCAATCGTGGGGTTCCCGACTCCATCCCACCTCCAAGAGGCGGGAGAGGCCATTAAAGCCCTAAATTGGCTCTGTAATGCCATTTTGAAACGTTTTAGCTAGTTTAACCCTTTTCCGACGTGAAGTACACCTGATGTGAAACACTCCAGTGAAACCTGGCGGGAGCACAAGTGGATTGCTGACTATCGGCTGCAGGTCGACTAATGCAACGGAGATGTGATGAGGTAGTAGTATTAGGTCTGAAAGTTGATGCTGCTGCATTGAATGTCTTCAGAGACTGCATGGCCTTGCTGTGAGAGGACCTGGATGAGATATCTCTCTCTCTCTCTCTCTCTCTCTCTGTGAAGGCTAGTGAACAGCTTGTGTACTGTGGTGAGACCTGTGAAATGTGTAAGGTGAAGTGTGTGTGCATAGCTGAGCAGGGCAGAGTGAGTACATACATACTATTGTCATAGAGTCACCAGACTCCAGTAATAGAGCACTGGGCCTATGAAGGAGCTGGATACATTGTGCAGTGTACAGGCTGGGGAGATGTTTTTTAAACTAGACCTTCCACAGCACGGTTACAGCTAGATAGGAAGGGGAGAGTTGGGAGAACGGGACAGGAAGAAGGCAGTCAAGGTGGCAGCTCACTGGGTCTGGATCTAGCCGAACTCCTTCTCCAAACCTGGAATGTGAGGAGTTGGTTGAAGATCAGCCTCTGGTGCCTGTTTCTGAGTGAAGGGAGAAGGTGATGTGAGCCGTGGATTAGCTGGGGGTAGTGAACATAGACAGGGCCATCTGCTCGCAGTGATTGGGATATAGCCAGGTGTGTCTTTGGCTGGGTGAGTGATTTTCATCTTACTACCGCCCGTTTTGCCTAAAAATGGTGCGTTAACAAGACTAAGACCAGGCTCGCCATTGGTTGATTCCCTTTCCAATTTTTGGATGGACCTATAGGGGGCTGGAGCTCCCGCCAGAAAAAGGCGGGGCCTACTTAGGGTCGCCAACTCTGGTTGGACGTATTCATCACATGACCTCCCACCTCCACCCACCCTGCCCAGTCAAACAGCCTTTTCTCCATCTCCAATATTATAATAAACAAAAGTGTTCAAAGAAAATGAAAAAAACACAATTGTTTCAACGCCCCTATGATTTTTCTCCCGGGTGTTGCTCGCTGCAGTGTCCACGAGATTCATCCTTAATTCCTGGAGACTCCAGGGCAATCCTGGAGGGTTGGCCACACTAGGCTTAATGAATATCCGCACACTGGGGGCAGATAACCTTGTCAGGATCCCCAACGCCATTCTGGTCTCCACCTGTGATGTTACCGCCAGTTCTTTATCCCACCCACAGACCCTGAATGGTACAAATCAAGAGGCAGATGTTTCCAGCAGTACTTAAAGGGGTCCTCACCTGTTTTCAACTAAAACCCTGGAAGTTTTTGGAGACATTTTACTTGTATTACACTGTGATCGTTTGCTACTTGGACCATTTCAAAATGTTTGTAGCTACTGTAGAACAAACTTCACTAATGTCCTTTAGGGAAGGAAATCTGCTGTCCTTATTTGGTCTGGCCTATATGTGACTCCAGACCAACAGCAATGTGGTTGACTCTTAACTGCTCTCTGCAATGGCCTAGTAAGCCACTCAGTTCTAACAAACCGCTACGAAACACACCACACGGATTGCAGCGGTTCAAGAAGGCGGCTCACCACCACCTTCTCAAGGGCAATTCGGAATGGGTAATAAATGCTGGCCTTGCCAGCAACGCCCACATCCCATAAACGAATAAAAAAAAACTGAACACCTCTGGCAACCCACTATTTTCTTCATAGTGTCAGCTGCGGCTCAGTTGGCAGCACGTCTCGCCTCTGAGTAAGAAGATTGTTGGTTCAAGTCCCACTCCAGAAACTTGAACACAAAATCTAGGCTGATGCTCCAGTGCAGTACTGAGGGAGTGCTGCACTGTCAGAGGTGCTGTCTTTTAGATGAGATGTTAAACCTCTCAGGAGGACGTAAAAGATATCACGGCCACTATTTCGAAGAAGAGCAGGGGATTTCTCCTCGGTGTCCTGGCCAATATTTCTTCTTCTCTTCTTAGGCAGTCCCTCGGAACCGAGGATGACTTGCTTCCACATTAAAAATGAGTTCGCAGGTGACTGATGAGTCCAATGCGGGACCTCCAGTCTCTGTCACAGGTGGGGCAGACGGTGGTTGAAGGGGCAGGTGGGTGGGGTGCTTGGGTTGACGTGCGCTCCTTGCGCTGCCTGTGCTTGGCTTCCGCTTGTTCCCGGCGAAGAGACTCGAGGTGTTCGGCGCCTTCCCGGATGCTTCTCCTCCACTTTGTGCGGTCTTGGGCCAGGGATTCCCAGGTGTCGGTGGGGATGTTACACTTTTTCAAGGATGCTTTGAGGGTGTCCTTGAAGCATTTCCTCTGCCCACCTGGGGCTCTCTTGCCATGCTGGAGCTCCGAGTAGAGCACTTGTTTTGGGAGTCTCGTATCGGGCATGTGGACAATGTGACCCGTTCATCGGAGCTAATCAAGCGTGGTCAAAGCTTCGATGTTCGCCTGAGCGAGAACACTGACGTTGGTGCGCCTATCCTGCCTCGGGATAAATGAGATGTTAAACCTCTCAGGAGGACGTAAAAGATATCACGGCCACTATTTCAATGGCCAATATTTATCCCTCAACCAACATCACTAAAACAGATTTTCTGGTCATTATCTCATTGCTGTTTGTGGGAGCTTGCTGTGCGCAAATTGGCTGCTGCGTTTCCTACATTACAACAGTGACTACACTTCAAAAATACTTAATTGGCTGTAAAGACACTTTGGGCCGTCCTGAGGTGGTGAATATGATGCCATAGCTTTAGAAACATAGAAAAATATGAGCAGGAATAGGCCATTCGGCCCTTCGAGGCTGCTCCGCTGTTCAATATGATCATGGCTGATCCTTTGACAGATACTTTGGTTCAGCTGAGGAAGAGCTGAGAGCTAAAACATGCTGGCTATAACAGTTTCAGCAAAGCTAAGTAAAGAGGGAGGAGGTATTGCATTACCAATTCAGCATTGGACGGAATGTATGTTATTGAGGGTAATGTTCAGACTTTGTGTGATAGTGTTAAATGTGTGATAGCGAGTCGGCAGCCTGCTTTACATCTCTCCCCATCTTTATTTCCATTGAAATAAAAAAAATGATAAATATAGGGAGGAGGCTGATAGTACGGTAATTGGGCGGGTTGGATTTGTCCAAGGCATCAAGGGGTATGGGGAGAGAGCGGGAATATGGTATTGAGATAGAGGATCAGCCATGATCATATTGAATGGCGGAGTGTGGCTCGAAGGGCCGAATGGCCTACTCCTGCTCCTATGTTTCTATGTCCTGCTTTAGGAACACGTCTAGTTCTGAAGGGCAGGTCTCCAAGATGTTGTCGGGACCCGTAGCCTTTGATGTGTCCAGTGCACACAGCCATTTCTTGATGTCACGTGGAGTGAATTGAATTGGCTGAAGATTGGCGTCTGTGATGTGGGGACCTCAGGATGAGGCTGCAAAGGATGGTTGAAGGTGGTTCCAAATGCTTCAGCCTTGTCTTTTGCAGTCAAATACTGGGCTCCGCCATCCTTGAGGATGGAGATGCTCATGGAGTCTCTTCCTCCTGTTAGTTGCTTAATTGTCCACCACCATTGGCGACTGGATGTGGCAGGACTGCAGAGCTTTGATCTAATTCCTTGGTTTGGGATTGCTTATGTGCATATATGTTAATAAAATATGAGACAAACAGGTCTCACCCACCTAGGATACCAGACAGAAGATAGTTTGTAGATTATTCAGGTAAAACTAGGGATAGATTAAGAGAACAGAGCTTCAAACTAGCTGGAACACATAGCCGGCCATCGAGCATTTGAAAGGAGCACAGCCAGGTCACCGTGTACCCTGGGCAATTGTTCCACCAGCAGTAACATTTTCACAAAACAATTCAATAAAGAAACAGCATCTGGGTTCTGTCAGACCATTGTACGGGAAATCAGAACCCTGGCATGCTGACCCGTACTGAGAAAAATAAACACACACACACGTTCACACATGCGCTCACACACACGCTCACACACACACGCTCACACACACGCGCTCACACACACACGTTCATACACACACACGCTCACACACACACGCTCACACACACGTGCTCACACACATATGTTCACACACACGCTCACACACATATGCTCACACACACGCTCACACACATATGCTCACACACACGCTCACACACATATGCTCACACACACGCTCACACACACGCGCTCACACACGCGCGCTCACACACGCGCGCTCACACACGCGCGCTCACACACGCGCTCACACACATATGCTCACACACACGCGCTCACACACACACGCTCACACACACGTGCTCACACACGCGCTCACACACGCGCTCACACACATATGCTCACACACACGCGCTCACACACACGCGCTCACACACATA
The DNA here is from genome assembly GCA_030390025.1 of Squalus acanthias. Taxonomy (NCBI): domain Eukaryota; kingdom Metazoa; phylum Chordata; class Chondrichthyes; order Squaliformes; family Squalidae; genus Squalus; species Squalus acanthias. The sequence goes on along the minus strand of CM059437.1, from coordinate 39,696,942 downwards.
TGCTCACACACACGGCTCACACACACGCGCTCACACACACGCGCTCACACACGCGCGCTCACACACACGCGCTCACACACACGCGCTCACACACACACGCTCACACACACGTGCTCACACACACGCTCACACACACGCTCACACACATATGCTCACACACACGCTCACACACACGCTCACACACTCGCTCACACACACACGCTCACACACTTGTTCACACACACACACGCTCACACACATGTTCACACACACATTCTCACACATGCTCACACACACATGCTCACACACGCTCACACACACACATGCTCATACACATGTTCACACACGCGCTCACACACACGTTCACACACACATGCTCACACACACGCTTGCAGTCATTCGCACACACGTTCACACACGCTCATACACACACGTTCGCACACACGCTCACACACAGGTTCACACACATGCTCACACACATGCTCACACGCACGTTCACACACACACGCTCACACACATGTTCACACACACACACGCGCTCACACACATGTTCACACACACGCTCACACACACACGTTCACACACATGCTCACACACATGTTCACACACATGTTCACACACACATTCACACACACATGCTCACACACACGTTCACACACGTCAGTCATTCGCACACACGCTCACACACGCTCATACACACACATACGTTCACATACACGCTCACACATATGTTTGCACAAACGCATATGCAAGACACACACACATTCACACAAATGCGTGCACTACTGACCATGGTCAACGTGTGGGGGTACAGTTCACCCATGATAGCCACGTCAGGGTGAATGACGTGCATCCACAGTGAGGAATGTGCATTCAAAAGACATGGCAACAAAAATGACAGAGCAGGATCTATGGGCCAACACAGCTCCAGTATGATAGCCGCTGTATAAAAGCACATATGCCTCCCCCACAAAGAGTGGCCAGCTCATATACCATACCCGTACCCCTGCCAGCTTGTGCCCGGTCACAGTACCCGAGTCAGTTTGGGGACATTAGTTGCTGTAAGAGTTTCATTCTCCTGAGAGGCTTTTGTTATTTTGCTTGGCCAACACCCAAGGGATGAGAGTAAGTTTTATTGAGCAGCACAAATGCCCTGGAGAAGACTCATTCTAAAGCTGTTTAAGAAACCGCAATAACTGATTCACTGGAGCACACCCTCAATTACCAGCTGTTGCACCACTCATATCGCTCTGTGCTCAGTTTGATTCTCAGCTGTGTTATGAGCCTGACATTTATCATAAGCCACCTTTTTCTGTTTCATTTTAATCTCTATATATTTAGTCACCCAGGGAGCTCTAGCTTTGGATGCCCTTCCTCCCCCCCCCCCCGTGGGAATGCGTCAAGTCTATACCCAAACTATCTCCTCTTGGAAAGCCTCCCATTGCTCATTTACTGTTTTACCTGCCAATCTTTGATTCCAATCCACCTGGGACAGATCCCCATCAACTCACTGAAATTAGCCCTCCTCCAGTTGAGTATTTCCCGTTTGATTGTTCCTTGTCCTTTTCCATAACTACTCTAAACCTAATGATATTGTGATCACTGTTTCCCAAATGCTCCCCCACATGCAACGTTCCCGTTAAGCTGCGGGGCCACGCAGCGGTCTGGAGCTCCCACGCAGGCCACACAGCGGCTTTTAAATGGAAAAACTGCGCATGTGCGGAAATTCGAATGGGCCGCGCACCCAAAATAAATTAGCAGGAACATTGCCCACATGCTCCACTTTATTCCCCAGAACCAGATCCAGCACTGTTTCCTTCCTCGTTGGGCTGGAAACACACTGATCAAGAAAATTCTCTTGGACACATTTCAAGAATTCCTCCCCGTCTTTGCCCTTTAGTCAGGAAGTAGTCACTGGGCAGTGCCAAGTTGGATTTTAAAAGCTTGTAGGTTGTCAGACGAAAGGAAGACAGAGAGGAAACGGAGCTCTATACTTTTGAAGTCTGGGAAGTAAGCGAAACAGAATGCAATGTATCAGTGTATTTTGTACTAAATCAGCAGGAGGGATGGATTCAACATCCAGGTGACTTGGGCTGACAGTCACTTGAGGGTTCCCTGGGTTTGCTTTGTGTTGAGAACTCTGAATATTCCCCTCATTATGGGGCAGATCTCTGCATGGATTCACCAGGTAGAGTGTAGCTAAATGTATGACTGACTGTATTTGGACAAAATAGGGGCAACATTTTAAATAGAAGGCCTTTCCATTGCCAGTTCGACAGTTCTCTATTACAGTCTGCAGCTCATTCAACCCAAAAACTTCCTCTCTGCAGTATCTTTTCTTCTATCCTCAACCTCCCCCAACTTTACTAAAATGGTTAGTCTTTCAGTTCTGAAGGGTTACACCTGAAACATTAACCTGACGTCTCTTTACACCTGTTGTGTATTTCCAGCAACTGCTGATTTTGTTTTAAGTTTAAATGGTGCCCAAGGCAATTAATTGTTTCAGTTGCGTTAGGGATGTGCAACAGGAAAGGATTCTGTAAGAGTTGATGGCACCACTGCCGATGCAGCACACCCTCAGTAATGCACAAGACATCCCAGGTCACTACTGGAAGAGCAGGGAGCGCTCCTGGTGTCCTGCTCAATAACCTTCCCTCAATCAAGGCCACCAAGAAAAGATTCCACTGATTTGTCGTTTCTGGGATCTTGCTGTGTGCAGATTGGCTGCCTAAAAAGATCAGATACTATACTCCAAAAAGTATTTGGTGTGAAACGCTTTTAAACATCCTGAAGATGTGATAAGACTATATAACACTACAGGAACGTTCCTGAAGTCACTCAATGAAAGGTTTCCTACCCAGCTGATTGCTTGTAGTGAACCCTGAGATTTTACAATTCGATACGTCAGCTCAGCGAGTCAAACTCCAGAGTACAATTCACAGATTCAGTCAATGATCTCAGTCCCTGGGATTGTACAATCTGGGACATGGAGTTATCTCAGTGCTGGGATGGTACAGTCTGGGACATGGAGCGATCTCAGTGCTGGGATGGTACAGTCTGGGACATGGAGTGATCTCAGTGCTGGGATTGTACAGTTCAGGACATGGAGTGATCTCAGTGCTGGGATTGTACAGTTCAGGACACGGAGTGATCTCAGTGCTGGGATTGTACAGTCTGGGACATGGAGTGATCTCAGTGCTGGGATTGTACAGTCTGGGACATGGAGTGATCTCAGTGCTGGGATTGTACAGTCTGGGACATGGAGTGATCTCAGTGCTGGGATGGTACAGTCTGGGACACGGAGTTATCTCAGTGCTGGGATGGTACAGTCTGGGACATGGAGTGATCTCAGTGCTGGGATTGTACAGTCTGGGACATGGAGTGATCTCAGTGCTGGGATGGTACAGTCTGGGACACGGAGTTATCTCAGTGCTGGGATGGTACAGTCTGGGACATGGAGTGATCTCAGTGCTGGGATTGTACAGTCTGGGACATGGAGTGATCTCAGTGCTGGGATTGTACAGTCTGGGACATGGAGTTATCTCAGTGCTGGGATTGTACAGTTCAGGACACGGAGTTATCTCAGTGCTGGGATTGTACAGTCTGGGACATGAAGTGATCTCAGTGCTGGGATTGTACAGTCTGGGACATGGAGTTATCTCAGTGCTGGGATTGTACAGTTCAGGACACGGAGTTATCTCAGTGCTGGGATTGTACAGTCTGGGACATGAAGTGATCTCAGTGCTGGGATTGTACAGTCTGGGACATGGAGTTATCTCAGTGCTGGGATTGTACAGTTCAGGACACGGAGTTATCTCAGTGCTGGGATTGTACAGTCTGGGACATGGAGTGATCTCAGTGCTGGGATGGTACAGTTCAGGACATGGAGTGATCTCAGTGCTGGGATGGTACAGTCTGGGACATGGAGTGATCTCAGTGCTGGGATTGTACAGTCTGGGACATGGAGTGATCTCAGTGCTGGGATTGTACAGTCTGGGACATGGAGTGATCTCAGTGCTGGGATTGTACAGTTCAGGACATGGAGTGATCTCAGTGCTGGGATTGTACAGTTCAGGACATGGAGTGATCTCAGTGCTGGGATTGTACAGTTCAGGACACGGAGTTATCTCAGTGCTGGGATACAAAGCTAGATGGGAATGTAAACTGTGAGGATGACACAAAAAGTCTGCAAAGGGATATAGACTGGTTAAATGAGTGGGCAAGAAGGTGGCAGGTGGAGTATAATGTGGGGGAATGTGAGGTTATTCACTTTGGTAGGAAGAATAGAAAAACAGAATATTAATTGGTGAGAAACTATTGGTTGGTGTTTAGAGGGATTTGGGTGTCATTGTACATGAAATACAGAAAGTTAGCATGCAGGTACAGCAAGCAATAAGGAAGGCAAATGGCATGTTGGCCTTTATTGCAAGGCGATTAGAGTACAAGAGTATGGAAGTCTTGCTGCAATTGTACAGGGCTTTGGTGAGACCACACCTGGAGTACTGTGCACAGTTTTGGTCTCCGTACCTAAGGAAGGATATACTTGCCTTAGAGGAAGTGCAATGTAGGTTCATTAGATTTATTTCTGGGATGAGAGGGCTGTCCTATGAGGAGAGATTGAGTAGAATGGGCCTATACTCTCTGGAGTTTAGAAGAATGAGAGGTGATCTCATTGAAACATATAAGATTCTGAGGGGGATTGACAGGGTAGATGCTGAGAGGCTGTTTCCCCTCGTGGGGGAATCTAGAACTAGGAGGCATAGTCTCAGGATAAGGGGTCACCCATTTAGGACTGAGATTAGGAGAAATTTCTTCACTCAGAGGGTTGGAATCTTTGTAATTCCCTATCCCAGAGGGCTGTGGATGTTCAGATTCAAGGCTGAGATCGATAGATTTTTGGACTCTAAGGGAATCAATTCAAAAAGGGTGGTAGAGAGAAAGCGGGGAATTACAGACCGGTAAGCCTGACATCGGTAGTGGGGAAAATGCTAGAGTCCATTATAAAGGATGTAATAGCTGAGCACTTGAAAAACAGTGACAGGATCGGACAAAGTCAACATGGATTTACAAAAGGTAAATTGTGCTTGACTAATCTACTGGAATTTTTTGAGGATGTAACTGGGAAAATAGATAAGGGACAACCAGTAGATGTGGTGTATTTGGACTTTCAAAAGGCTTTCGATAAGGTCCCGCATAAGAGATTAGCGTGTAAAGTTAAGGCACATGGGATTGGGGGCAAGGTATTGACTTGGATAGAGAACTGGTTGGTGGACAGACAGCAGAGAGTAGGAATTAATGGGTCTTTTTCCGAGTGACAGGCAGTGACTAGTGGGGTACCGCAGGGATCGGTCCTTGGACCCCAACTATTCACAATATACATTAATGATCTAGATAAGGGAACTAAATGTAATATCTCCAAGTTTGCAGATGACACAAAGCTGGGTGGGCGTGTGTGCTGCGAGGAGGATACCGAGAAACTCTAGGATGATTTGGACTGGTTGGGTGAGTGGGCAGAAGCGTGGCAGATGCAATATAACGTGGATAAATGCGAGGTTATCCACTTTGGTGTCAAAAACAGAAAGGCAGACTATTATCTGAATGGTAATAGATTGGGAGAAGGGGAAGTGCAACGAGACTTGGGTGTCCTTGTGCACCAGTCGCTGAAGGTAAGCATGCAGGTGCAGCAGGCGGTGAAGAAGGCAAATGGTATGTTGGCCTTCATAGCGAAAGGGTTTGAGTACAGGAACAGGGATGTCCTGCTGCAGTTGTACAGGGCCTTGGTGAGACCACACCTTGAGTACTGTGTGCAGTTATGGTCGCCTTATCTGAGGAAGGATGTTCTTGCCATGGAAGGAGTTCAGCGAAGATTCACAAGGCTGATACCTGGGATGGCAGGAATGACATAAGAGGAGAGATTGGGTCGATTGGGCTTATACTCGCTGGAGTATAGAAGAATGAGAGGGGATCTCATCGAAACATATAAAATTCTGACAGGTCTGGACAAACTAGATGCAGGAAGAATGTTCCAGATGGTCGGAGAGTCCAGAACCAGGGGTCACAGTCTAAGGATAAGGGGTAAGCCATTTAGGACAGAAATGAGGAAGAATTTCTTCACCCAGAGAGTGGTGAACCTGTGGAATTCTCTACCACAGAAGGTAGTTGAGGCCAAGTCATTAAATATATTCAAGAATGAGTTAGATATATTTCTTAAAGCTAAAGGTATCAAGGGATATGGGGAGAAGGCAGGTACAGGGTACTGAGTTTGGATGATCAGCCATGATCTCATCGAATGGCGGAGCAGGCTCGAGGGGCCGAATGGCCTACTCCTGCTCCTATCTTCTATGTTTCTATGTTTAAGGGATATGGGGATCGGGCGGGAAAGTGTAGTTGAGGTCGAAGATCAGCCATGATCTTATTGAATGGTGGAGCAGGGTCGAGCGGCAGTATGGCCTACTCCTATTTCTTATGTTCTTATTGCAAAGTCTGGGACAGGGAGTGATCTCTGTGCTGAGAAGGTGTACAGTCCTGGATAGGGTGTGATCAACAACAACAACAACAACATTCATTTATTTTGTGCCTTTAACGTAGGAAAACATCCCAAGGCGCTTCGCGGGGGCAATAATCAAACAACATTTGACACCGAACCACACAGGGAGATATTATCACCAAAAGCTTGGTCAAAGAGGTAGGTTTTAAGGAGAGTCTTAAAGGAGGAAAGAGAGGTAGAGAGGCGGCGAGAATGGACGGACTGCCAATGTGTGTCCGCTAACTGGCACTTCTTCACCTTTGAGGAGCTGGCTGCATTGACCAGTAATCTGCCTTGGGATAGTTATAGAGCATGACGGAGAAAGAAAGAAGAGGGAATGTGCATTTATACAGTGCCTTCCTGATACCTCAGACAGAGTAAATGTCAACGAATCTTAGAATAAGGGGCTGCTCTTTCAAAACTGAGATGAGGAGAAACTTCTTCACTCAGAGGGTAGTAGGTCTGTGGAATTTACTGCCCCAGGAAGCTGTGGAAGCTACATCATTAAATAAATTTAAAACAGAAATAGACAGTTTCCTAGAAGTAAAGGGAATTAGGGGTTACGGGGAGCGGGCAGGAAATTGGACATGTGGCTGAGTTCGGATCGGTCGAGGCCCTGTGGGTGGCGGAGCGGGCCCAGGGGCTGAGTGGCCAGGTCCTGCTCCTACTTCTTGTGTTCTTTAGATTTGAGGTGAGGATCAGATCAGCCATGATCTTATTGAATGGCGGAGCAGGCTCGATGGGCCGATTGGCCTACTCCTGCTCCTATTTCTTATGTTCTTATGTTCTTATGAATGGCATGGGGGTTACTAGGCCTCTCTACATTGACCAGTTGGGTCGGTCTGTTTGTATGGGTGCTGTATTAGGCATCTAATTGAAACAGTTCCCTATTAGTGACAGGTGCACTATTCCTTCTCACTATATGTTAGCTTCTTATGTTTATTCCCCCTCTTCCTCCTCGTTCCCCTCGGCCACTGGTTATCCTTGGGCCTCCTCTTCATCTTGTTACATGGCAACTCCTGTTTGTACAGCAGCGTTATGTAACATGCGGCTGGTTATTTTGGATGTCTTTGCTGGGGTATACAGCAGGGCTCTCATCGCCCCACCCACGATCAGTCCAATAGAAGAATCCTTGCTCACAGTATCCTAAAGTTGTGCCTGAACCCCAGTTCCATTTCAGGCCTGTGCCTCGTTGTATTTGCATTCAGCTGCTGTTCTGGGGCCTCTTCAGTGGGAGCGGGGAGGTCATCACTCAGGGTGAAGAGGACAGGCTTGGTCGCCCAGCAGCCATTCACCCATTCCCCCTGTGGCCTCTCTCCTCAGGGCCTTTGATCCCCCTCCTACCCCTCTGGCCCCTTTCTCCCTCCGGCCCACTGCCTTGCGAAGAGCCCTGAAACATCTGTCTTGTACGTGAGGAGCACTGTCGAAAGGCAGGTTGTTGTAGATGGATTCCCTGAGGTGAGAATCTAAACACTAGGATGGCCTGAAGTGTTGCAGGACATTTGATGGCGTGCTGATCATGTGTGTGCAACTATACATTTTCTTTATTCAATTGGCCGCTTTCAGATCTATTTTGCTGCAGTAACTACACTTTGGAGAGAGCAGCCTGTTCCGTAACCAGATTAGCCGTGACTGGGGTCGGCTAGTACCTGAGGCCAATCTCTGATAACAGGATGCACTGTAGAGCACGAGTCATACCCAGCCATAATTTAGATAAACTATTAGCGATCGGAAAGCCAAAGCGAGGGGAGAACAGAGGCTCAAGACAGTGAATGGACTCCGTGCCCCTGGAATCTTAGCAGTAAAAGAGAGATATAAACAGCAGTAAAATTAGAAATAGCCCAAAAATTGCAGGGACCAGATTGAGGAAAATAGCAAAAGCGACGAAGGAGGCATTAAATTGTATGTACTTCAATGTCAGTAGTGTAATTAATAAAAAAAAGTCTTTCTAATAAGGTTGGTGAGTGCAGGCACAAGTTGCTACATAGGGTTATGATGTGGTTGCATTAACAGAGACATGGCTCAAACAAGGCCAGGAATGGGTTCTTAATATTCCTGGTTACCAAGTATTCAGGAATGATCGACAAGAAAAAGGAGATGGGGAGGTGGCAGTGTTGATTAAGGATTATGTTACAGGTCTGAATAGAAAGGATTTACTGGATGGTTCTAGGACTGAATCTATTTGGCTTGAGTTAAGGAACAGAGGGGGAGCGGTTACATTGTTGGGAGTTTTTTTATAGAGCTCCAAACAGTGAGAAGGAGATAGATGAGCAAATTTGTCAGCAAATTTCAAAGGCTTGCAACAAAAATAGAGCAGTAATATTAGGAGACTTTAATTACCCAAATGTAGACTGGGAAAAACATAGTGCAAAGGGTAGGGAAGGAGAGGAATTTCTGATATGTGTACAGGAGAACTTTCTCGATTAGTATGTCTCCAGTCCAACAAGGAAGGAAGCAGTGTTGGATCTGGTTCTGGGAAATGAAGTAGGATAAGTGGAGTATGTTACAGTAGGAGATCATCTTGCAAACAGTGACCACAACATCATTTGGTTTAGAGTAATTATGGATAGAGACCAGTAAAAATGCTGAACCGGGGAAGAGCAAATTTCAGTGATTTAAGAAGGGACCTAACACAGGTAGATTGGAAAAGGCGATTGCAGGGTGAAGCAGTAATGGAGCAATGGAGAGCATTCAGGGAAGAGATAGTTCAGGTACAAACTAAGCATATTCCTTTGAAGGGAAAAGGCAGAGCATCCAAAGCAAATGTGCCCTGGATGACAAAAGAAATAAAAGTTAAAATAAAACAGAAAAAGGAGGCTTATGACAAATGCCAGGAGCAAGATTCAGTTAATAACCAGGAAGATTATGGAGAGTACAGGAGGGAATTGAAAAAGTTAATACGGGAGGCAAAGAGAAGTTATGAGAAAAGATTAGCAGGCAACATTAAACTGAACTCTAAAACTTTTTATAAACATATAAAGTGTAGGCAGTTTGCTGGGGAAAAAGTTGGGCCTATTAGGGACCCAAAAGTAAATGTTCATGTAGAGGCAGAGGACATGGCAAAAGTATTAAACAAGAACTTTGAATCTGTCTTCACAAAGGAAGTGGATTATGTGAAGATATGGACAAGATAATAATAAACAGAGAAGACATAATAAAAAATTAGCATGACTGAAAGTTGGTAAGTCACCTGGCCCAGATGGGATGCATCCTAGGTTGCTGAAAGAAGCAAAGATAGAAATAGCAGAGGTATTGGTCAGAATCTTTCATTGGATACAGGAGTAGCGCCGGAGGACTGGAGGGTTGCTAATGTTATACCAATATTCAGGAAAGCGGAGAGCGATAAACCAGGAAACTGCAGGCCAGTCAGCCTAATATCGGTGGTGGGGAAGTTATTGGAAACCATTATCAGGGGAAAAAAAATCAACTTTCATTTGGAAGGGCATGGGTTAATCAAAAACAGCCAGCATGGATTTGTTAAAGGTAAATCGTGTCTGACTAACTTGATTAAATTCTTTCATGAGGTAACAGAAAAGTTTGATCAAGGTAGTGCAGTAGATGTTATATATATGGAATTTCGGAAGGCATTCGACAAAGTGCCACACAGAAGGCTTGTTAAGAAGATGGAAGCCCATGGAATTAAGGGGAGAGTGGCGGTAAGGATACAGAATTGGCTCAGTGGCAGGAAGCAAAGGGCGGTGGTGGATGGATGTTTTTCAGACTGGGAGTTGGTTTGCAGTGGTGTTCCCCAAGGGTCAGTTTTGGGTCCATTACTCTTTTCAATTTTTATAAACGACCTAGACTCTGGTGTAGGGAGCAGCATTATAAAGTTTGCAGATGATATGAAACTTGGCAAAGTAGTAGATAGTGATGAGGATAGTTATAGGCTTCAGGATGACAGACAGGATGGTGAAATGGGCAGCAGCAGGGCAGATGGAGTTCAATGCGGAGAAGTGTGAAGTGATGCACTTTGGGAGGACGAATATGGAAAGACAGCAATGTTCCCTTTAGGCTGCGCGGCGCTCCAGGGAACCTGTGCTGCCGGCTTGCCAGTTTTTCAATGTAAAAACCGCGCATTGACGGTATTTTAAATGGCCCGTGCAGCCCCTTAAAGGCGCTGCGCAGGGCCAAAAAAAATTACAGGGAACATTGAAAGACAGTACACCATAAATGGCACGATTTAAGAAGTGTAGATGAGCAGAGAGACCTTGGTGTCCATATAGACAAATCCTTAAAGGTGGCAGGGCGAGTTGATAAGGTGATTAAAAAAGCATATGTGTAACTTGGGTTTATAAATAGAGGAATCGAATATAAAAGCAGAGATCATGCTAGAACTTTATAAATCACTGGTTCGGCCTCAACTGGAGTATTGTGGACAATTCTGGGCCCCACACTTCAGGAAAGATGTAAAGACCTTAGAAAGGGTACAGAGGAGGTTTACCAGGATGTGACCAGGGATGAGGGACTTCAGTTATGAGGAGAGGTTGGAAAAGTTCGGACTGTTCTCCTTGGAACAGAGAAGGTTAAGAGGTTTTGATGCAGTAGAGAGAGAAAAACTATTCCCTCTGGCGAGTGAGTCAATAACCAGAGGTCATAGATTCAAAATCATTGGAAAAAGATCTAGAGGGGAAATGAGGAGAAATGTTTTCACTCAGAGAGTTCTCGGGATCTGGAACACATTACCTGAAAAGGTGGTGGAAGCTGATTGTATAAATAATTTTATAAGGGATTTGGACAGGTACTGGAGGATTAGGAATTTACAGGGTTATGGACAAAAAGCGGGGATGTGGGACTGAGCACGACTGCACTTTCAAAGAGCCAGCACAGGCACGACCGGCTGAATGGCCTCCTTCTGTGCTGCAAGTTTCTATTCTATGATTCTATGAAAAGCAAGAAGATAAATCAATAACAACTTGCATTTATATAGCACCTTTAATGTAATAAAATGTCCCAAGGCGCTTCACAGAAGCGCTATCAAACAAAATTTGACACCGAGTCACATAAGGAGATATTAGGGCAGATTGGTCAAGGAGGTAGGTTTTAAGGAGTGCCTTAAAGGAGAAGAGAGAGGTAGAGAGGCAGAGAGGTTTAGGGAGGGAATTCCAGAGCTTAGGGCCCAGGCAGCTGAAGGCACGGCCGCCAATGCTGGAGCGATTAAAATTGGGGATGTTCAAGAGGCCAGAATTGGAGGAGTGCAGATATCTCGGAGGGTTGTAGGGCTGGAGGGGGTTAGATAGATAGGAAGGGGCGAGGTCATAGAGGGATTTGAAAACAAGGATGAGAATCTTAAAATCGAAGTGTTGCTTAACCGGGAGCCAATGTAGGTCAGCGAGCACAGGGGAGATGGGTGAACTTGACATTGTGTAAGTTAGGGTACGGGCAGCAGAGGTTTGGATCAGCTGAAGTTTATGGAGGGTGGAAGATGGGAGGCCGGCCAGGAGAGCAGTGGAATAGTCAAGTCTAGAGGTAACAAAGGCATGGATGTGGTATTCAGCAGCAGATGAGCTGAGGCAGGGGTGGAGTTGATTGATGTTATAAAGGTGGAAATAGGCGGTCTTGGTGATGGAGCGGATATGTGGTCGGAAGCTCATCTCGGGGTCAAACACAACACCAAGGTAGATGGTGGAAAGGCTTTGGGGAGTCAGGAGGTGAATCACTCGTTGCAGAATACCCAGCCTCTGACCTGCTCTTCTAGCCACAGTATTTATGTGGCTGGTCCAGTTAAGTTTCTGGCAATGGTGACCCCCCAGGATGTTGATGGTGGGGGTTTCGCCGATGGTAATGCCATTGAATATCAAGGTGAGGTGGTTAGGCTTTCTCTTGTTGGAAATTGTCATTGCCTGGCACTTGTGTAGCGCGAATATTACTTACCACTTATCAGCCCAAGCCTGAATGTTGTCCAGTTCTTGCTGCATGGGGTCACGGACTGCTTCATTACCTGAGGAGCTGTGAATGGAGCTGAACACTGTGCAATCATCAGCGAACATCCCCACTTCTGACCTTATGATGGAGGGTAGGTCATTGACGAAGCAGCTGAAGATGGTTGGGATTAGGATACTGCCCTGAGGAACTCCTGCAGTAATATCCTGGGATTGAGATGATTAGCTTCCAACCACCACAGCCATCTTCCTTTGTGCTGGGTATGACTCCAGCCAGTGGAGAGTTTTACCCCTGTTTCCCATTGACTTCAGTTTTACTGGGGCTCCTTGATACCACTCTGGGTCAAATGCTGCCTTGATGTTGAGGGCAGTCACTCACACCTCATCCCTGGAATTCAGCTCTTTTGTCCATGTTTGGACCAAGGCTGTATTGAGGTCGGGAGCCGAGTGGTTGGCGGAAACCAAACTGGGCATCAGTGAGCAGGTTATTGGTAAGTGCTGCTTGATAACACTGTCGACGACACCTTCCATCACTTTGCTGATGAATGAGAGTAGACTGATGGGACGCTAATTGGCCAGATTGGATTTGTCCTGTTTTTTGTGGACAGGACATACCTGAGCAGTTTGCCACATTGTCAGATAGATGCCAGTGTTGTAGCTGTACTGGAACAGCTTGGCTAGAGGCGCGGCTAGTTCTGGAGCACAAGTCTTCAGCATGATAGCCGGGATGTTGTCGGGGTTCATAGACGTTGCTGTATCCAGTGCGCTCAGCCATTTCTTGATATCATGTGGAGTAAATCGAATTGGCTGAAGACTGGCTTCTGTGATGGTGGGGACCTCAGGAGGAATCCGATATGGATCATCTACTTGGCACTTCTGGCTGAAGATGGTTGCAAACGCTTCAGCCTTGTCTTTTGTCCTCACGTGCTGGGCTCCACCATCATTGAGGATGGGAATATTCAAAGAGCCTCCTCCTCCCGTTAGTTATTTAATTTTCCACCACCATTCACGACTGGATGTGGCAGAACTACAGAGCTTTGATCTGATCCTTTGGTTGTGGGATCGCTTAGCTGTGTCTATAGCATGCTGCTTCCGTTGTTTAGCATGCATGTAGTCCTGTGTTGCAGCTTCCCCAGGTTGGCACCTCATTTTTAGGTACACCTGGTGCTGCTCCTGGCATGCTCTTCTACACTCCTTATTGGACTAGGTTTGGTCCCCTGGCTTGATGGTAATGGTAGAGTGAGGGATATGCCGGGCCATGAGGTTACAGATTGTGGTGGAATACAATACTTCTGCTGCTGATGGCCCACAGCGCCTCATGGATGCCCTGTTTTGAGCTGCTAGATCTGTTCTGAATCTATCCCATTTAGTACGGTGGTAGTGCCACACAACATGATGGAGGGTGTCCTCAGTGTGAAGACGGGACATTGGCTAAAATTTTGCCAGCGCTCAGCGGACAGGATGGGTGGTGGGTCAGCTGTTAAATTTAAAATGATTGACAGCGGCTCGGGAACTCGCTGTCAAAACGCTCACACCTGCATTTCCCGATGTCGGGTCTGCCAGCGCTGAGCAGACCCAACAGGCAGCGGCGGGGAACCCAATTCAAATCATTAGGGGCTTGTTTACAGCCACTTATCAATGTTTTTTCCCCCAGCTTTTTGGATTTGACAGGTTGCCCACCGGTTTTCCGCTGTGCCTGGACCTCGTCTGTGAAGCTGAGGCGGGAGGTCAGTGGCCATTGAATCAGCTGCTGAGTTGACAGCTTCAAATGTCAAGTCAAAGCTCCCACCTGATTGAGAAATGCTCCCTTAACCACTAGCTTCTCTAAACTGCATTTCCACTGCAGATTCAGGATGCTGCAAGTCTTTCCACAAGTCTCCATCCAGTCTGCCCTCATTAACTCTCCCACCATTGACAGATCGCTTCTGTCATCTCGACTTCACCTGCCATCTATTCCATCAGCATGGGTGCCCTTGAAACTCTCTCACCTTGGTCCTCAGAATCCCACCACGATCAGCCCCAACACCAGCATCACCTAGCACACCAGAAGCACCAGGCACACCAGCAGCACCAACAACAGCACCAACCTTCTCCGCAATCACCTGATGCTGCACAGGACACAGGGCATCAGCACCCAACCATATTGCAGCCCGGGTCACCAGGGATGGCCTCACCATGGCCAGATTTACTTCACTTGATGCGGTACACCCTGGCTGCCACATGATGCGCCAGGTTGGCACCACCCCACACCAACACCATAAAGCATCCCTACAATGCCCACGCCATTCCTTTCACACTCATCAGCATTGCGGGGGGTACTGTTATGTTTCACCATTCACTGTAACTCACTAAGCCACTTCCAATGGTGCACACAAATCTGTCCAAGAACGCAAAGTGTTGAAAATAAAGATTTCAATGTTTGACACCACATTAACAGAAATTTCACATGAACATTGCATAAAACACCCAAGTGGCTACCCCTGTGTGTTGTTAGTTGGTGATTGCACTAGGATGAGGGTGAGTGTGAGGGGTGGCTAGTGAGATGGGGATGTGATAATGTAGATAGAGAGGGATGGGTGGAGGTGCAAGGTAAGTTGGTGTGAGTAAGGATGCGCAGGAGTACGGTAGGGAAGGCAAAGTGATAGGGATGTGATGAGTGGCACAGCAGGATGAGGTTGAATGTGGCTTTGTACTAACATTTTGTGATCTACTCCCTCCCGACTGTATACCACTGTGCCGCCACCTCTGGTGGGTCTGTCTTGCCGGTGGGACAGGAAATACCCAGGGATGGTGATGGAGGAGTCTGGGATGTTGGCCGAAAGGTATGATTCTGTGAGTATGACTATGTCAGGCTGTTGCTTGACTAGTCTGTGGGACAGCTCTCCCAATTTTGGCACAAGTCCCAGCTGTTAGTAAGGAGGACTTTGTAGGGTCGACTGGGTTGGGTGTGCCTTTGTTGTGCTAGGTTGCTAGGTACTATTCTGAGTCATTGCAAAATGCTACAGAATGTTCTCTATTATTGGTTATTACCTCCCTAAGGAGATTAGTTGGGTTGGGTAAGGCAAATCATACACAGAAGGTCATGGGTGTCCTGAGGTAGAGACAGCATTACCATCTCTCATAGACATTGTTAAATCAGCTCAAGGATGTCTCTGTGTCCTAGGATGAGCAACAGGGCCACTCTTTGGGGGCTTCAGGCTGCTTGCTTGGCCTGGACCCTACTGGTGAGGCCCACACATGCCCTTGTGGAGGCTGGTGTGCCTCCACTCTCTCGGGGTGCCCACGTCCACTCATACACTGCGTTCCCGTCCCGCCTGAGGAGCGGCTTAGGGAGTCCCCGCCTCTGGCATCGACCCCTGGCTGTCAGTTGCCTTATAAGGTGCAGGTGGAGGTTCCGCTCCTTCCAAGGCAAGAAGGAAACTCTCCCAAAATGCAACTGGACCTACGCCACTTTCTTGGGGGTTATGCTGGCCTGCTGGTGGAGGTATGGCAGGAGACTGGTGCTACCCCGCAGGAATTTACAGGCCACGATATAAATGCAGCTGTGGCGGTCGCTGTTGATTGGCTGAATGGCCTTTCTCAATCCCTGCCTTCTTATGTCTTTACTAGTTTTCAAGCCAGCCTGATGGTGTCCCAAACACCTGGGGTTTAGAGTAGGATGGGCAGAGACCAGGGGCCTGGGGTTTAGGGTAGGATGGGCAGAGACCAGGGGCCTGGGGTTTAGGGTAGGATGGGCAGAGACCAGGGGCCTGGGGTTTAGGGTAGGATGGGCAGAGACCAGGGGCCTGGGGTTTAGGGTAGGATGAGCAGAGACAAGGGGCCTGGGGCCAGGGGTTTAGGGTAGGATGGGCAGAGACAAGGGGCCTGGAGTAGTTGTTGTTGAGAGGGATCAGTCTTTTTGAGGAATGTGATTGGCCATACTCTGAGATTCTGTGGAATGTGATTGGCTGTCGTTTCCTGCAGTGATTAGCCGTTGTTTTTCCTCCAATGTGATTGGTGAGACAACCAAAGAAGAAAATAACCAATTAGAGAGCTGAGAAGCACAGGCACGATCGACACTTAACCAATGGGTAGCCAGAAGAAGCTACATTCATAACAGAGCAATCTCTCTAATAACGCGCTGATGAGAGATTGGGGGGATTTATAATCTCCCTCCCCGCCCGGCAGAAATAAGATAGGGGTGGGGCAGTTAAAATGGAGCAGGAGATTTACCCGCTGACCTCCCATCCCGAACCCGCCAACTGAAACTTTAAACTGCACCATGGACACCCGCCCAAAGCCAGCAGGATCCTTGTTTAAATATACGGATCAGGTCCCGACTGCAATTACAACACCAGGCCTGAGCGGGGGAAAGCCTTCGGGACTTCTCTGCCAGGCTAAACCTGCCAGGAACAGGAGCTAGGGTGAGAAGCAGTGAGGTAGCTTTATTCAAATTGCTTTTTGTTTCCTTGTGCGTCAGGCAGAGCAGGAACGCTCCTCCGGGCCCCACAAGGAAACCGTGGGCCTAGCCTGCCCCGGTCTTCTCCCCTCCCCTCCCACCATCCCCTCCTCCTCGCTACGTCCTCTCCCTCCCCTCTCCCCTCCCACCCCTTCTCCCTCCCTCCCTCTCCCCCTACTCCTCTCTTCTCCCTCCCTCCACCCCCTCCCTCCTCTCCCTCCTCCCCTCCTACTCCTCCTCCCCCGGATGGGCCAGCCCCTCACTAGGCCACGTTCCTGCTCTGGATTTAAAATCCGGCCCCGTTTCTCTGCCTCCCAGTATAGTGGTCATGATGCGGAGATGCCGGTGTTGGACTGGGGTGGACAAAATTGAGAGGTCGCACAACACCAGGTTATAGTCCAACAGTTTTATTTGAAATCACAAGCTTTCGGAGCTATCGATCGCCCCTTCCTCAGGTGAGGAAGGGGCGATCGATAGCTCCGAAAGCTTGTGATTTCAAATAAAACTGTTGGACTATAACCTGGTGTTGTGCGACCTCCCAGTATAGGACATGGGGTCCCCGTGGCGGGGGGAGAGGGTCTGTCTGGCTGTGTCTCTCTTAATGCCACTGAGCAATAAAAATGCCCCTTGTCCACAACTGAGGCTAATTGAGAGTAATTAAAACGCCCCCAGTCCATGATCTAATTATTGTTACCATGCGGATTGCTGGAGAGGCCAAACGAGTTACACAGCAGTGCCACCCTGAGGGCATTTATGGAACTGAAACAACGTCCAGCCAGATAAAGGTGTTGGTTTAAAAACAGAAAATGTTGGAAACACTCAGCACCAGTGTTCCCTGTGAGCTGCGCTTTGTTCTGCGCGGCCTGTTTCTTTTACTGCGGGGTCCCTTTAAAT
Source organism: Squalus acanthias (assembly GCA_030390025.1). Taxonomy (NCBI): domain Eukaryota; kingdom Metazoa; phylum Chordata; class Chondrichthyes; order Squaliformes; family Squalidae; genus Squalus; species Squalus acanthias. The sequence continues at coordinate 39,679,226 of CM059437.1, read as the reverse complement.
TCCTGCGCATACGCGGTACTTGCAATGTAAAAACCGGTGAGCAGCCTGTGCGGGACCTTTCCCATTACTGCGCGGCCCGCAGCTTAGGGGGAACATTGCTCAGCAGGCCGGGGAGTTTCTCTCTCCACAGACACCAGCTGAGGTTTCCAGCGTTTTCCATTTTTATTTCAGATTTCCAGCATCCGCAGTATTTTGCATTTGTTAAGCTGTTGGTTTGTTACGCAGCTCAGTTGGAATACCCTGGATGCCTCATGCTCATTAATCATCTCCCTCCCAAACACAAGCCTCTTAGGTGCCCATTGATGCGAGGCAGTTCTTGGCCTGAAAGCCTGGACAGCTGGTTACTGTTCCACACCTCCTCTGGTTCCACTAGGCCCTGTCTACTCTCTCAGGTGGATGTAAAAGATGCCACGGCACTATTCCGAAGAAGAGCAGGGGAGTTATCCCCGGTGTCCTGGGCAATATTTATCCCTCAACCAATATCACTGAAACAGATTATCCGGTCATTATCACACTGCTGTTTGTGGGAGCTTGCTGTGCGCAAATTATCTGTGCGTTTCCTGCATTACAACAGTGACTACACTTCACAAGTACTTCATTGGCCGTAAAGCACTTTGGGACGTCCTGTGGTTGTAAAAGGCGCTATAGAAATGCAAGACTTTTATTTCCTCATTTTTGATGGGTGTTTCACCCGGCGCTCCCTCACCAGACTCACCCTGTAAACGCCCTGGGGAAGGGCAGGGGAAGGCTCTCGGGGCTGGTGCCAGGTGCAGCTTGTGATGTGGTCGGCCATAAAATGCTCTCGCATTGTTAGCAGTCAGCTGGTCTCACTTCACTGTGGGGAGAGTCTATAGGAGGAGAAAAAGGAAGATGTTTTACAACGAGTGGGGAATGCCAAGTAACGGGCATAAGACACCAATATATTGCGATCCCTGCTCCTGTTGTGCAAGTAAGGAGTGTGGTGGAATATTCTCCACTTGCCTGGATGAGTGCAGCTCCAATAACACCTAAGAAGCTCGACATCATCCAGGACAAAGCAGCCCGCTTGATTGACACCCATCCACCACCTTAAACATCCACTCCCTCCACCACCGGCGCACCGTGGCTGCAGTGTGTACCATCTACAAGGTGCACTGCAGCAACTTGCCAAGGCTTCTTCGACAGCACCTCCCAAACCTGCAACCTCTTCCACCTAGAAGGACAAGGGCAGCAGGCGCATGGGAACACCATCACCTCCAAGTTCCCCTCCAAGTCACACACCATCCTGACTTGGAAATATATCGGCGATCCTTCATCGTCGCTGGGTCAAAATCCTGGAACGTCCTCCCTAACAGCACTGTGGGAGCACCTTCACCACACGGACTGCAGCGGTTCAAGAAGGCGGCTCACGACCACCTTCTCGAGGGCAATTAGGGATGGGCAATAAATGCTGGCCTTGCCAGCGACGCCCACATCCCAAAAACGAATTTAAAAAATGTTACTGTGTGAGAGAGTAAGGCTAATGAGGCAAGAAATAAAAGGTGGTAGTTCCCAGCTCTACATGCAGGAAGCTTATTCAAATGAGGAGCGGCCAGGGAGCGGGGAGGGGGGCTAGCCGGGTTAACATTCAACCCTTTCTGCTGCCCGTGACTGATTTCCTTCCCACCCCTGTGCCTGGGACGCAGCCTGTAAGTACATTCCGCAAGACCTGACTTGAACCTCCCCATGTATTTGTGGGTTCGGATTACATGAGGCTCAATGCACCCCAGGGGCAGTTCCGCCCATGGCTGGGCCTTGCGTCTGGAGGTGGCCGTGGAAATGCAGTCGCAGCTGTAGTCGTGTGAGAGCTGCAGCAGCAGTGATAGCTGCCGACCTCTGTGAAAACAGCCACAGACTTCCTGCTCCAATTCCTGGCCCACTGTCCCTGAAAGAATCAGAGACTTGCGTCAGACATGTGGGACTTTGCTGCCTGCCCCTGTCTGATTCTCCGATCGGGGAGGGGCTTGATGCAAGGCCTATGGCTCACTTCTGCCGTTCACCCCCAGAACGGGCACCTTCCAGCACTGGGCAGAGACAATCACATCATTGGCATGCCTGCCTCTTGCTTGTAGAAGCAGTCCATATTCACCCCTGGGGGGAAATGCGCTGGCAACGTAAAGGGGCAGAGACTGTCCCACCCCCATCAAGGGTGCCCCCCCCTCTTCCTCCCTTCTTTGCGCCCGGGCATTGATGTTTCCCAGCTGACCTATATTGGCTCCCGGTCCGGCAACGCCTTGATTTTAAAATTATCATCCTTGTTTTCAAATCCCTCCATGCCTTCGCCCCTCCCTAGCTCTGTAACCTCCTCCAGCCCCACAACTCTCCAAAATGTCTGCTCTCCTCCAATCCTGGCCTCTTGAGCATCCCCGATTTTAATCGCTCCACCATTGGCGGCTGTGCCTTCAGCTGCCTGGGCTCTAAGCTCTGGAATTCACTCCCTAAACCATCTCCCTGCCTCTCTACCTCTCTTTCCTCCTTTAAGACGCTCCTTAAAACCGACCTCTTTGACCCAGCTCTATCCTAATATCTCCTTATGTGGCTCAGTGTCAAATTTTGTTTGATAATCGCTCCTGTGAAGCGCCTTGGGACGTTTTGTTCAAGGCTCTATATAAATGCAGGTTGTTGTGTGTGAGAGTAAATCGGCCCTGTACTGAGGGTGTAATTCAGGGTGCTGAGCAGCAGAGGGCAGTCTGAGCACCACAGAAAACCATCACCAAACATCACTGTCCTTAAATCCATTCGGCTTTGCTCTGTTTGATTTTTGTTTCACTCACCTTCCTCCGTGCTGGAGCACAGTCAGGCCCTGGTACCTCACCCATTCTTCAAGTGGATAGTGACTTTTGGCAGGGCTGTTCAACCGTGGGGGGGCGGGAGCTGGGGCTCATCACACGGGAGCACCTTGGCAGGGGTCCTCACCCGGGATGAGAAAAATCAGCCCCCGTGGGGTCCTGCTCCTGATTAATACCCAGCGACAGTTGTTGATGATGATGATGGTGATGTTGATCTCTGTTGGGACGCACACCTCTGTGGACACTGGGTGAGGACGGGATCAAGCTTGGGTGCGATGCCTCCACTGTTAAATAGCTCACACCTTGGTTGAGGTACAGGAGGGTTGTCAGCAACGGTGAGAAGTGGGGCAGAGAGAAGTGCGGGTGGGGGGGTGGGAGATCAGCATTATAAAGGGACTGCCCTGCCCTCTACTGCTCAGCACACTAACTCACACTTTGTGTGATCCACAACTTAACCCCTGCTCTGATACAGTAGCAGTTAAGAGTCAACCACATTGCTGTGGGTCTGGAGTCACATATAGGCCAGACCGGGTAAGGACGGCAGATTTCCTTCCCTGAAAGACATTAGTGAACCAGATGGGTTTTTTAACCACAATCTGATAGTTTCATGGCCACCATTACTGACACTAGCTTTTTACTCCAGATTTACTTAATTAACTGAATTTAAATTCCCCAGCTGCCGTGGTGGGATTTCAGCTCATGTCTCTGGATCATTAGTCCAGGCCTCTGGATGACCAGTCCAGTAACATAACCACTGATACAGTAGCAGTGTGATCCAAAACAAATAATAACTAAGAGGAACAAAGGGGCTGTGTTGGAGAAGGGAGGAGTGTCCGAGAGAGCGGTCAGCAGCGAAACAAAGGCGTCCGCCGCTGGCCTCGAAGAAAGCTGCCCACAAAGATCTCGTCATCTCTGTGGCAGGAAGTTTGCCTTTTTCGATGCGTAGCTGATTTCAGTGCAATATCATGGGGAATCCCTAGAGCGCTCTGCTGTGACATCAACAAGCTATCTAAGCAGCCAATCACATTGCAGAATTCTCTGAGACAGGGAAGCAGGAAGAGAGAAGCTGCTTTTAATCCTGGCTTTTAAAAAATGTTACAGAGAGCGAAACAAAGATTGGGGCTCTGACATGGGGAAAAGGTAAACCTGAAATAAATATGAACAATATATAATTTATTTTTTAAAAGTTTCTTAAAAATTGTAATTTTTATAATGGAGAAATTTTGACACTCCACAAAATTAAAAATAGTTTTTCAGGGCCACAACCTTTGTTTAGCAGTCAATACGCTGTTAAAACCCCAGTCACACCTAATCCAACAAGGCCTAACTTTTAATGGGATATTTAACAGCGATATTACCATGGAAAAACCCAAGTTTTTGTCAGTTTTACTGATTACCGGTTATTTGGGGGAGGGCCACAGCGCAGCCAGTGTCGGAGCAGTGAATGACTGACTGCAACTTCAGGATTTCTGTGTTTAGATGCGCATGCGCTAAATGCTGAAGCTGTGGTCAGTTTCAAAGGGGTAATAACAGCGAGCACTGTTAGTTCGCCGTTATTACCCACCGTAAATTCCGGCCCAGACAATCCATCGCACACCGCCGTCCGGTCGACGCCTCCTGCGCTCCCTGCTTCCCCCCAAGCCTGTCTTGACTGATTCAGGCTCCTGTCCTGACTCACACTGGAATCCTGCGCAAAGTAGTTTAAAACAAATGAATGGGCCAGGACTGGAGGCCGGGGTAGGGGAGGCTTGGAGTTCTGTGCTGCTGTTAGTCTGGAAACTGTCTACCAGGAAGGTGCTACAGGAAGCGGAGGGGGTGGGAGAGGGTTAATGAGCCCGAGATGATGCTCGAGAGTGACTGGTGCTGAGCTCCTCCATCAACTCACGGTCCAATACTCTGAAGGGAAAAAATTATCTACTTTTCCAAAACGATTTTTTTTAAAAAAAGCACAATGGTTTTGTTTTTTGCTCGGAAAAGCAGCGGAGTTGATTTATGAAGCGTGATTGCGAATAAAATGCACGTGTGTTCAGCCAGACTTGGCAAACAGCAGCGTCGGAAAGCTGCTCACACACAGCTCCTCACTATCAGGAAGAAAACCATTTAGAAACATTCAACCGTGCCTTCCAGCTTTAAACATGTTTATTGACAGCTGACGGGCTGTTTTCCGAGCCCATGGGGATAGCTTATCCTGCAGGCTCTGGAGGATCACACGCTGGATAGAAAGAAAGAAAGGCTTGCCTTTATATAGCACCTTTCACGGCCTCAGGACGTCCCAAAGCGCTTTACGGCCAATGAAGTGGAGTCACTGTTGTAATGTGGGAAACGCAGCAGCCAATTTGCGCACAGCAAGGTCCCACAAACAGCAATGTGATAATGACTGAATAATCTGTTTCAGTGATGTTGATTGAGGGATAAATATTGGCCAGGACACCGGGGAGAACTCCCCCTGCTCTTCTTCACAATAGAGCCATGGGGTCTTTTACATCCACCTGAGAGCAGATGGAGCCTTGGTTTAACGTCTCATCCGAAAGATGCCACCTCGGACATTACAGCACTGGGAGTGTCAGCCTAGATTATGTGCTCAAGTGTCTGGAGTGGGACTGGAACCTAAAACCTTCTGCCTCAGAGGTGAGACTGCCTCTGAGCCATGGCGGACACTGTAAGTGTGTATTGTGTTCATGATTTATATCACAGATTTATATCGGAGTCACCGAACCCATCTTGGGAGGGCTCACACCACCAGCCTCCATCGGCAAAGGCCCAGCAGAGTGATCTTATCACTGCTGGCACTGGCGATGGCTCCACAGCCAGAACAATAAAATCACCAACAGAACTTTGTATAAATCACTGCTGGCGCACAGTTGACCTGGCACCGTCCCTCTCAGCTCAGAGTTTGAATGCAATAAATTTGTTTAAAAGTTTGTGGGTTTAATTCCCACTCCAGAGACTTGAGCACCAAATCTAGGCTGACACTCCAGTGCAGTGCTGAGGGAGTGCTGCACTGTCGGAGGTGCCGTCTTTTGGATGAGACGTTAAACCGAGGCCCCGTCTACCTGTTCAGGTGGATTTCAAACACTGCTCCAGGACTACAAGTAATCAATCAACTGAAAGGATACTGAAGAAATCAACCAGAATGATTGAGGGACTGGAGGGATTGGATTAGGAGGAGCGATGATGTAAATTGGGCAGGTTCTCACTGGAAAAGAAGGTTGAGAGGTGATATGATCGCTGTTTTTTAGATTCTAAAGGACTAGATAATGTAGATCATGTCTTGTCCAGATCAGCAGAACCAGAGGTCACGGCCTGCGCTTGAAGAGGGTTAAATTCAAAACTAGTCTGTGGATTTCAGTGAGCGAGTGGCCAATCTATGGAACAGGCTGCCGATGGAGACGGTTGAGAAGTCGCACAACACCAGGTTATAGTCCAACAGTTTTATTTGAAATCACTAGCTTTCGGAGTTACTGCTCCTTCGTCATCTCTTTACTTCACCCGACGAAGGAGCAGTAACTCCGAAAGCTTGTGATTTCAAATAAAACTGTTGGACTATAACCTGGTGTTGTGCGACTTCTCAATTTTGTCCACCCTAGTCCAACACCGGCATTCCGCATTATGGAGACGGTGTAAGTAGTTAGTATTGATTCATTCAAATGCAAATTAGATAGATTTCTTTCAGAAGAAATATTTTGGGATACTGTATCTGAGTAATTTGAGACATGACGTGTGGCGAGTGTAGCGAGCTCGGGAGGAAGAGGTGACTTTGGACCTATGGTTCCCAAAGCTCTCCATCACTGGGGGTTTCCTCGCCTCGTGTCTGGGTCTGTTGTAGACTAATTGATAGAGACTGATCGCTGCGATTGGTCAACAACTCCATTATTGTTGTATCATGTGACTACCAGGATGGTGGAAGGGGAACTAGATGAACCTTGGTCTTTCATAGTCTAGTGATTCCGATGTTCCAGTCAAACACAACACACTCTGCCCTTTCGGACAGCGTCAAGAGTAATCCATTCATAAGAAATTTAAGAAAAAGGAAATGGCATTGGCCCAACACACCTATTCCTTTTCTATTAATCTCGATCCCTCCTATATCCTTCGGTTCTATACAAACATATCTAACTGTCTCTTGAACACATTTATATCAGTCCCTCAACTAACACCTAAAAAAACCAGATGATCTGGATATTTATTTTATTGCTGTTTGTGGGAGCTTGCTGTGCGCAGATTGGCTGCCACGTTTCCTACATTATGACAGTGACTACACTTCAAACATGCTTCATTGGCTGGTAGGAGTAGTATACAGGCCCCCTAACAGTAGCTATACCGTTGGACAGAATATTAATCAAGAAATAGTAAGAGCTTGCAACAACGGTAATGCAATAATCTTGGGGGACTTTAATCTTCATGTAGACTGGACAAATCAAATTGGCAAAGGTAGTCTGGAGGACGAGTTCATGGAATGCATTCGGGACAGTTTCCTAGAACAATGTGTCATGGAACCAACCAGGGAACAGGCTATTTTAGATCTTGTATTGTGTAATGAGACAGGGTTAATTAGCAATCTCATAGTAAAGGATCCTCTGGGGCAGAGTGATCATAATATGATAGAATTTTACATTAATTTTGAGAGTGACTTGCCTAAGTCTGAAACTAGAGTCTTAAACTTAAATAAAGCCAATTACATAGGTATGAGGGGCAAGTTGGCTAAGGTAGATTGGAAAAATAGATTAAAAGGTATGGGGGTAGATAAGCAGTGGCTAGCATTTAAAGAAATATTTCATAATTCTCAACAAAAATACATTCCATATAGAAACAAAAACTCCACGGGAAAAGTGATCTAACTAAAGAAGTTAAGGATAGCATTAGATTGAAAGAAGAAGCTTATAATGTTGCAAAGAATAATAGTAAGCCTGAGGATTGGGAGAGTTTCAGAAACCAGCAAAGGTTGACCAAACAATTGATAAAAAGGGAAAAAATAGAATATGAGAGAAAACTAGCAAGAAATATAAAAGCAGATTGTAAGAGTTTCTACAAGTATGTAAAAAGGAAAAGAGTAGCAAAAGTAAATGTTGGTCCCTTAGAGGCTGAGACAGGAGAAATTATTATGGGGAATAAGGAAATGGCAGAAACATTAAACAAATATTTTGTATCTGTCTTCACAGTAGAAGACACAAAAAGCATACCAAAAATGATGGGGAACCAAGGGTCGAATGAGGGTGAGGAACTTAACATAATTAATATGAGTAGAGAAAAAGTACTAGAGAAACTAATGGGACGAAAAGCCGACAAATCCCCTGGACCTGACGGCCTACATCCTAGGGTTCTAAAGGAGGTGGCTGAAGAGATAGTGGATGCATTGGTTTTAATGTTCCAAAATTCCCTAGATTCTGGAATGGTCCCAGCGGATTGGAAGGTAGTAAATGTAACACCGCTATTCAAGAAAGGAGGGACAGAAAAAACAAGGAACTACAGGCCAGTTATCCTGACATCAGTCGTCAGGAAAATGCTGGAATCCATTGTTGAGGAAGTGGTAATAGGGCACTTAGAAAATCATAACATGATTAGGCAGAAAGGCAGCATGGTTTTATGAAAGGGAAATCGTGTTTGACAAATTTATTAGAGTTTTTTGAGGATGTAACTAGCAGGGTAGATAAAGGGGAACCAGTGGATGTAGTATATTTGGATTTCCAAAAGGCATTCGATAAGGTGCCACATAAAAGATTATTACACAAGATTAGGGCTCATGGGGTTGGGGGTAATATAATAGCATGGATAGAGGATTGGTTAACGGACAGAAAACAGAGAGTAGGGATAAACGGATCTTTTTCAGGTTGGCAGGCTGTAACTAGTGGAGTGCCACAAGGATCATGTTGGGGCCTCAGCTATTTACAATCGATATTAATGACCTAGATGAAGGGACCGAGTGTAATGTATCCAAGTTGGCTGACGATACAAAGCTAGGTGGGACAGTAAGCTGTGAGGAGAACTCAAAGAGTCTGCAAAGGGATATAGATAGACTAAGTGAGTGGGCAGTAAGGTGGCAGATGGAGTACAATGTAGGGAAATGTGAGCTTATTCACTTTGGTAGGAAGAATAGAAAAACACCATATTTTTTTAAATGGTGAGAAACTTTCAAATGTTGGTGTTCAGAGAGATTTGTGTGTCCTCCTGCAAGAAACACAGAAAGCTAGCATGCAGGTACAGCAAGCAATAAGGAAGGCAAATGGCATGTTGGTCTTTATTGCAAGGCGGTTGGAGTATAAGAATAAGGAAGTCTTGCTACAATTGTACAAGACCTTGGTGAGACCACACCTGGAGTACTGTGCACAGTTCTGGTCTACTTATCTATGGAAGGATATACTTGCCCTTGGAGGCGGTGCAACAAAGGTCCACTAGATTGATTCCTGGGATGAGAGGGCTGTCCTATGATGAGAGATTGTATAGAATGGGCCTATACTCTCTGGAGTTTAGAAAAATGAGAGGTGATCTGATTGAAACATACAAGATTCTGAAGGGGATTGACAGGGTAGATGCTGAGAGATTGTTTCCCCTGGCTGGAGTGTCTAGAACTAGGGGGCATAGTCTCAGGATAAGGGGTAGGCCATTTAAGACTGAGATGAGGAGGAATTTCTTCACTCAGAGGGTTGTGAATCTTTGGAATTCTCTGCCTCAGAGGGCTGTGAGTGCTGAGTCTTTGAGTATATTCAAGGCCAAGATTGATAGATTTTTGGACTCTAGGGGAATCGAGGGATATGGAGATCGGGTGGGAAAGGGGAGTTGAGATCGATGATTAGGCATGATCTTATTGAATGGCAGAGCAGGCTCGAGGGTCCGTATGGCCTACTCCTGCTCTTATTTCTTAATGCGCTTTGGGACATCCTGAGGTTGTGAAAGCCGCTATATAAATGCAAGTCTTTCTTTCTTTCTAATGTTTTTCACTTGTAATTTATTCCTCAGCTTGATTATCCTTTGGGTGAAAGACTTTTTTTTATATTCGTTTATGGGATGTGGGCGTCGCTGGCAAGACCAGCATTTATTGCCCATCCCTAGGTTGTCCTGGTGAAGGTGGTGGTGAGCCGCCTTCTTGAACTGCTGCAGTCCGTGTGGTGAAGGTACTCCCACAGGGCTGTTAGGGAGGGAGTTCCAGGATTTTGACCCAGCAACTATGAAGGATCGGCGATATATTTCCAAGTCAGGATGGTGTGTGACTTGGAGGGGAACTTGCAGGGGAGCGATGGTGTTCCCATGCGCCTGCTGCCCTTGTCCTCTAGGCAGCAGAGGTCGTGGGTTTGGGAGGTGCTGCCGAAGAAGCCTTGGCGAGTTGCTGCAGTGCATCTTGTAGATGGTACACACTGCAGCCACGGTACGCCGGTGGTGGAGGGAGTGAATGTTTAAGGTGGTGGATGGGATGTCAATCAAGCGGGCTGCTTTGTCCTGGATGGTGTCGAGCTTCTTGAGTGTTGTTGGTGCTGCGCTCATCCAGGCAAGTATTCCATCATACTCCTTACTTGTGCCTTGTAGATGGTGGAAAGGCTTTGGGGAGTCAGGGGGTGAGACACTCACTGCAGAATTACCAGCCTCTGACCTGCTCTTGTCGTCACAGTATTTATGTGGCTGGTTCAGTTAAGTTTCTGGTCAATGGTGACTCCTAGGATGCTGATGTTGGGGGATTCGGCAATGGTAATGTCGTTGAATGTCAAGGTGGTTAGACGTTCTCTTTTTGGAGATAGTCATGGCCTGGCACTTATGTGGCGCGAATGTTACTTGTCACTTATCAGCCCAAGTCTGAATGTCTTGCTGCATGCGGGCATGGACTGCTTCATTATCTGAGGAGTTGCGAATGGAACTAAACACTGTGCAATCATCAGCGAACATCCCCACTTCTGACCTGATGATGGAGGGAAGGTCATTGACGAAGCAGCTGAAGATGGTTGGTCCTAGAAACTCCTGCAGCGATGTCCTGGGGCTGAGATGATTGACCTCCAACAACCACAACCATCTTCCTTTGTGCTAAGTATGACTCCAGGCAGTGGAGAGTTTTCCCCCTGATTCCCATTGACTTCAGTTTTACTAGGGCTCCTTGATGCCACACTCAGTCAAATGCTGCCTTGATGTCAAGGGCAGTCACTCTCACCTCACCTCTGGAATTCAGCTCCTTTGTCCATGTTTGGACCAAGGCTGTAATGAGGTCTGGAGCTGAGTGGTCCTGGCGGAAACCAAACTGAGCATCAGTGAGCAGGTTATTGATGAGTAAGTGCCGCTTGATAGCACTGTCAACGACACCTTCCATCACTTTGCTGATGATTGAGAGTAGACTGATGGGGCGGTAATTGGCCTGGTTGGATTTGTCCTGCTTTTTGTGGACAGGACATACCTGGACAGTTTTCCACATTGTCGGGTTGATGCCAGTGTTGTAGTTGTACTGGAACAGCTTGGCTAGAGACGCGGCTAGTTCTGGAGCACAAGTCTTCACCACGATAGCCGGGATTTTGTCGGGGCCCAGAGCCTTTGCTGTATCCAGTGCATTGAGCCGTTTCTTAATATCATGTGGAGTGAATTGAATTGGCTGAAGACTGGCTTCTGTGATGGTGGGGAGCTCAGGAGGAGGCCGAGATGGATCATCCACTCGACACTTCTGGCTGAAGATGGTTGCAAACGCTTCAGCCTTGTCTTTTGCACTCACGTGCTGGGCTCCACCATCATTGAGGATGGGTATAGTCATGGCGCCTCCTCCTTCCGTCAGTTGTTTAATGGTCCACCACCATTCACAACTGGATGTGGCAGGACTGCAGAGCTTTGATCTGATCCTTTGGTTGTATGATCACTTAGCTCTGTCTATAGCATGCTGCTTCCGTTGTTTAGCATGTGTTGCAGCTTCCCCAGGTTGGCACCTCATTTTTAGATACGCCTGGTGCTACTCCTGGCATGCTCTTCTACACTCCTCATTGAACCAGGGTTGGTCCCCTGGCTTGATGGTAATGGTAGAGTGAGGGATATGCCGAGCCATGAGGTTACAGATTGTGGTGGAATACAATTCTGCTGTTGCTGATGGCTCACAGCGCCTCATGGATGCCCAGTTTTGAGCTGCTAGATCTGTTCTGAATCTATCCCATTTAGCACAGTGGTAGTGCCACACAACACAATGGAGGATGTCCTCAGTGTGAAGACGGGACTTCATCTCCACAAGGACTGTGCGGTGGTCACTGCTACCAATGCTCTCATGGACAGATGCAGCTGTGACAGGTAGATTGGTGAGGACAAGGTCAAGTAGGTTTTTCCTCGTGCTTCTTGCTCCAAATTTCCTCCCATGAGATTCCATCCGTTCAACACAGGGGATGATTACCTGGATCAATTTGATGACTACCCTTCACAATCCAGACAATTTGAGTTTGGTTGTCGCAAAGAAACCAAGTGAAAATTCTTTCCTTGTAATTTAGCGGGGACATTTTGGGAGCGCCGCAATTGAAACATTCCCCTTAGATTCCCAAGTCTGGGATCATCCTGATCACCCTTTGTCGCACCTTCTAAACGCTGATAATACTTTCTTCTGATGTCATTGGCCCACTCACTGCCGGGACTGTAGTCCATTAAGTAAAGCTCCACACACTAATATCTCACTGCCCATCAAACCCAGCAATGTCTTTGTGTCTCTTTCAGCTTCAAAGCCGGAGTCAGCCAAAGTGAGTGGACGAGCCTGGGACAGACTGATGGTGAGTGCGGGTTATGTGCCGGGGTGGGGCAGACTGCTGGTGAGTTGGTGAGTCTACATCTTGTGTTGTGGGTGGGGATGGGCTGCTGGTGAGCTGGGTTTCTTGCTGTGGGTGGGAATTGGCTGCTGGTGAGCTGTGTTTCTTGCTGTTGGTGGGGGTGGGCTGCTGGTGAGCTGGGTTTCTTGCTGTGGGTGGAGATAGGCTGCTGGTGAGCTGGGTTTCTTGCTGTGGGTGGGGGTGGGCTGCTGGTGAGCTGGGTTTCTTGCTATGGTGAGGGGTGGGCTGCTGGTGAGCTGGGTTTCTTGCTGTTGGTGGAGATGGGCTGCTGGTGAGCTGGGTTGCTTGCTGTGGTGGGGATGGGCTGCTGGTGAGCTGGGTTTCTTGCTGTGGGTGGGGGTGGGCTGCTGGTGAGCTGGGTTTCTTGCTGTTGGTGGGGATGGGCTGCTGGTGAGCTGGGTTTCTTGCTGTTGGTGGGGATGGGTTGCTGGTGAGCTGGGTTTCTTGCTGTGGGTGGGGTGGGCTGCTGGTGAGCTGGGTTTCTTGCTGTGGGTGGGGGTGGGCTGCTGGTGAGCTGGGTTTCTTGCTGTTGGTGGGGATGGGCTGCTGGTGAGCTGGGTTTCTTGCTGTTGGTGGAGATGGGCTGCTGGTGAGCTGGGTTTCTTGCTGTTGGTGGAGATGGGCTGCTGGTGAGCTGGGTTGCTTGCTGTGGGTGGGGTGGGCTGCTGGTGAGCTGGGTTTCTTGCTGTGGGTGGGGATGGGCTGCTGGTGAGCTGGGTTTCTTGCTGTGGGTGGGGGTGGGCTGCTGGTGAGCTGGGTTTCTTGCTGTTGGTGGGGATGGGCTGCTGGTGAGCTGGGTTGCTTGCTGTGGGTGGGGATGGGCTGCTGGTGAGCTGGGTTTCTTGCTGTGGGTGGGGGTGGGCTGCTGGTGAGCTGGGTTTCTTGCTGTGGGTGTGGGTGGGCTGCTGGTGAGCTGGGTTTCTTGCTGTTGGTGGGGATGGGTTGCTGGTGAGCTGGGTTTCTTGCTGTTGGTGGAGATGGGCTGCTGGTGAGCTGGGTTTCTTGCTGCCCATGCTATCTTGTATAACTAGACTCTGTAGATGAGGCTGAATGCAGTAATGTAAATGGGATTGTTGTGAATTTGAGCTTTGCCTGAACGGATGATGCACTGTAATGGAGATTTCATTGTAAACGGGGCTCACTATAAGAAGGAGACCTCACTTTAACAATCTGCAATTGTTTACTTTTCAAAAACTGCCCTCTCGATGGACCTGACTCTCATGGTGGATCAGTACCATGCTCACTGGATGCCCTCAAACACGTGGCCATCCTTCACGTGTGAGTCCAGACAGTGGGTGTTAACAGACTATTTGGCCATGGAAGCCCTCATACCTGAGCCCAATCCTGTCGTCTACCCCATCAACATCCTGGATACTGATCAGGAACCCTGGGTAATGTTCCCCGCCACAGTCCAGAGGATACTGAGGCAAAACGTGACACCCCTACTGGGGCCGTGGCTGACACTCCGTCTGGGATTCCAGTGATATCCCACCACAGTGGAACACTCATTGTCTAGGCTGACATGGGATGACTCTAGTGTGGTACCAGAGGGCACCTGTTAACAGCAATCTGTACTCCAGTGAGGAGTCAGCTCCTTCATGAAAGGACGGGAGGTAATTGGGAAAGAGAGATGAAAGCTAAAGGCCGGGGTTTAGGGATAGCCTTGGTCCGAACCCCTCCGAGTGTTCAGACTCCGATTTAATTGTTGAATTCTTTTTTTTTCAGAAATCCTTCGACTTGTCTACTGCTGCTGTCTTCATTGTGATCACTGAGTTCTTTGAAAAATTTGCTTACTATGGGCTGCGAGGTAAAGGAGAATTTCCATAAATATCCTGGGATCAAGGGTCATTCCCTACATATCCTTTTGATGATTGTTCCCTAAGTGTCCTGTGGGAACTTCTCTAAATATCCTGAGTCGGAGGCTCATTCCATAAATATCCCAGGGTAAGAGGGTCTCACTATCAGGGGTAGGAAGGCTTTTTGAATAAATATCCAGAATTTGGAGGGTCATTCCCTAAACGTTATGGGGTCAGAAGGTCATTCACTGCATGTCCTGGGATCAGAAGGTCATTCATTGAACATCCCTGGGTCAGAGGGTCATTTACTGAACCCTGGGGTCAGAGGGTCATTTGCTGAATATCCTGGGGTTGGATGGTCTTTTATTGCATGTCCTGGGGTCAGAGGGTCATTCGCTGAATATCCTGGGGTCGGAAGGTCATTTATTGCATGTCCTGAGGTCAGAGGGTCATTCGCTGAATATCCCAAAGCCAAGTCTCTGGAGTGGGAATTGAACCCACAACCTTCTGACTCAGAGCCGAGAGTGCTACCACTGAGCCAAGGCTGAAGGGTAATGGTTAAACGCCACAAGGCACTCAGTTGATTTGTTCGACAATTCTGTTCAGCCAGGCCAGTAGTCAGTGTCTGTGAACCCAGTGGGAATTCTCATTGCCACCTTATTTTTTGTTCCAGCTATCCTGGTGTTGTACTTCACTAATGTGTTCATCCTGTCTGAGAGCAAGGCCACGTCCCTCTACCATGTTTTCATCTTCCTTTCTCGATCCTTCACCATCCTGGGAGCCTTCCTCTCGGACTTCTGCTTAGGTCGATACAGGTATGAGCCAACCAATGTTTAACGGTGAAGTCAACAACAACCCGTCCAGACCTGAGACTGATCGGAGGTTCTTTCCCTGTCACTTATAGAAGATTAAGGGATGATCTAATTGAGGTGTTTAAGATGATTAAAGGAGTTGATAGGGTCGATAGAGGGAAACTATTTCCTCTGGTGGGGGAGTGCAGAACAAGAGGATCATAAAATTAGAGCCAGGCCGTTCAGGGATGATGTCAGGAAGCACTTCTTCACCCAAAGGGTGGTGGAAATCTGGAACTTTCTCTCCCAAAAAGCTGTTGATGATAGGTCAATTGATAATTTCAAAACTGAGATTGATAGATTTTTATTAGTCAAGGGTATTAAGGGATATGGAACCAAGGCGGGTAAATGGAGTTAAGATACAAATTGAATGGCGGAACAGGCTTGAAGGGCTGAGTGGGCTACTCCTATTCATATGTTCTTACTTGAAGTGTGGCACTGCACATAACTTAGTGGAGACACAAAGCCTGGAGTCACTCGCGAGACACTGTGATGGGGCCACCATAGGTTTCTAAGGAAGGGTGAGCTGGATGGTCAAGTGGCCTCCCAACATCTGAGCTTATCTTTGTGAGTTGGTCTCGATGCCCTCAGGATGGGTGGAATTACTAGCAGTACCGGCTCTCGTCTGGGGCAGAGTAACATGCCCGAGAGTGGCACGTATCACTGGCTAGCCTCCCGATGGCCAATCAGGATATGGCGGGATACCAGAGAGATGTTTGATCCAATCATCCAACCTATATCTCCTGCTCTACTCACCACGGGGGCATTGCTGGTTCCTCCCAGCAAGTATTAGAGGTGTGGGCAACAGCTTTGGGGGCACTTTCAACCTTCACCGCCTGGCTGGTGAATGGGCATTGCAGATCAGCTGCCCATGGAACAAAGCCACCCTCTGACCTGGAGGCTCTGCCATGTACAACCCCCTCAAAGCTGATTCTTGTGTTTTGTTTTGGGTGCCCCTTTATAAGGGAGGGCATTAAAGCCATAGAGATCGTACAGCATTGATTCACCAGGATGATCCTGGGGATACGAAAGTATGACAGTGACGAACAGGTAAAGACGCTCTGGTCCATCCAGCCTGTCCCACACAATTGTAATACCTTGTGTATCGCAGTGTATACACTCTCCACTCCACCCAAACCACGTGATCCCCTGGGAGAGGCGAGAAACCAGATAGAAACCCAGGCCAATTTGGGAAAAAAAAGTTCTGGGAAATTCCTCTCCCTTAGGCGATCGAAATGAGTCCAGGAGATCACTCTGGCCCTGAATTCCCTGCAGTACCTACCTTCTGTAAGAGGTGATCTCTGCCCCAGCCAGAAACAGGTCCAGCTCTCGCTTGAAGGAATTCAGCGAATCAGCATCCACTGCACGAGATGGCAGCCTGTTCCAGAGGTCCACTATTCTCTGGGAAAAGAACCACCTCCTGACATCTAACCTAGATCTAGCCTTACACAACTTAAAATGGTGACCTCTGGTCCTCCCTAACCTATTTAATTGGAACAAACTGTCAACTGGAACACAATCTATTCCTTTCATCATCTTATAAACCTCGATCAGATCATCTCTAAGTCTACGCTTCTCTGAAGTGTAGAGTCCCAGCTCTTTTAGCCTATCTTGATAACCAAGATGCTTTAAACTGGCAAAGTCCGTCATGGGAGACTGGTCAAGAAGGTAAGAGCCCATGGGATCCAGGGCAATTTGGCACATTGGATCCAAAATTGGCTTAGTGGCAGGAGGCAGAGGGTGATGGTCGAAGGTTGTTTTTGCGACTGGAAGCCTGTGTCCAGTGGTGTACCGCAGGGATCGGTGCTGGGTCCCTTGCTGTTTGTAGTGTACATTAATGATTTAGATATGAATGTAGGAGGTATTATCAGTAAGTTTGCAGATGACAGGAAAATTGGTGGAGTAGTAAATAGCGAGGAGGGAAGCCTCAGGCTACAGGACGATATAGATGGGTTGGTTAGATGGGCAGAACAGTGGCAAATGGAATTTAACCCTGAAAAGTGTGAGGCGATGCATTTTGGGAGGACTAACAAGGCAAGGGAATCCACAATGAATGGTAGGACCCTAGGAAGGACAAAGGATCAGAGAGACCTTGGTGTGCATGTACATAGATCCCTGAAGGCAGCAGGACAGGTAGATAAGGTGGTTAAAAAGGCATATGGGATACTTGCCTTCATTAGCCGAGGCATAGAATATAAGAGCAGGGAGGTTATGATGGAGCTGTACAAAATGCTAGTTAGGCCACAGCTGGAATACTGTGTGCAGTTCTGGTCGCCACACTATAGGAAGGATGTGATTGCATTGGAGAGGGTGCAGAGGAGATTCACCAGGATGTTACCTGGGCTGGAGCGCTTCAGTTATGAGGAGAGACTGGACAGGCTGGGGTTGTTTTCCTTGGAGCAGAGAAGGCTGAGGGGGGACCTGATTGAGGTGTACAAAATTATGAAGGGCATAGATAGGATAGATAGAAAGGAACTTTTCCCCTTAGTAGAGGGGTCAATAACCAGGGGGCATAGTTTCAAGGTAAGGGGCAGGAGGTTTAGAGGGTATTTGAGGAAAAACTTTTTCACCCAGAGGGTGGTTGGAATCTGGAACTCACTGCCTGAAAGGGTGGTAGAGGCAGGAACCCTCACAACATTCAAGAAGCATTTAGATGAGCACCTGAAACGCCATAGCATACAAGGCTACGGACCAAGTGCTGGAAAATGGGATTAGAATAGACAGGGCTTGATGGCCGGCGCGGACACGATGGGCCGAAGGGCCTCTTTCTGTGCTGTATAACTCTGACTCTAATTAGTCTAGTGGCCCTCCTCTGCACCCTTTCCAAAGCCCCAATATTACCCAGGGGAAACTGTAGTTATGAGGAGAGACTGGAAATGCTGGGGCTATTTTAGAGAAGCTGGGATTGTTCTCCTTAGAGCAGAGAAGGTTAAGGGGAGATTTGATAGAGGTGTTCAAAATTATGAAGGGTTTTGATAGAGCAAATCAGGAGAAGCTGTTTCCACTGGCAGAAGGGTCAATAACCAGAGGACACAGATTTAAGATAATTGGCTAAAAAAAAACAAGAGGGGAGATGAGGAGAGTTTATTTTACGCAGCGAGTTGTTGTGATTTGGAATGCACTGCCTGAAAGGGTGGTGGATGCAGATTCAATAGTAACTTTCAGAAGGGAATTGGATAAATACTTGAAAAGGAAAGATTTGCAGGGCTATGGGGAAAGAGCAGGGGAGTGGGACTAATTGGAGAGCTCTTCCAAAGAGTCGGCACAGGCACGATGGGCCGAATGGCCTCCTTCTGTAAGATTCTATTTAGTTCACAGCGCCAACTGGCTCTGGATCGCATAAATGAAGCATCGGCCATTTCATTAATGCTGGGCGATCCCCAGACACATTTAGAGTTGATTGTGTGTGACAGCGACTCCAACCCATGTCTTCTCAATCTTTAATTCCAGGACTATCCTGATACTTTCCATACTGTACCTGTTTGGTATCATTGTTGTGTCAGTCACTGCTATTCCAGGACTAATGGGGCACTATGGGTGAGTACAGAGACTTTTCTTGAGTGTTGACTGGGTGGGGAGACAGTAAAGGCCCATCAGTGACGTGTCTGGGCGCGCACAGAGTGACTAGCAGCAATCCTTCATTTCATTTCACCCTTTACTTTTTCTTTAACCCTCACCGGGCTCGATTCCCACCCGCCTTCGCCTGCCGTTAACAGGGGGTGGTAACAGCCTCCGAATGGGGTTGGGAGCTTCACCATCCCGTTAACACCGGCGCTGCGGCCGGCGCCATTTTGAAAGGGGCCCCTTTTAACATGGAAATTGGGGCCATAAGATGTAAATAGGATCCCGATCACCTGGCTTAGGCAGGAGAGCAGGGCAGTGCAGACTGCAAACAATTCCACTGGCCATGGAAGCGAACAGACCCCAACCAAGGTAAGTGTCGAATTATAATTTGGGGCTGACGGAGGAGCAGGAGTGAACCTCCAGGGCCCACAAAAATAATCGGCCTGCCGCCGCCACCGCCACAATCGCGACCTTCCCCCCCGCTCTCTCCACCGCTGCAAATTACCGCGTCCGGTGGCAGCTCCGGCCCGATTTGCTGTTTGGCGCCCTGTGGCTCAACTGGCCAATGGAAAAGAGTCTCAAAATGGCGGCAGCTCCTTCACCGTGGCAACGGGCAGCCCAGCAAAAGGCTTCTTTGGTCCTTGGAACTAACATAGGGGTCCCAAAAGTCCACCGGCTCCTGATGTTAGTTGATCGCGAGCGTAGTGGATTGTCCGCATGCCCGATACGAGACTCTCCCAAAACAAGCGCTCTACTCGGAGCTCCGGCACGGCAAGAGAGCCCCAGGTGGGCAGAGGAACGCTTCAAGGACACCCTCAAAGCCTCCTTGAAAAAGTGTAACATCCCCACCGACACCTGGGAATCCCTGGCCCAAGACCGCACAAAGTGGAGGAGAAGCACTTCTGGAGCAGAAGGCGCCGAACACCTCGAATCTCTTCGCCGGGAGCAAGCGGAAGCCAAGCGCAGGCAACGCAAGGAGCGCACGTCAACCCAAGCACCCCACCCACCCACCCCTTCAACCACCGTCTGCCCCACCTGTGACAGAGACTGTAGGTCCCGCATTGGACTCATCAGTCACCTGAGAACTCATTTTTAATGTGGAAGCAAGTCATCCTCGGTTCCGAGGGACTGCCTAAGAAGAAGAGTGGAAGGGGACCACTTTGATACGTCATGGATACCTTGGCTCCCGGCTCAGGCTTCGAGTCTCTGTTAGGGGGCCCGTTTTGGGGAGGTACCTCTGCCCACCCCAAGCATAGCCCCTGTTGCCTGAAGGGCAAGGCCGGGTGTGGGGGACTGAGAGGAATTCCAGCCTCTCTAATGCTGAGTCTCCTGGACGTGGGAATGAACCCAACGAATTGGTGGCTGTGCCCTGGCCTGGACCCCCACCCACCTCCCTCCAAACCGTGGTAGAAGTAATCTTCCCGGCACCCTTGTAAAGAAGGCCTTTCGGGGCTGGCAACCATCTGTTGGTATTGGCAGCCAAGAGAGCGGCTGGCCAGTGTCACTTGTCCTGCTCCACCCCCACTCCCAGGCTGGGCACCCGCCATTGTTATTCACACGACGTTACCGCCCCTGACCCTGGATACTCTGGTGGAACGACCTCCATCATTTCAGGGCCAGGGTCTCTGGCGGGTTCCCTGGAGGAACTGTCCAACAGTCCTTAGAAGGTCTTTGAAGGGTGTCTGGAGGATCTGCGAAGAGTCTGTGGTTCAGGGGCTATGGAGATTTGATGGAGGGCCACTGCAGAAACCATTCAGGACACTGGGGGACATTCCGAGAAACCTAGAGCGTCTTTGCAGGGATCTTGGATGGTCTCTACTCTGAAATTCTGCCCCCTCCTTAGGAAAAGCGACTGACCCTCGATCGGTATCTTTTCCCCAACAGCCGAGATTGGCAACTCACCATCTGGGGACTCTTGGGCACAAGACCACAGTCCATGGTGTAGTCCAGTGAGGCACTGACCAACGAGGGTCGATCTTAACCCTACGCTCCTGGCAGAGATGGTACAGACAGAGGGGGGTTAAGATGGCGACGGAGAAAGCGAGTGGGGGGGGGGAGGTGGGGGGTCGGACCATGTTCCTGCCCCCCACCATCTTAAGTGACCTCAGATCAGGCCCGGCAGGGCCGCCCGTCCCAGGCGTGGAAGAGTCGTGCCTGATGACGTCGTTGGCGTCGCAAGCAGCCCCATTTTAACCTAAAATGGCAGGAATCCCGCACGGGGCCAAACCCGACAACAGGGCCTGGCGGGAGACAGCGGAGAGGCCAGAAGAGGCCTTGGTGAGTATTATTGTTACTTTTTTTGTGGAATCCTTGTTTGGCCAGGAGGAGCAGGAGTCCTTGGGCCTCCCCAACTCCGGCCTTGTTTCTACCTCTCAGCGCCGGCACCCTCATTCAAACCCCCTTCCTCCCCAGCGCCAACTTCATGCTGGGGGAACGTTCCTGGTGTCCTCGGGCTCCCAACCCCATTCTTGCTCCCGCCCACCAGCCCTGATGTCACTCCTGCTGGTGACAGTGTTGCTTTATAGAAATGAGGCCTGGGAGTTAAAATGGCCCAGAGTTTAGGCTGAACTCTCGAGGGAGGGGGCGGTTTCCCCAATGCCCCATTCTCGCCACGAGTTAAAATTGAGCCCATGGCCTACTGTGCTGCCCATCCATTTCACCGGCTCCTACACCTATACTCAGTAGACACTGACTGAACTCTCTTTCTGTTTGTAGCGTGGGTGCCTCCATTGGGCTGTTCCTCATTGGCGTGGGATCCGGTGGAATCCGATCCAGTGTGTCACCCTTTGGTGCTGATCAGATTGCTGCAAAAGAGGTGAGGACAGATTGACCCTGTGTTAACGAGAGTTGAGAACAGCAGAGATACATTTAAGGGAAAGCTAGATAAGTGCATGAGGGAGAAGGGAATAGGAGGATATGCTGTTAGGGCGCGATGATGTAGGGTGGGTAGAGGCTCGTGTGGAGCATGAACATCGGTATAGGAATGTTGGGCCGAATGGCCTGTTTCTGTGCTGTAGGTTCACTTTAAGTTCATGTAATAAGCCCTGTACTGTACGAAACATAGAAAAATAGGAGCAGGAGTAGGCCATTCGGCCCTTCGAGCCTGCTCCACCATTCATTATGATCATGGTTGATCCTCTATCTCAATACCATATTCCCGCTCTCTCCCCATACCCCTTGACGCCTTTTGCGTCTAGAAATCTATCTATCTCCTTCTTAAATATATTCAGTGACTTGGCCTCCACAGCCTTCTGTGGTAGAGAATTCCACAGGTTCACCACCCTCTGAGTGAAGAAATGTCTCCTCATCTCTGTCCTAAATGTCCTACCCCGTATCCTGAGACTGTGACCCCTCGTTCTAGACCCCCCAGCCAGGGGAAACATCCTCCCTGCATCCAGTCTGTCTAGCCCTGTCAGAATTTTATACGTTTCAATGAGATCCCCTCTCATTCTTCTAAACTCTAGTGAATACAGGCCTAGTCGAACAAATCTCTCCTCATACGAAATCTACTGTATGAAACCTCCAATATTGTGGGAAAGATCAGAGTATTAAAACAAGGAAAGACCTACGTTTATACAGCACCTCATTACATCTCCAAGAAACACCACAATATGCTTCGCACAAATTACTTCTGAAGTAATCACTAATTAGACAGATGCAACAGCCAATTGGCCCACAGCAATGCTGACTCACTGAAACCTTTCAAGTGAGAGCGGGACCTGTTTCTGGCTGAGGCAGAGATCACCACTTACAAAAAGGTAGGTACTGCACGGAATTCCAGGCCAGAGTGATCTCCTGGACTAGTTTAAAGGGATTGGAGAGAAAGGTTCCAGATTTCAACCCCCCCTCCTCCTCACCCCCTCCTCCTCCTCGCCCCCCTCTCCTCCTCACCCCCCTCTCCTCCTCACCCCCTCTCCTCCTCGCCCCCCTCTCCTCCTCACCCCTCCTCCTCCTCCTCACCCCCCCTCTCCTCCTCACCCCCCCTCTCCTCACCCCCCTCTCCTCACCCCTCTCCTCCTCATCCCCCTCTCCTCACCCCCCTCTCCTCACCCCCCTCCTCCTCATCCCCCTCTCCTCACCCCCTCTCCTCACACCCCTCGTCCTCATCCCCCTCTCCTCACCCCCCTCCTCCTCACCCCCCCTCCTCCTCATCCCCCTGCTCCTCACCCCCCCTCCTCCTCACGCCCCCTCTCCTCACCCCCCCTCCTCACCCCCCTCCTCCTCGCGCCCCCCTCTCCTCCTCGCCCCCCTCTCCTCCTCACCCCCCTCTCCTCCTCCTCACCCCCTCTTCCTCCTCGCCCCCCCACTCCTCCTCGCCCCCCCTCTCCTCCTCGCCCCCCCTCTCCTCCTCACCCCCCTCTCCTCCTCACCCCCCCCTCTCCTCCTCGCCCCCCCACCCCTCCTCGCCCCCCTCTCCTCCTCACCCCCTCTCCTCACCCCCCCCTCCTCCTCGCCCCCCCTACTCCTCCTCGCCCCCCTCTCCTCCTCACCCCCCTCTCCTCACCCCCCCCTCTCCTCCTCGCACCCCCTCCTCCTCACCCACCCCCCCCTCTCCTTGCCCCCCATCTCCTCCCCCACCCCCCCTCCTCCTCCCCACCCCCCACTCACCCTCCCCAGCCCCCCACAACCCTACTCACCCCCCACCCCCCACTCACCCCTCCCCACCCCCCCACTCACCCCTCCCCACCCCTCCCCCTCCCTCCCCACCACCCCCTCCACCCCTCCCCCCACTCGCCCCCCACATCCCCCACACTCACCCCCACATCCCCCCTTCCCACTCCCCTCCCCCTTCCCACTCCCCTCCCCCCTTCCCACTCCCCTCCCCCCTTCCCACTCCCCTCCCCCTTCCTACTCCCCCCTGTCCTCCCCCATTCCCCCTCCCCCTCCCCTCTCCCCCTCCCCTTCCCCTTCTCCCCCTCCCCCTTCTCTCCCCTCCCCTCTCCCCCCCTTCCCCCTCCCCCCCTTCCCCTTCCCCCTTTTTCCTCCCCTTCCCCCTTTTCCCTCCCGCTCTTCCCCCTTTTCCCTCCCCTTCCCTCTTTTCCCTCCCGCTCTTCCCCCTTTTCCCTCCCCCTTCCCCCCTTCCTACTCCCCCTCCCCCTCCCCCTCCCAATATCCTCCCCCTCCCCCTCCCCCTCCCAACCCTCTCCCCTCCCCTCCCCTCCCAACCCCCCTTCCCAATATTCTCCCCTTTCCCCTCCCCCCTCCCCCTCCCCCTCCCAATTGCCACCCACCCCCCCAGGACCCACCTCAGGGCCGTTTCTGGCATTACAGACGCCCATAATTGTGACCCACTTCTCCGGCGAGCTGCCCGGGGATGCGGGGCAGGTTCCCGCAGCTCTCTGGTCTAATTTAAATGAGTCCCGAGCCCAGTTTTGATCGGGTCTCGGGCCCATCTGTTCCGACTCAGGAAGCGTTCCGTCCGCCCAGTTCAGGCTGGCAGCCAAAAAACCAACGTCTGTACCTGCTTCACCCCCATTGGACAGATCACATTTCAACATCTAAAGCAACAATATAACCCATCCCTCTCTTAACTTATACTCTGTCAAACACAGTCAAATACCCAGAACATTTACAATGAGCGTTCATTGGTCATCCCTCCAGCCAGATGTTAGCTTTTCTGACAATATTTATCCAGCACAGCTTAAGGCTCCATGTCATCTGGTAGCGATGTCAACCTGTGGAAAACATGCTCCAGCTGGCCACCTCAGTGATAATTTAAAGAAAAAGAACTTGCCTGCATACAACGCCTTTCACGATCTCAGGACGTTGCGACGCGCTTTACAGCCAATGAAGTACTTTCATCTAACTGGTAGTTTAAAGTAAATCAACTACAAGATCAAAACTAGAAGATAGGAGTATAAATGTCGGTGCGAGGTTTGGGGGCAGACTGTCACTAACCGGGTTTGTTTATTCCTTGCAGGAGAAACGGTTTCGGATGTACTTCTCATTTTTCTACTTTGCTATGAATCTGGCAGCTTTACTCGCAGGGATCATCATCCCGATTCTGAGAGGTGAGGAAGTTCAGCGAGTGGGCGGGTAGGGCTGGTGAGGTGGTGGTCAAGCAGGTTGGCAATCTGTGCTGGGCAGATGTAAAGCTGCTTCACAAGTTCACACCTGAAGAGCTCTGCGGTCAACGCCGTTGGGAGCAGGTGCCGGATGTGAGGGAGGCAGAGGGCGGAAGAACGCGTCTCGGCCACTCAAATGCAATGCCCTACAGCCAGCTCTGGGGCGGCATTGGCAGATCCCTGGAGCCCTTTCAGGCTCACGGTGGTGCGCCGAGCAGGAAGGCCTCGAGAGGAGAGACTGATTACCTGCTGAGATCAGCCTCCATTACACACGAGAAACACACTGGGCAAAGTGCCCATCCTGGTCTCTGATTCCAAACCGCCAGGAGACACTGCGACAGGGGGCCTTTTGCATCATCATTCACATCCTACAGTACTGAGCTCACTGTATCCAGCTGAGTGGGGAATGGGTGAGTGAGACCTGCTGGGATATAAACCCCACACCGACCAAGTCTGAACTGGGCTGGGCTACTGAGGTAGAGAGGGGCCGACCATAAATATATAAACCTTGAGAATAAAGGAAAACAACCCAGTAATGGTTCAAAGTTTTGACCCCATGTTTGGCCAGTGACAGGCAGTGATATCTGATCTGTCCCAGTGTCTGTCAGTGATTGGTAGTGAACTAGACGTCAACGGCTTTCCTGGGTGGGGCTTGTTCTGTAAAGCCCTGATCTGGTACAAGTTGCCTGTTTTCATTTCTTTCTGCCATTTTCTGATTGCGATTTACAATCAGAATATTTGATTATTGCAATTTTGGACAAGTGTGCACTACTGCCTCATAAGTGTGCACTATTGTTTGACAGATGTGCACTTCCGTCTTCACACTGAGGACACCCTCCATCGTGTTGTGTGGCACTACCACTGCTATATGGGATAAATTCAGAACTGATCTAGCAGCTCAGAACTGGGCATCCATGAGGCGCTGTGGGCCATCAGCAGCAGCAGAATTGTATTCCACCACAATCTGTAACCTCATGGCCCAGCATATCCCTCACTCTACCATTACCATCCAGCCAGGGGACCAACCCTGGTTCAATAAGGAGTGTAGAAGAGCAAGCCAGGAGCAGCACCAGGCGCACCTAAAAATGAGGTGCCAACCTGGGGAAGCTGCAACACAGGACTACATGCATGCTAAAAAGTGGAAGCAGCATGCTATAGACAGGGCTAAGCGATCCCACAATCAACGGATCGGATCAAAGCTCTGCAGTCCTGCCACATCCAGTCGTGAATGGTGGTGGACCATTAAACAACTAACGGGAGGAGGAGGCTCCATGAATATCCCCATCCTCAATGATGGTGGAGCCCAGCACGTGAGTGCAAAAGACAAGGCTGAAGCGTTTGAAAACATCTTCAGCCAGAAGCGCCGAGTGGATGATCCATATCGGCCTACTCCTGAGGTCCCCACCATCGCAGAATCCAGTCTTCAGACAATTCGATTCACTCCACATGATATCAAGAAATGGTTGAGCGCACTGGATACAGCAAAAGCTATGGGCCCCGACAACATCCCGGCTATCGTGCTGAAGACTTGTGCTCCAGAACTAGCTGCGCCTCTAGCCAAGCTGTTCAGTACAGCTACAACACTAGCATCTATCCGACAACGTGGAAAACTGCCCAGGTATGCCCTGTCCACAAAAAGCAGGACAAATCCAACCCGGCCAATTACCGCCCCATCAGTCTACTCTCAATCATCAGCAAAGTGATGGAAGGGGTCGTTGACAATGCTATCAAGCGGCACTTACTCATCAATAACCTGCTCACTTATGCTCAGTTTGTGTTCCGCCAAGACCACTCGGCTCCAGACCTCATTACAGCCTTGGTCCAAACATGGACAAAAGAGCTGAATTCCAGAGGTGAGGTGAGAGTGACTGCCCTTGACATCAAGGCAGCATTTGACCCAGAGTGGCATAAAGGTGTCCTAGTAAAATTGGGAAACATGGGTAAAACTCTCCACTGACTGGAGTGATACCTAGCACAAAGGAAGATGGTTGTGGTTGTTGGAGGCCAATCATCTCAGCCCCAGGCTATCACTGCAGGAGTTCCTCAGGGCAGTGTCCTAGGCCCAGCCATCGTCAGCTGCTTCATCAATGACCTTCCCTCCATCATAAGGTCAGAAGTGGGGATGTTCGCTGATGATTGCACAGTGTTCAGTTCAGTTCCATTCTCAACTCCTCAGATAATGAAGCAGTTCATGCCCGAATGCAGCAAGACCTGGATGACATTCAGGCTTGGACTGATAAGTGGCTGGTAACATTCGCGCCACAAAGGTGCCAGGCAATGACTATCTCCAACAAGAGATAGTCTAACCACCGCCCCTTGACATTCAATGGTATTACCATCGCCGAATCCCCCACTATCAACATCCTGGGGGGGGATCACCATTGACCAGAAACTTAACTGGACCAGCCACATAAATACTGTGGTTACAAGAGCAGGTCAGAAGTTGGGTATTCTGCGGTGAGTGTCTCACCTCCTGACTCCCCAAAGCTTTTCCACCATCTACAAGGCACAAGTCAGGAGTGTGATGGAATACTCTTCACTTGCCTGGATGAGTGCAGCTCCAACAACACTCAAGAAGCTCGACACCATCCAGGACAAAGCAGCTTGCTTGATTGGCACCCCATCCACCACCTTAAACAGTCACGCCCTGCACCACCATCTACAAGATGCACTGCAGCAACTTGCCAAGGCTTCTTCGGCAGCACCTCCCAAACCCGCGACCTCTACCGCCTAGAAGGACAAGGGCAGCAGGCGCATGGGAACACCACCACCTCCAAGTTCCTCTCCAAGTTACAAACCATCCTGACTTGGAAATATATCGCCGTTCCTTCATCGTCGCTGGGTCAAAATCCTGGAACTCCCTCCCTAACAGCACTGTGAGAGTACCTTCACCACACGGACTGCAGCAGTTTAAGAAGGTGGCTCACCACCACCTTCTCATGGGCGATTAGGGATGGGCAATAAATGCTGGCCTTGCCAGCGACGCCCATATCCCAGGAATGAATAAAACAAAATGTGCGCTACCGCCTGACCAGTATACACTACTGTCTGATCAGCGTCTCCTACTGTCTGACCAGTATGCACCAATATCTGAGTGATGTACACTATTGTCTATGTGTACACTGGAGAGTGTAGTGAAAGTGAGAGTAGTAAACTATTGTAATTAACTATGCTCTTTCTCTGTTCGCAGAGGATGTCCAGTGCTTCAATTCAGACTGCTACTCCCTGGCATTCGGAATCGCTGCACTAAACATGTTACTGGCGTTAGGTAAGTTTCTTATCTGCCTGAACCTGTCTTCAGTGGACACAGAGCTGAACAGACAGCAGGTGAGTCAGGATCTGTCAGTGTTTCGGTGTAGATCATTCATTAGAATGGGAAATTGGAGGACGAACTGATATCTTTGATATTATACCTGCTTCTCTACAAAGCAGTTTGCAAGCAATTCTACCCTTTGCCTTCCACTCAGTGATTGGACCCTGTTGTCTCCGGTTCCCTACCCCTTCCTCTTTTTCTCTTCTACCCTCATCTTCTCTTTCAATTCGAACAAAGAGCTACACTGCAATGTTCACTGGATGCTCTTGACCTGCTGTGCATCTCCAGCGTTTTCTGTTATAATTTCAGATTTCCAGCATTTACAGATTCTTTACTTTTACAGTGCCTTCAGTGTCCGCCCGTTGTGTTCTGGGCCAGGGCAGGTCCGAACTCAAGCCTCACTCATGAGGGTCTTCAGCCACTCACTAGGGAAGAGTAGCTGAGGTGGTTTCCGTTGCCTTCCTCATGGTTTTTAATCTTAGGCTGTAAGCAAGGCTAAAGCCCCACCTACCCTTTGACAATGTTGGGGGCTACCCGCAACCATTGGATGCAAGTAGCCCCAATGGACGTCAACACAGTATTTGGAGCCGGCGCTCTGGTCGCTGGGCCTGTCTGGAGATGGGCTCGAACTTAACCCTTCGGACTTGGAGGTGGGAACACTACCCCTGAGCCAGTGGTCATTCCGTCCAGACCCAAGTCTCCTGCTGGATGTCAACCCAGTCTTTCGAGATCATGTTGTCGTCTCCACTCACCGCGTGTGTCTGGATTGGAGCTCGAGTCCTTCACCTTCAGTCTCGGAGGTGGGAATGCTACCCCTGCGCCAAAGGCTCGCTCCTCCCTTTTGTTTAAGCTTCCCATTTCTGATATATGGTCAAAATCTGTCTCATAATGTCTTTAACATAAAAAAAAGTCCCGAGGAAAACGGACACTGAACCAGGAAGGGAGAGATAAGAAGGGATGACCAAAGGTTTGGTTTAAGATCAATTTCAAGAATGTTTTTGAAGGAAGACAGAATGTTGGGGAGATGGTCAAGTGGGAGTTTGTTGAGGGTGGATGATTGCAGGTGAGCGAGGAGAGCATTGCAGTCAAGTCTGGAAGTGACAGAGGTATGTGAGAGGGGGCTGACGTAGAGGTGGAGATGGGCAATGTTGCAGAGGTGGAAATAAGTGGTCTTGGCTGTGGGGCTTTATGTCTAGCTCAGGGTTGAACAGGACACCAATGGTCTGGTTCAGCCTGACACAGATCAAATGTAAAGCTACCATTATATAACAGTATCGCCCGTTAATGACAGCAGGAGAGTGCACACCCCATCTCTACAGGCCGCGATACTGCGGCCTCTTGGTTGATGTACAGTGCAGGCATTGAGAGTGGGGTCAGTAGGGTAAAGAGTGAGGATAAAACAAAGAGCTTGTTTATATGGCCCGAGTGACTGAGAGATGAACACTCCTTACTGAGGTAACCTGCTGTGTTTTTCAGTGATCTTTGGACTGGGCACCTCCAGGTACAAGCTTTACCCACCTACTGGAAACCTATTCGGCAAAGTGTTGTACGCCACAGGGGTAAGTCACACACTGTGCGGTAATCGTAGCTTCCTGACACCATCGAGGCTGTAAAGGCCAATGGAACAGGTTTAAAAAAGGCCAGTGAAATCTTGATCCATTTCATAAACTCAAAATCTTGTGTGGGAACTCGATGGTGCAGTGGGTTTGATACAGGCATAGAAACATATAGAAGATAGGAGCAGGAGTAGGCCATTCGGCCCCTCGAGCCTGCTCCGCCATTCGATGAGATCATGGCTGATCATCCAAACTCAGTACCCTGTCCCTGCCTTCTCCCCATATCCCTTGATACCTTTAGCTTTAAGAAATATATCTAACTCATTCTTGAATATATTTAATGACTTGGCCTCAGCTACCTTCTGTGGTAGAGAATTCCACAGGTTCACCACTCTCTGGGTGAAGAAATTCTTCCTCATTTCTGTCCTAAATGGCTTACCCCTTATCCTTAGATTATGACCCCTGGTTCTGGACTCTCCGACCATCGGGAACATTCTTCCTGCATCTAGTTTGTCCAGACCTGTCAGAATTTTATATGTTTCGATGAGATCCCCTCTCATTCTTCTATACTCCAGCGAGTATAAGCCCAATCGACCCAATCTCTCCTCATATGTCATTCCTGCCATCCCAGGTATCAGCCTTGTGAATCTTCGCTGAACTCCTTCCATGGCAAGAACATCCTTCCTCAGATAAGGCGACCAAAACTGCACACAGTACTCAAGGTGTGGTCTCACCAAGGCCCTGTACAACTGCAACAGGACATCCCTGTTCCTATACTCAAACCCTTTCGCTATGAAGGCCAACATACCATTTGCCTTCTTCACCGCCTGCTGCACCTGCATGCTTACCTTCAGCGACTGGTGCACAAGGACACCCAGGTCTCGTTGCACTTCCCCTTCTCCCAATCTATTGCCATTCAGATAATAGTCTGCCTTTCTGTTTTTGACACCAAAGTGGATAACCTTGCATTTATCCACGTTATATTGCATCTGCCACGCTTCTGCCCACTCACCCAACCTGTCCAAATCATCCTGGAGTTTCTCAGTATCCTCCTCGGAGCACACACGCCCACCCAGCTTTGTGTCATCTGCAAACTTGGAGATATTACATTTAGTTCCCTTATCCAGATCATTAATGTATATTGTGAATAGCTGGGGTCCAAGGACCGAACCCTGCGGTACCCCACTAGTCACTGCCTGCCACTCGGAAAAAGACCCATTAATTCCTACTCTCTGCTTTCTGTCCGCCAACCAGTTCTCTATCCAAGTCAATACCTTGCCCCCAATCCCATGTGCCTTAACTTTACACGCTAATCTCTTATGCGGGACCTTATCGAAAGCCTTTTGGAAGTCCAAATACACCACATCTACTGGTTCTCCCTTATCTATTTTCCCAGTTACATCCTCAAAAAATTCCAGTAGATTAGTCAAGCACAATTTACCTTTTGTAAATCCATGTTGACTTTGTCCGATCCTGTCACTGTTTTTCAAGTGCTCAGCTATTACATCCTTTATAATGGACTCTAGCATTTTCCCCACTACCGATGTCAGGCTTACCGGTCTGTAATTCCCCGCTTTCTCTCTACCACCCTTCTTGAATAGTGGGGTAACATTAGCTACCCTCCAATCCATGGGTACAGTTCCAGATTCCATCGAATGTTGGAAGATGATCAGCAATGCATCTACTATTTCTAGGGCCACTTCCTTAAGTACCCTAGGATGTAGATTATCAGGCCTGGGGATTTATCGGCCTTCAATCCCGTCAATTTTCCTAACACCATTTCCCTGCAAATACTCATTTCTTTCAGTTCCTCCCTTTCATCAGACCCTATGTTCTCCAACATCTCTGGGAGGTTATTTGTGTCCTCCTTTGTGAAGACAGAACCAAAATATGCATTTAATTGGTCTGCCATTTCTTTGTTCCCCATTATAACTTCCCCTGCTTCTGACTGCAAGGGACCTACACTTGATTTCACTAATCTTTTTCTCTTCACATATCTATAAAAGCTCTTACAGTCAGTTTTTATGTTCCCTACAAGCTTACTTTCATATTCTATTTTCCCCTTCTTAATTAATCCCTTTGTCCTCCTTTGTTGAATCCTAAACTGCTCCCAATCCTCAGGGTTACCGCTTTTTCTGGCCAATTTATATGCCCTCTCCTTGGATCTTATGCTATCCCTAATTTCCCTTGTTAGCCACGGTTGAGTCACCCTTTTTGTTTTATTCTTATGCCACACTGGGATGAACAAATTCTGTAGTTCATCCATGTAGTCTTTGAATGTTTGCTATTGCCTATCCACCGTCAACCCTTTGAGTGACATTCCCCAATCAATCCGACCCAATTCGCGCCTCATACCATCGTAGTTTCCTTTATTTAAATTCAGGACCCTAGTCTCTGATTCAACTACTTCACTCTCCATCCTAATGAAGAATTCTATCATATTATGATCACTCTGACCCAAAGGGCCTCGTACAACAAGATTGCTAATTAATCCTTTCTCGTTACATAATACCCAGTCTAAGATGGCCTGATCTCTGGTTGGTTCCTCGACATATTGTTCCAGAAAACCATCCCGTAAACATTCTAGGAATTCCTCCTCCACAGTATTTTTACCTTCCATCTCTGGGACATGGGGTCAATACCGGCCTAGATTGATACGATCAAAGTCTGCACTGGCTGTAAGGGTCCTAAATGAAGAGAGTTTGTGTGGTCTCATCACAGATCCTAGTGGGTATGGGCCCCCTGGTTTGGCACTACATTAGCAACTTAAACATCCACCCCCTCCAACATTGGTGCATCGTGGCTGAGTGTGTACTATGTGCAAGATGAACTGCAGCAACTCACCAAGGCTTCTTCGACAGCACCTTCCTAACCCACGACCTCTATCACCTAGAAGGACAAGGGCAGCAGGCGCATGGGAACACCATCACCTCCAAGTTCCCCTCCAAGTCAGACACCATCCTGACTTGGAAATATATCGCCGTTCCTTCATCGTCGCTGGGTCAAAATCCTGGAACTCCCTCCCTAACAGCACTGTGGGAGTACCTTCACCACACGGACTGCAGCGGTTCAAGAAGGTGGCTCACCACCACCTTCTCGAGGGCAACTAGAGATGGGCAATAAATGCTGGGGTCGCCAGCAACGCCCTCATCCCAGGAATCAATAAAGAAAAAGCTCACGCAGAGAAGCCACAGCGGGGAAGGTTTCTTGTGTGTAACCAAATTATAAACCTGTTTACAAAAGAGTTTTACAATTTCACAGCACCCAGAGGAAATACACGTGTGGGAGTTGGAAAATTATCATACAGGTACAGTAGGAGGCCCTGTTCTATGGATAGGACTGAGACATATTGATGGGACAGTGTAGAGGGAACTTTACTCTGTATCTAACCCGTGCTGTACCTGCCCTGGGAGTGTTTGATGGGTCAGTGTAGAGGGAGCTTTACTCTGCATCTAACCCGTGCATTAGCTGACCATGTCCCATTTCCAGCACTATTGATGAGCACAGAAAAGGTTTTGATAAATATTGTGTGAATCATACCTATTGTATCACTAAATGGATGAGGTGACAGGTGCCCATTCTGTTACCCATCGTGGGATGGGGTGAAGTTACAACGGGTGCCTCACACTACTGAATAGATGAACACTGTCCTGTTTGTGTTGTACAGAGTGCCATCAAAAACAAGATCAAGTGGTGTATGAGTAAAAAGAAGGAAGGAGCGAAACAGCATTGGCTGGACTGGGCTGACCAGAAGTACGAGGTAGGCAAATCTCCGCAATGCCCACTGCCGTGCTTGTATCTGGCACTGGACTGGATTGAATGATAGACCTTGAGATTCTTGGTTAGAAATAGGTGATTTGGATGATTTCTGCTGGGGGGTGGGGGCAGCAATTTGGGGTGGAACCCGGTTCTGCTGGGTCTCTTCCCTAGTTTCAGCGGCTCTTTAAATTCTTTTGGGCTAACTGTTTACCATTAAGCAACCTTTGTTTCCCAGTTATTTTATTAGTTTCCTGCCCTGATGTCTCCCTCTGGGCTCCACAAGGAAAGCCCAGACGGCCCCTGCCGCTGACTAGCTGCCCCCACCGTTCCCGAATGCGGACCCCCTGTGGGACGGCCTGCAAAGCTAATCCTGTCACTGGGCTGCAAGATTTCTCACTGCTTCATAGAAACATAGAAGATAGGAGCAGGAGTAGGCCATTCGGCCCCTCGAGCCTGCTCCGCCATTTAATGAGATCATGGCTGATCATCCAAATTCAGTACCCTGTACCTGCCTTCTCCCCATATCCCTTGATACCTTTAGCTTTAAGAAATATATCTAACTCATTCTTGAATATATTTAATGACTTGGCCTCAACTGCCTTCTGTGGTAGAGAATTCCACAGGTTCACCACTCTCTGGGTGAAGAAATTCCTCCTCATTTCTGT
The DNA here is from genome assembly GCA_030390025.1 of Squalus acanthias. Classification (NCBI taxonomy): domain Eukaryota; kingdom Metazoa; phylum Chordata; class Chondrichthyes; order Squaliformes; family Squalidae; genus Squalus; species Squalus acanthias. The sequence goes on along the minus strand of CM059437.1, from coordinate 39,645,086 downwards.
CCTAAATGGCTTACCCCTTATCCTTAGATTATGACTCCTGGTTCTGGACTCTCCGACCATCGGGAACATTCTTCCTGCATCTAGTTTGTCCAGACCTGTCAGAATTTTATATGTTTCGATGAGATCCCCTCTCATTCTTCTATACTCCAGCGAGTATAAGCCCAATCGACCCAATCTCTCCTCATATGTCATTCCTGCCATCCCAGGTATCAGCCTTCTGAATCTTCGCTGAACTCCTTCCATGGCAAGAACATCCTTCCTCAGATAAGGCGACCAAAACTGCACACAATACTCAAGGTGTGGTCTCACCAAGGTCCTGTACAACTGCAGCAGGACATTCCTGTTCCTATACTCAAACCCTTTCACTATGAAGGCCAACATACCATTTGCCTTCTTCACCGCCTGCTGCACCTGCATGCTTACCTTTAGCGACTGGTGCACAAGGACACCCAGGTCTCGTTGCACTTCCCCTTCTCCCAATCTATTGTCATTCAGATAATAGTCTGCCTTTCTGTTTTTGACACCAAAGTGGATAACCTTGCATTTATCCACGTTATATTGCATCTGCCACGCTTATGCCCACTCACCCAACCTGTCCAAATCATCCTGGAATTTCTCGGTATCCTCCTTGCAGCACACACGCCCACCCAGCTTTGTGTCATCTGCAAACTTGGAGATATTACATTTAGTTCCCTTATCTAGATCATTAATGTATATTGTGAATAGCTGGGGTCCAAGGACCGATCCCTGCGGTACCCCACTAGTCACTGCCTGCCACTCGGAAAAAGACCCATTAATTCCTACTCTTTGCTTTCTGTCCACCAACCAGTTCTCTATCCAAGTCAATACCTTGCCCCCAATCCCATGTGCCTTAACTTTTACACGCTAATCTCTTATGCGGGACCTTATCGAAAGCCTTTTGAAAGTCCAAATACACCATCGACTGGTTCTCCCTTATCTATTTTCCCAGTTACATCCTGCTAACTTCCCGCCTAGAACGGGTGGGAGGTCGGCCGACGGGCTTGAAATGAGGCCCCGGAGTTAAGATAGCCCGGGCCTCATTACTGGAGCAGCAGGAGTTAAAATAGGGCCCACTTTTCCTCAACGGTTAAAGACAATAAAGATAGGAATTAGGAATGTGCAAGAGCCCACTGTCGTCTATCTGTCCTATCTCCGAGTTTAAGAAGTATCCTACAACGCCTCTCGCACCCCTCCATCAAATCTTTCTCCATGTACTGAACCAACTCTCGATTGAAGGTGTCAGCCGTGGCTCAGTGGGTAGCACTCTCGCCTCAGAGTCTTGAAGGTCATGGGTTCAAGTCCCACTCCAGGTCTTGGCTGACACTTCAGTGCAGTACTGAGGGAGGTGCCATCTTTTGGATGAGACCTTTAAACAGAGGCCCCAGTCTGCCCTCTTGGGTGGATGTCAAAGATCCCATGGCACTATTTTGAAGAAGGGCAGGGGAGTTCTCCCCGGTGTCCTGGCCAATATTTATCCCACAACCAATATCACTAAAAACAGAATGTGGTCAAGGATCACATTGCTGTCTCTGGGATCTCGCTCTGTGCAACTTGGCTGCTGCATTTCTCGACATTACAACAGTGACTTCACTTCAAAAGTACTTCATTGGCTGTGAAGCACTTTGGGATGTCCTGAGGTTGTGAAAGGCACGATAGAAATGCAAGACTTTCTTTGAATTTGCTGATACACTCAGCCCCACTGCCCTCCTTGGCAATCGATTCCATACATTCACCAACCACTGCGCAATGAAATTCCTTCACCCTCTCTCTCCTGAGTCTGAGGCTATGCTGTGTTGTAGAATCTATGACGGCGTTAAACATATTGATGTTTCACTTGTCTATACCCTGCTGCACTTGTCTGGCAAACAAGGTGATCAGCAACGTTGAAATAATCAAGTCCAGATCGCTGAGCCAAAGGGTAGTTTCTGAAGGGGAAACATTCGAAGCGGGCACTGATTTACAATGTGGGCTACAGTTTGTGACTGGTATCCAGTGTAAACATTCCCAGCCTCTGCTGCCTGTCCTCGTATGAACATAGGAACATTAGGAACAGGAGGAGGCCATTCAGCCTCTATCTGCTCCGCCATTCAATTAGATCATGGCCGATCTATACCTCAACTCCATTTTTCTGCCTCTGATCCATATCCCTTAATATCCTTACCTAACAAAAATCTATCAATTTCAGTCTTGCAAGCTCCAATTGTCCCCCAGCATCCACAGCCTTTTGGAGGAGAGAGTTCCAAATTTCCACTACTCTTTGTGTGGAAAAAGTGCTTCCTGATTTCACTCCTGAATGACCTAGCTCCAATTTCAAGATTATGTCCCCTCGTTCTTGATTGCCCCAGCAGTGTAAATCGTCTCTCTGTATCTACCCTGTCAATCCTTTTAACTTTTTAAACACCTCGATCAGATCACCCCTCAATCACTGTCTGAAGTCCCAATGGAGAGGTGGCCATTAGGGAAAGACAAGCTAACTCCTGAGGAGCCAGCGCTGGCTGGGTTTCAGTGCACGGATTACGCTGAAGAATGGGTTAGTAGATGTTTGGATCTCACTTATTTTCTCACACACCATTACTCGATTGAGAGTGTGAAAAGGTGAAAGTGATCCAAACCTCCTGCTGAAACAGCGCACAAAGGTATGTAAAAGAGGCACCAATAAACCCTAATGTATAGAATGCCCCTCACACTGGCTTCAGAAAGCACCGTGGCTCCACTAGTATTGCCAACTCTGGTCGGCCATACTCCTGGAGGGGTCATCACCTGACCTCCCGCCTTCCAACCGCCCCGCCCTCTCACGGCTACCATTGATCGCCCGACATGTCCATCCTTGTGGTGCTCCGCCTTCCCGCACCAATCGGAAAGCGGACAGACTCTGCGATACACGATTGGATGATTCTTGACTGTCAATCAAACAGCCTTTTTCCCATCTCAGATATTTTTATAATTAATAAAGTGTTCAAAATTTTTTTTTTTTTTTACAAGCACAATTGTTTTAAAGCCCCATTGATTTTTCTCCCAGGTGTTGCTCGCTGCAGTGTCCAGGAGATGAATCTTTAATTCCCGGAGACTCCAGGGATATCCTGGAGGGTTGGCGACCCTAGGCCCCACTCCGATTACCCGACACTGGACAGTTGGTAGAAATGCCCTACAAGTGTTGTATTTGTCACTTGTCCTGCTCTGTGTTTCAGCGAGAGATCATCAATGATGCGAAGCGGTTGTACAGCGTGTTGGCGTTATACCCGCTGCTGCCGATGTACTGGGCGCTCTATGAGCAGCAGGGTTCACGGTGGACACTTCAGGCCCAGGAGATGGACAGGAACGTGGGATCCATCAAACTGAAACCCGAACAGCTGCAGGTACAGCCCCCCCCACAGATCTTCCAGATGTGACGGGGCCCAGTCAGAGTGCTGGATTAACTGATTCCAGGTACAGGCACAACGTTTAATATCAGCTCAGGATGGCGACAGAGTGTTGGACCCCCACACTCAAGGGGTCTTCTCACACAGCCTGGACATGCTGTGGGTGGGGTAGATCAGACAGTGGCTCATACACCAGTATTTACATGGATACTGGGGAAGGGATGGGGCCGTGGGGAGAGAGCAGGACAGTGGGATCAGTTTTACATTGCTCTGGCAAAGAGTCTGCACATGAACCCCAGAGTCACTGGGAGAGAGACCTGAACCCCAGAGTCACAGAGAGAGGGGTATGGACCCCAGAGTCACAGAGAGAGGGGTATGGACCCCAGAGTCACAGAGAGAGGGGTATGGACCCCAGAGTCACTGGGAGAGGGGTATGGACCCCAGAGTCACAGAGAGAGAGACCTGAACCCCAGAGTCACAGGGAGAGGGGTATGGACCCCAGAGTCACAGGGAGAGGGGTATGGACCCCAGAGTCACAGGGAGAGGGGTATGGACCCCAGAGTCACAGGGAGAGGGGTATGGACCCCAGAGTCACAGGGAGAGGGGTATGGACCCCAGAGTCACAGGGAGAGGGGTATGGACCCCAGAGTCACAGGGAGAGGGGTATGGACCCCAGAGTCACAGAGAGAGGGGTATGAACCCCAGAGTCACAGAGAGAGGGGTATGGACCCCAGAGTCACAGAGAGAGGGGTATGGACCCCAGAGTCACTGGGAGAGGGGTATGGACCCCAGAGTCACAGAGAGAGGGGTATGGACCCCAGAGTCACAGAGAGAGGGGTATGGACCCCAGAGTCACTGGGAGAGGGGTATGGACCCCAGAGTCACAGGGAGAGGGGTATGGACCCCAGAGTCACAGGGAGAGGGGTATGAACCCCAGAGTCACAGGGAGAGGGGTATGGACCCCAGAGTCACAGGGAGAGGGGCCTGAACCCCAGAGTCACAGGGAGAGGGACCTGAACCCCAGAGTCACTGGGAGAGAGGCCTGAACCCCAGAGTCACAGGGAGAGGGACCTGAACCCCAGAGTCACAGGGAGGGAGACCTGAACCCCAGAGTCACAGGGAGAGGGGTATGGACCCCAGAGTCACAGGGAGAGGGACCTGAACCCCAGAGTCACAGGGAGAGGGGTATGAACCCCAGAGTCACAGGGAGAGGGGCCTGAACCCCAGAGTCACAGGGAGAAGGGTATGGACCCCAGAGTCACAGGGAGAGGGACCTGAACCCCAGAGTCACAGGGAGAGGGGCCTGAACCCCAGAGTCACAGGGAGAGGGGTATGAACCCCAGAGTCACAGGGAGAGGGGCCTGAACCCCAGAGTCACAGGGAGAGAGACCTGAACCCCAGAGTCACAGGGAGAGGGGTATGAACCCCAGAGTCACAGGGAGAGGGGTATGAACCCCAGAGTCACAGGGAGAGAGACCTGAACCCCAGAGTCACAGGGAGAGGGGTATGAACCCCAGAGTCACAGGGAGAGGGGCCTGAACCCCAGAGTCACAGGGAGAGGGGCCTGAACCCCAGAGTCACAGGGAGAGGGGTATGAACCCCAGAGTCACAGGGAGAGAGACCTGAACCCCAGAGTCACAGGGAGAGGGGTATGAACCCCAGAGTCACAGGGAGAGGGACCTGAACCCCAGAGTCACAGGGAGAGGGGCCTGAAACACAGAGTCACAGAGAGAGGGGTATGGACCCCAGAGTCACAGGGAGAGGGGTATGAACCCCAGAGTAACAGGGAGAGGGACCTGAACCCCAGAGTCACAGGGAGAGGGGCCTGAACCCCAGAGTCACAGGGAGAGGGGCCTGAACCCCAGAGTCACAGGGAGAGGGGTATGGACCCCAGAGTCACAGGGAGAGGGGTATGGACCCCAGAGTTAGCAGGAGCAAGAATGCCATCATTATGAGAGGTCCTGGTAACCCCCACGGTCAGCAGGGATATTATTCTAACTTATGTCCCTTCCTTTATTAAAGTGATTCTAATCTGTTCCAGAGTCTGAATGTTCTTTTCGTGCTGTTGCTGTTGCCGCTGTTTGACGGGGTCATCTATCCTCAGTTTGAGAAGAGAAACCTGCTGATTCAGTAAGAGCTTCCGGTCTGTGTCTCATCCTCTCCACCTCATCTCACCCAGCCCATCGGAATATCTCAGGGAAAGACAGACCAACCTCACCTCACCCAGCCCATCGGAATATCTCAGGGAAAGACAGACCAATCTCGGGCACATGCATTTCTATCTCAGTCTCGATTGATGCAAAGGCTCCTGGATTCTTTTGGAATCTCAGTTGTTGTCAGCTGAACCTTACATTGGGGCCATGTGTTGTCACAGGGCAATGGTGAGAATCCCCCTCTCACCAGGGTCCTGACGGTGAGAATCCCTCTTTAACAGGGGTCTTGATGGTGAGACTCCCACATTAATGAAATGAGAGAATTTTTTTTACGTAGCGAGTTGTTGTGATCTGGAATGAACTGCCTGAAAGGGCGGTGGAGGAAGATTCAATAATAACTTTCCGAAGGGAATTAGATAAATACTTGAAGAGGAAAAAGTTTCAGTGCGGTAGGGGAAGAGCAGGAGAGTGGAGAGCTCTTTCAAAGAGCCGGCACAGGCATGATGGGCCATATGGCCTCCTTCTGTGCTGTATCATTCTATAATTTTATAAAAGGGGCACTGATGGTGTTAGTCCCTCTTTAATAATGGACTCGAGTGTGAAATCCCTCATTAACAGGGGTCCTGATGGTAACAGGGATTATCTGTAAACCACCTGAACCCCTTGATTAGATCCTAGCCTGTAACGCACTCCTGGGTATCAGTTATTTTATATATAAACCACCCAAACTCCTGTAACTTACTCCCAAGTATCTGTTATTCTGTATATAAAGCACCCAAACCCCTCGATTAGATTCCAGCCTGTAAATAGCCCTTGTTCTGATACGTTATTCTCTCTCTGGTTTGATGTTTAACTCTTCTGGTTCTGTTGTTTAACTCTCTCTTTCTCTCGCTGGTTCTGATGTTTAATTCTCCCTGGTATGCTGTTAACCTACAGACCGGTCACACGGATGTCTGTCGGGTTGGTGGGAGCTGTTGTTGCGTTCTGTATCACTGGGATTGTCCAGCTGCAGATTCAGGTGAGACAAGGCTTGATTCAGTAGGAAGCTGCAGTTTGGTTTTTTTAGCTTTCAGTTCAGTATTTGTTCAGTTTGGAGAGAGTTTTTATACTATGCTAGATTTTATAGGTGAATGAGGAGGGTGGTGTCTGCAGATTGTGGTTCTGATTAACTGAAACTACATTTACCCTGGACCTTAAATCCAAGTGTGAGAGATGTATCTAACCCGTGCTGTACCTGCCCTGGGAGTGTTTGATGGGACAGTGTAGAGGGAGCTTTACTCTGTATCTAACCCGTGTTGTACTTGCCCTGGGAGTGTTTGATGGGACAGTGTAGAGGGAGCTTTACTCTGTATCTAACCCATGTTGTACCTGCCCTGGGAGTGTTTGATGGGACAGTGTAGAGGAAGACAGCATGGCAATGGAGTTGGCAATCCCACGTTTTTGGGAGATGCCCATTTATGTGCTTATTCCATTGGGGAAGAGGGGAGGGCGGGGGCGGCGGTGGTGTCCGCTTCTTTGTGACAGAAGCACACCTGCCCTCCCTCCATCATAAAGTAACTTTAGTGCCAGGCACAACCGCTGAGGGCCGGACCGTTCCCAGCTGCAGCACGGGGGAGGTCGCAGTGAGAAGGGGAGTGATTAAATGAGGGCAGAACCGGATACCTCTCAGCAGGTAGTGTAGAAACTTTAAATTCTTCTGGATATTCTGGTGATTGACGTGGACTTTTTTTCATAGAAGTGGCAGGTTATGCCTCATCCGGACGGTATGACTGAATTGAAATTATTTAACGGAGCTCCCTGCCAATTTAGCATCGACTTCTTAGAGAATCAGGTTGTAATGGACCCACAAACGGTAAGAATGGATTATGTTACAGCTTCTTGTTCAATTACTTAAGATCATCGGCAAAAGAACCAAAGGGGAGATGAGGAGAATATTTTTAAGCAGCGAGTTGTTGTGATCTGGAATGCGCTGCCTGAAAGGGCGGTGGAGGCAGATTCAATAGTAACTTTCAAACGGGAATTGGATAAATACTTGAAAAGTTAAATTTTGCAGGGCTACGGGGAAAGAGTGGTGGAGTGGGACTAATTGGATAACTCTTGCAAAGAGCATGAAGGGCCGAGTGGCCTCCTTCTGTGCTGTAGGATTCTACGATTCTCTGCTCACATTTAAGGAACTGATTCCTTTGTGTCACTCACAAAGGATGAGAATCTTTTAAGGCCCAACAGTAATAGACTGGCTGCATCGCAGTGGCTGCCTGAGTTGACTCATGTCGCTCAAACTCACCTGCCTCAGTTGTGTGAGTTTGATTGGCCAGAAAGCTACACATTGGTTGTGTGGTTTAAAACAAAGATTTTTTAGTCTTGTGTAATCCGCAGCTCCTTCCTTCACAGTTTGGGCTACACAATGACAGTTTAAATATTTATGCTAATTCTCAAAGAGAGAAGGAGCATTATGCATAAAGAAAGTTAGAAAGACGTGCATTTCTCCAGTGCCTTTCACACCCTCAGGATGTCCCAAAGTGCTTTACAGCCAATGAAGTACTTTTGGAGTGTTGTCACTGTTGTAAAGTAGGAAATGCGGCAGCCAATTTGCGCACAGCAAGCTCCCACAAACAGCAATGTGATAATGACCAGATAATCTGTTTTAGCGATGTTGATTGAGGGATGAATATTGGCCCCGGGACACCGGGGGGGGAATTTCCCTGCTCTTCTTCGAAATAGTGGCCGTGGAATCTTTTACGTCCATCTGAGAGGGCAGACGGGGCCTCGGTTTAACGTCTCCTCCGAAAGACGGCACCTCCGACAGTGCAGCACTCCCTCAGCACTGCACTGGAGTGCCAGCCTAGATTTTTGTGCCCAAGTCTCTAGAGTGGGACTTGAACCCACAACCTTCTGACTCAGAGGCCGGAGTGCTACCCACTGAGCCAAGAGGATTCCCTTCCTTAAGGGTGGGATTCTCTTCCGACATCCCGCCTGAAATCGGGCGAGATTGCGGTGGATACTGTTGGAAAATACAGGCAGTGAGGTGGGGTCAGGTTCAGTTTCCCTGGTGGATACTCCTTCTTTCCACCCCACTTACGGCTGCTTCTTGGGGCAGCATGTATAAGGTAGCAGTAGGCCTTGGGCAATGGAGGTAAAGGCCCTGAATCCCCCCAGTTGGGGGAGAGGGCTTTGTAACAGCCTCCTTTCCCTGCAATTGGCCCCAGGGACTTGCCAGCTGAAGGCATCGATCTTGACTGAGGCCTTCAGTGGGTCTTCAGTTCCAATCTTCGGGCAGCTTCAGCTCCTTTACTGTCCTTCGCTGGACCTTCTGTTGCTGCTGCACCTTTGGGATTCCCCGCCTCAGCAGTGGTGGGCTCCCTCTTGATGGTGGGAATCTCACTGGGAGCGCTCCGTGTGTACTCAGTGAACCCTGACCCTGGACAATGGGTTGGGGCTGGGGCAGGTACAGAGGGACGGGCACAAGTCATGCTCGGCCTGAACGCTGCCTGGAAGAGGAAAATCCCCCCCCCAAACTCTCTGCTGTCTTCACTCACGGCCTCGCCCTCTTCATATCCATTTCTCAATCCGTTGGGGAACCAACTCTTTGCAGATTGAGAACAGCAAGCTAGTGGTTACAACACTGAGACGAGCAACCCTAAGGTCATGGGTTCCAATCCCACCATGGTAGGTCGTGAAATCTGTGGTCTACCACCAAAAAATGGCCATGAAAGTTGCTGGATTGTTGTTAAAAAACCAACTGGTTCACTGATGCCATTCAGGGAAGGGAACCCCTACCCGGTCTGGCCGACATGTGACTCCAGTCCCACACTATGGGGAAAAAATTCGGTTGCTTTGCGCCTCCCGTTAGCGAGGGCGCTAACGGGGCGCAAAGCAACTAGCGCCCGGGCACGGCGCTACCAGCGCCTCCCGCGAAATTCAGCAGGAGGTTAGCAACGGCGGTAACTGTTAGCGCCCTGCGGCGCTGCGCCGCCGGCGATGACGTCATCGCCGTGCACAGAGCCCCAGCTGCGATCTTTGGTAGCGCCCCCGACTTACCGCCGGACTGATGGAGTCAGGGGGGCCTACCTGCGGCCGGGGCAGCGCTAGTTAAAGGCGAGGTGCCGGGCGGCCATTTTTGTTGCTGGCCGCCTGCCAGCACCTGCCCCCGTTGCCATCCCCGGCCTCCTGAGAAGCCCCCCCCATGGACTGCCGGCTGCGCTCCGTGAGCCCGGCACTTCTCTTGAGTGCCGGGCTCTTTTTCCGGCACTCCGATCCCTGGTGGCCCCGCTGGGCCCCGGGTCGCACTGCGCTAGGCCCCTCCCCTTTAAGAAGGGGAGGAAGGCCTGCAGTACCGTGGCGTGACTCAATTTCTCCTCCTATGTGCCTTACTCTAAAATGCCCTAAAATACCATTTTCTCAGGGCACTTTGTCCGATGGACAATAAATATGACCTTCCCAGAATCACACACATCCTGAGAACAAAGGGGAACAACCCAGGTCCCCTTTGATCTGCATTAGGGGGAGAATTTAAATCCTACTCGCTCAGCAGAAACCTGGCGGGAGGGCAGTTAAAATCGCCCCGGCTCTTACCTGTCTGAAAGCCGCCATGATCGCAACATCTGCAATTTTAACCTGCTCTCCTGAGCAGGCAGCAAGGACACGTGCCCCAGAGCCAACAGGGTCCTTCTTCACATAGGCATGTTGCGGCCCGATGACATCATTCAGACCCGACTGTAATTTTAACTCGGGCCTGAGCGGGGAATCCACCTGGAGTTAAAATCGGAAGTGCCACTCCAGGTGGCCCATTCCCTCAATGCTTACCAGCGCTGTCATCGCTTAACTTACAAAGAACAAAATCAAATCTCAACCTGCTTCTCAGATTGCCTTGAGTAACTTGTTCTTTTCAGTTTTCCGCCAGCTATCTTGTGCCCATCGACCCCTTCACATTACACATCGTTCCGGTAAACTGTTCAGTGGCTCTGCTGCCATTAAACATAAACGTCACAACGGACTCGAAGACCAGCAGTACACTCTTCATGGTGCGAGATTTCAATACCAGCAAGATTATCGTCAAACAGGTGAGCAGGAACAACAGGTAAAGATTGTGTGACAAAAATGAAGCATTTTTATAAATGACATACCAGAGTATTGGGGCTGGATTTTGATACTCAGGTCGGGTTGGTGTCGTGAATCCCACATTTTGGCTTGTAAACCTGCCTCCATCGAGATGTGGCCAACCCACTGTATTTTCCCTTGATTGACCTTGTTGAGCCCGCCTAGTGGGCTCAGCAGGCCAATTAAGGGCCACCCGGCAACAGGTGACGTCACAGATTGACATTTCATCTGTCAAGAGCTTTTGACAGATGAAATATCAGCGTTTGACAGCTCTGTGAAGCTGTCAAACACTGACAATATGATTTCTAACTTCAGTCCTTCCTCTCAGGCTGAGTTAGAAATCATTCCAGCACAGTAAACAGAAGGCTGCAGTTTTTGACAGGACCACGGCTTTCCTGCTTTCTGTGCCGGTGAGATTTCTGACTCCCGAGACCTGAAGGGCTGACACCTGCAGGAGGAAGTTAAGGTAAGTAAAACTTTTTCCCACACTTAGCACTTACCTTACACACTTACCTCTGCACACATGCACCCATCACTCACCTGCCCACCGGACATATCGACCCCTCCAACCCCTGCAGACCCACGGTCCACCCCGATAACTTGGCGTGGTTGGGACCTGTCGGGAAGCCCACATTTCACCTTTTAAAATAGGGATTATCCAAAAAACTGCCTGTTAACTACCTGTTAACAGGCAGTTAATTGTCACTAATCCCTTCCCGCCTCGGGGAGGCGGGTCCCAGCACAGGTCGGGTACCCGCCGCCAGAGAAACTGGCATGGAGGCGGGATGGGGTCGGGATCCCCGAATCTGCAACTTTAACCCCCCACACGCCTCCAAACCCAACTCCACAGATCATTGAAAATCCAGCCCTTGGTGTCTTTTATAGTCATTGTACATTTGGGGTTAAAAGCTAGGTTCACTCCCAGAAAGGGGGCCAACTTGCCTTGATGCACAAAGCCCCAGGATATAGAGGTTTGGTCTGGTGAGGTTTCAGAGGGTCAGGCCATTCAATTTTACAATCACCATGTGGGTTTTATTTGTACATATATTTGGTTGGCAGCTCTTTTTGACTACAAGACATATTTAAATTTCATTTGTATCAGTCATTTTTAAAAGTATTTCTCAGCCTGTCTTACAATTTGTGTAGATGGGACAGTGTAGAGGGAGCTTTACTCTGTATCTAACCCGTGCTGTACCTGCCCTGGGAGTGTTTGATGGGACAGTGTAGAGGGAGCTTTACTCTGTATCTAACCTGTGCTGTACCTGCCCTGGGAGTGTTTGAGGAGTAGTGTAGAGGGAGCTTTACTCTGTATCTAACCCGTGCTGTACCTGCCCTGGGAGTGTTTGATGGGACAGTGTAGAGGGAGCTTTACTCTGTATCTAACCCGTGCTGTACCTGCCCTGGGAGTGTTTGATGGGACAGTGTAGAGGGAGCTTTACTCTGTATCTAACCCGTGCTGTACCTGCCCTGGGAGTGTTTGATGGGACAGTGTAGAGGGAGCTTTACTCTGTATCTAACCCGTGCTGTACCTGCCCTGGGAGTGTTTGATGGGACAGTGTAGAGGGAGCTTTACTCTGTATCTAACCCGTGCTGTACCTGCCCTGGGAGTGTTTGATGGGGCAGTGTAGAGGGAGCTTTACTCTGTATCTAACCCGTGCTGTACGTGATCCAGTAATGTGTGACTGAAATTGTTCCATTCCCAATACTTACAATCTCTCATTGTAATGGGCAAAATTTCACAAAGCACCCAAGTAACTGGATTTTCAATGTCATTGTTATTGCAGTTTTTTTGATTATTTTTATTCTTGCAGATTCCTGACAACAATTTGAAGATTTTGGATAATTCAGCTCTTGTCCGGTATGTCGTTTTCTGAACTTGGATGTGTTGATCTCTGACCATGTGCACAGCAGGAGACATCTGCATGTATTGGGGCATTGCAGATGGTATCTTCATACATTGGGGCATTGGCCAGATCTTCTGCATTCACTTGGGCATTGCACAGAGTAGTTGCATCTGTTGGAGCAATACGCTGAAATCACTGGAGCATGCACAGGGTAGCTGCAGACACAGGAGCAGTCATATTTTGAATTGCAACCTGTTTCCCTTTCTCCCAGCACTGCATCCAGACAGTGAGCTGTTCTCAGATCTTTGTTCAACTGCAATTTAATAAATCCAAAGACTTTGGGCTGGATTTTGTCTTGGGGTCGGGTTGGGGTTGTGTAATCCGCATTCCGTGTTTCCCCCCCGACTCCAGATTAATGTGGATGAATGATGCAATTTTCACTTAATTGGGCAATTGAGTTTCAGCATGTGGGAACCCATGAACCAATTAGTGGTTTCAGTCTGAAAGTCGCCTCTGATGATGTCATCATTGCTGACTGCCTAGTCTCAGAGACGGTTGGTGAGAGAGGACCTGCCTGGCTTGCTTTTGTTGTGAGTGGACCTGGATGCAAAATATGGGGGGGGGGGAAAGACAGAGAGAGAGAGAGAGAGAGAGAGAGAGAGTCTCTGAACACATTCAATGCAGAGGCGACTTTCAGACCTAATACTACTACCTTCATCACATCTCCGTTGTAATAGTGGACCTGCAGCTGATAGTCAGCTGTCCACTTGTGCTCCCGCCAGGTTTCACTGGAGTGTTTCACACCAGGCGTACTTCACGTCAGAAAAGGGTTAAACTAGCTAAAACGTTTCAAAATGGCATTACAGAGCCAATTTAGAGCTTGTTAAGGGCTTTAATGGCCTCTCCCGCCTCTTGGAGGCGGGACGGAGTCGGGAACCCCGCGACTGATTTTGTCAAAATTGCGTGGAGGCGGGATGGAGTTGGGATGGGGTCGGAAACCCCGACCCCGCAAATTTAACCCCCCACACGCCTCCAAACCCGACTCCATGGGTCATTCAAAATCCAGCCCTTTGAATATTCCCGGCTATTTCTCGGTGTGCATTGTGTCGAAAGGTGAAATGTTGAAATGCCCCCTCTACAGCTGTGCATCCAACCTTGGGCGCTTCTCTTGTTTTAATTGCATAAACAAGACTTGGCATCTACAGAGAAGCAAGAAATAAATTCCTGGGCCCACAGCATCACTAGACGTCCCTGCTGCCAAGGTGACGAGTCCATAGGCACTCCAGGGAGGAGCTTTATGGGGCCTAAATTTAATACTGACATGCCCATTTAATAGGTGTAATATGGGCGTAACAATGGCCCTTTTAGCAGGGCAGAGGCCCATGCCCAATCTACACAGGCATTCGGGCCACTGCTAAATTGGTTGGGGCCTATTTTTAGAGAGCCCCAGGTGGGCAGAGGAAACGCTCAAAGCCTCCTTGGAAAAAGTGCAACATCCCCACTGCCACCTGGGAATCTCTGGCCCAAGACCGCACAAAGTGGAGGAGAAGCATCCGGGAAGGCGCCGAATACCTCGAGTCTCTTCGCCGGGAGCAAGCGGAAGCCAAGCGCAAGGAGTGCACGTCAACCCAAGCACCCCACCCACCCGCCCCTTTAACCACCGTCTGCCCCACCTGTGACAGAGACTGTAGGTCCCGCATTGGACTCATCAGTCACCTGCGAACTCATTTTTAATGTGGAAGCAAGTCATCCTCGGTTCCGAGGGACAAACTAAGAAGAAGAAGAAGATGATTTTTAGGTGGCCCTGGTGGCTGCCTGAAATGAACAATATTGTATTGAGTGCTCCTGCACCCATTTCAGACCCAGACTTCCAACGTTGTTTCGGCTGGTTGGAGCCTGCGATACAGTGCAAAACTTCAACTAATATTTCCAAGTCTTGAGCTGTCTAACCAGCCGACCTTGGAGGGGCCACTGGAGGCCGCTCAAAAAAAAAAAGGCCCCCAAAACTTCCCTAAATTTTGTTTTTTGTGGAGTCCTCCTGGTTCCACAAAAGAACTACAGGCCATTGCATGGCCCTACCTCACCCCCCCCACCCCGATTAACTCTCCACCCCCTCCTGGGACTTGTCTGTGGGCCTCGGCGCAAGCCGAACATTGTTAGGCGCTGACAGGCGAGCTACCACGGGGCGCCTGGTTGGCGCCGGCTAATCACCGGTGATTAGGTGATTAGGCCCAAGGACGAACGTAGTCGGCTAACGGATTTAGGACTCTTTACCTTCAGTGTATCCAATGAGGTGGGCAGCAGCATTAGGAATAGCTCGCTAACAAGCTGCTGATTGACGCGAAGGATTGCCCCCTTTATGAGGTGTCAGCGTTAATGGGATGTGTCTTCTGCAGGATCTTTCCCGTGTTGGAAACGTCAGCTCCCAGCAGCAACAGAACTCTGAGACTGACATGCAAACCAGACGCGGTTGAAGATCTGGATATAAGGCCATCTGTCCCATCGCCCTACACACCTGTAAAACTTGGCAGGTGAGATAGACGCGATGAACGCACCTGGGGAGTTAGTTCTACCTGATTTTCAGTTCTAACTCCCTCTCTAACTACTTGGATTGTAATGAGAAGTCGCACAACACCAGGTTATAGTCCAACAGTTTTATTTGAAATCACAAGCTTTCGGAGCTATCGATCGCCCCTTCCTCAGGTGAAGTAAAGAGATACAGAATCGCCAAAGCATATATAGATAGAGAACAATGCATGTGTTACTTACAAAAGCAGACGACTACATTTAAATCACCCTGACTGTTTATCTGCTGAGGTGTGACAAAAGGCAATCAGGTCACATCAAAGACATAGCAAGATACAACTGAGACAATGAGGTGGAGCCACAGGGGGTCCAATGTGTCAAAAGCCGCAGTATGGGAAACGATAAACTTTAAAATTTTTACTTTTTTTACTGGGAATCACATCTGTTAACAAGCCAACGACGACTCGAGTCTGGATCACGTCATGTATCGTGACATAAACCCAAGATCCCTGCAAGACAACGTATGAACGGACACCGCGCAACAATCACCAGGCAGGAGTGTTCCCTCCCAGTCGGGGAACACTTCAGCAGTCAAGGACATGCAGCCTCGGATCTGCGGGTAAGCGTTCTCCAAGGCGGACTTAGAAACACACGACAACGCAAAATCATCGAGCAGAAACTGATAGCCAAGTTCCGCACTCATGAGGACGGCCTCAACCGGGATCTTGGGTTTATGTCACGATACATGACGTGATCCAGACTCGAGTTGTCGTTGGCTTGTTAACAGATGTGATTCCCAGTAAAAAAAGTAAAAATTTTAAAGTTTATCGTTTCCCATACTGCGGCTTTTGACACATTGGACCCCCTGTGGCTCCACCTCATTGTCTCAGTTGTATCTTGCTATGTCTTTGATGTGACCTGATTGCCTTTTGTCACACCTCAGCAGATAAACAGTCAGGGTGATTTAAATGTAGTCGTCTGCTTTTGTAAGTAACACATGCATTGTTCTCTATCTATATATGCTTTGGCGATTCTGTATCTCTTTACTTCACCTGAGGAAGGGGCGATCGACAGCTCCGAAAGCTTGTGATTTCAAATAAAACTGTTGGACTATAACCTGGTGTTGTGCGACTTCTCATTTTTGTCCACCCCAGTCCAACACCGGCATCTCCGCATCATGACTACTTGGATTGTGACTGACACTAGAAGGAGGCTTCAGTCTTCTGTTTAAATCTTTTGCTGTCCTCATATCCAGGGCCCTTTTCCCATCACTGACATTTCCTGTAACCTGGTTTCTCTGTTTCCTACAATCCTCCCAGAGTTCTCCGTTCTTTATCCTGCAAGTTTTGCGTAGCTTGTGTTTTACTCTCATTCCCATTTTAATTGCCCTGTTCAGACATTTTGGATACTATTTAGTTTATATTTATTTCCCTGCATCCACTGTATAGCTTTGAAATTGTTCTGTGTTTCCTCAAACGAGGTATCTTATATAAGAAACATAAGAATTAGGAGCAGGAGTCGGCCATTCGGCCCCTCGAGCCTGCTCCGCCATTCAATGAGATCATGGCTGATCATTGACCTCAACTCCACTTTCCCGCCCGATCCCCATATCCCTCGATTCCTCTAGAGTCCAAAAATCTATCGATCTCAGTCTTGAATATACTCATCGACTGATCATCCACAGCCCTCTGGGGTAGAGAATTCCAAAGATTCACCACCCTCTGAGTGAAGAAATTTCTTCTCATCTCTGTCCTAAATGGCCGACCTCTTAACCTGAGACTGTGACCCCTGCTTCTAGACTCCCCAGCCAGGGGAAACAGTCTCTCAGCATCTACCCTGTCAAGCCCTCTTAGAATCTAGTTTCAATGAAACCACCTCTCATTTTTCTAAACTCCAGATAGGCCCATTCTACTCAATCTCCCCTCATAGGAAAACCCTCCTCTCCCAAAAATCAATCTACTGAACCTTCATTGCACCCCCCTCTAAGGCAAGTACACCCTTCCTTCGGTACGGAGATCAAAACTTTGAGCAGTATTCCAAGTTGTGGTCTCACCAAAGCCCCTTACAATTGTGGATAAACACCAACACGGACTGGTTGGGCTGAATGGCTTGTTTCTGTGTTGTACTTTCTGTGTAATTCTATCTAATACACAGACACACATATAAATAAACACCTACACACCAACATATATACACACATGTACACATAAACATACATATATACAGAAACCATAGACTTATGAGCACAAACAATACACACACAAACATGAGCACACACGCAAATGAGTGACCTTTTTCTCTTTGAATGAGTGCCATTCCATACGGCAGGAGCCCTTGAACCACCATCACGCAGGCCTCTGATGTAACTGTGTTATGTGTTCCTTTTGCCTCAGGTGCTCTTTACAGCTGTCTAATTTTATCCGTGTTGAGGGAGAGGTTGACCTGAAGGATGGCGGTGTTTATACAATTGCTCTCTATCAAGCTAACCACACAGAGAACGTAAGTATGGCAGAGGGGTCAGTGTGCACCACTCCCACCCATTATACTGGGCTACCTCATCAATTGACGTTCTTGGTCTATCTCCAGTGACCTTGAATGGAAGCCCCTTGTCTCCTCTATTCCTAAAGCTGCTTCCAAGGAGCTCGGTTTCCTCCTTCATGTGAAACACTCTTTAGAAACACAACTCTTTATAAAGCCCAAGCTCACCTAAGACTTAAATACTGCTCCCATATCTGGGGAGGCTCTTCTAACACCAGTCACACTCCTGGGCAAGATACAGGGTATTTGATAGGTGAGTCTCACCTCTCTCCTCCAATATCAGTGGCGATCTTTCTCATTTCTTGTATGATCTCTCTTAACTTCCCTATATTATCTCTAGTATTGTGGTTATTGTTCCTTTAATCCATAGTAGCTTTTAATGGGGAAGTGGATAAATATTTGAAAAAGAGAAAAATGAAATGCATATGGGGAGTGGGACTAAATGGACAGCTCTGTCAGAGAGCTGGCACAGGCAGGATGGGCCAAATGGCCTCCTTCTGTGCTGTAAACTTCCTTGATTTTATTATAAACTCTTTGTTGTTTCTTCAAAGCTGTAAATACCTTATCCGACACACTCTTAATCCTTCCTACATCCTACAGTGTATCCTACTCTAACATTCTTTTCCAACACCACAAAACTCCTTATTCCCTCAGTCTTTTATTCCTCTGGGAATATTTGGCTTGCAAATCCAAGCTTGGTATCGTCTAATCGCGCCTTCCTCATTCACCTTGTCTTTTATTTCATCCTTTGCAACCTTGGTGTCCCTGATGGGGTGATATTGGGTGGTGAGGCCTACTGCTATATCACCGCTGGGGCCTAAAGTTCTGATCTCCCACTCCAGCAGGGCCTTCCCCTGGACGCTCCTTCCTCGCCTGCCACATGCAAGTGCCAGTGAGGGGGTGAGGCCTGTGTTGCCGACCGATTTCCCTCCTGTCCACCACCATGTTCCTGCTGCTCGCCGGAACCAGCAAGTAGCCCATGGCAGTGGGCCTGGTTTAGCAGCGGGAATGGTCCTACACGTGGGAAATAGAGGCAGAGGGCCTACTAGCATCCTCCTTGCCCTCCAATTACTTACCTGGTGAAAGTCTCACTGCAGCACTGCCTTCATTCTCCTTCAGGGCAGCTGGTGGAAATCCTGCTGTGAGCCCACCATGAATACGCAGTGACCCCTGACCAAGAAATTGGACCGAGGTCATGCTGGGGTTGGGGGTTCAGGCAGAAGCCACCCCCCTTTTCCTGACCATTTCAGGGAGGGACTATGAAAATACAGGTCATAGTGTCCCATTTGGGCTATAGCTGAATATTTACTGCCTATATTCCATGAGACCAAAGGGTAAGTGGCAACACGTTTGGAATATTGGTAACACATGGCTTCACTTGAAATGAGAGTTGGCTGGTGTCAATCAGTTACCTAAAGTAATATTGAGGCTTTGTTCATCATTGAAGACCTTGGGAGGTCTTGGCAGGATTGTTGCCCACTTTCATGGGTTCTCTAGATATCTCCCTCATTCTACCAGATACATGGCGGATGCTGTTGAGTGTATTGACTGAAGTCAGAAATGACTTAGCAAGTTGCTTTTCCTGTTGGGTGGCACAGTACACGGCACCATAGAGAAACGGGATTGATTTCTTCCCTCACCCTCTTGTCACTAAGCTCCCAATCTCAGCTGCTCCATTGTGGACTCCTGGCCGGCCTCCCACGTTCTACCCTCCGTAAACTTGAGATCATCCAAAACTCTGCTGCCCGTGTCTTAACTCGCACCAAGTCCCGTTCGCCCGTCACCCCTGTGCTCGCTAACTCACATTGGTTCCTGGTTAAGTAACCTCTCGATTAAAAAATTTTCATCCTTGTTTTCAAAGTCCATGGGCTGGATTTTGATACTCAGGTCGGGTGTCGTGAATCCCACATTCTGGCTTGTGAACCCGCCTCCATCGAGATGTGGCCAACCCACTGTATTTTCCCTTGATTGACCTTGTTGAGCCCGCCCAGTGAGCTCAGCAGGCCAATTAAGGGCCACCCGGCAACAGGTGACATCACAGATTAACATTTCATCTGTCAAGAGCTTTTGACAGATGAAATATCAGCGTTTGACAGCTCTGTGAAGCTGTCAAACACTGACAATATGATTTCTAACTTCAGTCCTTCCTCTCAGGCTGAGTTAGAAATCATTCCAGCACAGAAAACAGAAGGCTGCAGTTTTTGACAGGACCACGGCCTTTCTGCTTTCTGTGCCGGTGAGATTTCTGACTCCCGAGAACTGAAGGGCTGACACCTGCAGGAGGAAGTTAAGGTAAGTAAAACTTTTTCCCACACTTAGCACTTACCTTACACACTTACCTCTGCACACATGCACCCATCACTCACCTGCCCACCGGACATATCGACCCCTCCAACCCCTGCAGACCCACGGCCCGCCTCGATAACTTGGCGTGGTTGGCACCTGTCGGGAAGCCCACATTTCACCTTTCAAAATAGGGATTATCCAAAAAACTGCCTGTTAACTACCTGTTAACAGGCAGTTAATTGTCACTAATCCCCTTCCCGCCTCGGGGAGTCGAGTCTCAGCACAGGTCGGGTACCCGCCGCCAGAGAAACTGGCATGGAGGCGGGATGGGGTCGGGACCCCCGAATCTGCAACTTTAACCCCCCACACGCCTCCAAACCCGACTCCACGGGTCATTGAAAATCCAGCCCCATGTCCTCGACCCTCCCTATCTCGGTTATCTCCTCCAGCCTTACAACCCTCCGAGATATCTGCGCTCCTCCAATTCTGGCCTCTTGAGCATCCCTGATTTTAATCGCTCCACCATTGGCGGCTGTGCTTTCAGCTGCCAAGACCATAAGCTCTGGAATTCCCTCCCTTAAACCTCTCTGACTCTCGACCTCTCTTTCCTCCTTTAATAGGCTCCTGAAAACCTACCTCTTTGTCTGCCCTAATGTCTCCTTATGTGGCTCGGTGTCAAATTTTGTTTTACAACACTCCTGTGAAGCGCCTTGGGATGTTTTATTACGTTAAAGGCGCTATATAAATACAAGTTGTTTTTGGAGAAGCTCTGAATGATGGAAGGGGCTTCATGGAAACAGCTGTTGAAAGGAAGGCAAAATTGGAGTGAGAGTCGTCGTTGGGCAATTTTCACTCTTGTCCCATTGGCCACCTCAAGTGGTGGCAGAATCCTGGGAGCAGGGTGTCCATCAGATCTTCTCGGACATGTATAACTCGGTGAGATCAGAAAATTGAAAGATAGAGATACTGCACACACACATAATGGTTGCATAATTCTGACATATAAATCAATTTTTGTGCAAGTTCACTGCATGGGTCAAGTGGAAGGATCTGTCTGTGAGCCCTGCCATCTCCTCGCTGCTCAGAACTGAGTGCTTCTGAACAGTCAGTCCCACAGCCACCCTGATGTAGCTGGCCGGCTTCAGGCTGGTGCAATATCGGGCCCAGGCTGCGGTGGCCCACATTATTCTCGTGGAGCCACTCCTGATCCAATAATTTTAGTACTTACCTTTCTGGGGCCTCTTCCGCTGTTCGATAGGTTTGAACACTTGGTGGAAGTCATGCATTTGAGAAACCTGTGACTGCGCATTTATCTTGTTCTTTAATGGTGAAACTGTACTACATAAAATTACATAGAATGTACAGTGCAGAAACAGGCCATTCGGCCCAACAGGTCTGTGCCGGTGTTTATGCTCCACACGAGCCTCCTCTCGCGTTACTTCATCTCACCCTATCAACACATCCTTCTATTCCTTTCTCCCTCATGTGTTTATCTAGCTTCCCCTTAAATGCATCTATGCTATTTGCCCCAAATGTGTCAGCTGTGACTCAGTGGGTAGCACACTTCCCTCTGAGTCAGAAGGTCGTGGGTTCAAGTCCCACTCCAGGGACCTGAGCACATAAATCTAGGCTGACACTCCAGTGCAGTGCTGAGGGAGTGCTGCACTGTCAGAGGTTCCGTCTTTCGGATGAGACGTTAAACCGAGGCCCCGTCTGCTCTATCAGGTGGGCGTAAAAGATCCCATGGCACTATTTCGAAGAAGAGCAGGGGAGTTAAACCCGGTGTCCAGGCCAATATTTATCCCTCAACCAACATAACCAAAAAAACAGATTATCTGGTCATTATCACAGTGCTGTCTGTGGGAGCTTGCTGTGCGCAAATTGGCTGCCGCGTTTCCCACATTACAACAGTGACTCCACTTCAAATAGTACTTCATTGGCTGTAAAGCGCTTTGAGACGTCCGGTGGTCGTGAAAGGCGCTATAGAAATGCAAGTCTTTCTTTCTTTCAACTACTCCATGATGTAGTGAGTTCCAAGTCACTTCAGAGGAATCTCAGATTACACAGCATCTACTTTAGAAATCCTGAGGAACAGATTTTGACTATTGGGCAGCTGAGTGGTAGAGTGCGGCGATAGGCCGCCCGTTAGTGCCGGTAGGAGGCCGGACCATTTCGAGTGCCGGACCACAGTAATATACATAGATACAGCGGGCGCCAAACAGGCACCCTGATGTAGTTGGCCGGCTTCGGACCAGTGCCATATCAGGCCAAGGCTGCGAGGGCCCATATTATTCTCATGGAGCCACTCCTGCTCCACTTGGCGCCACGAAAATAATTGTAGTACTTGCCTTTCTGGGGCCTTTTCAGCTGTTCGACCAGGTTTTACTGAGCGGAGTGTCCTCGGTGGGCGCTCTGCTCAGTGGGCAGTTAAAATGGCACTGGGGTCCTCTGTAGGTCAGAGGGCACTTGTCGCTCAGCAAAAGGCTCTAGGAGGTGGAGCGGGAATGGGGCGCCTCCATTTTAACTGCGCTAAAAACTAGAAATGAGCTTCAGGCTGTTTAGCATTGGATTGGGAAAGGTAAGCTAACATTTCAGAGAGGCTTTGTTGAATGTTATGGAAATAGTCCTGTCCTTATTCAACATTCACACACACACACACACTTTCCAGCCAGGTTCATTGGATAACACATTAAACTCCCTGGGGAGTATGTCCCAGGACCACATCAGGCAGTGCATTTAACGACTGAGCCATTTGCACCACCCCCCACACTCCCATTCTTGCTTGGAAAAACAGTATTGCATTAGCCACTTGGTCTCTGATTATATTTCAATTCTGCATGAAAAGCCAGGGATAGTTCTGTCAGCCTCGAAACATTCATCTCCAGCTCCCCGTGGAGTACTTGAGTGTGTGTCCTTCCAACTTACAAAAAACAAAATCAAACGCATCCTCTCAGCCAGAAAGTTAAATCTGAAAGACTTCCCAGATGACAGGACATGCAAGAGAATAAATAGGATCCTGTATATATGCAAAAAACAGGAAACAAAGGATAGCAGCAGTCTGTCCAATGTATTTCAATATATACAGATCGTAGATGATGCAAACAATTGGGTTTGGCAGCGATTAGTTTGAATTGTTTGATGCCAATTTTAAAATTAAACTGGGAAGTAAGACTGATGCGAGGGTTGATTTGACTCAGCCATCGCTTGCTCATCAATCACAGCCTGCCCTTGGCATCCATGTCAAGCGGCCATCTTTCGTTCACTGTGAATGTTATCTCCCTCTCATCGCTGACCATAAAAGGCAATATCATGAGACCAGCAGATCATCTGAGCAGAGAGGGCAGTCACAGCTAGCTAGCTGAGCTCCATGCTCCTTTGGACAGAAGCCTCCAGCTGCGTTGGGGTGTCATCAATCATTGGTTGCTTGGAACACGAGTGTGCCCAGGACACATGCAAACATTTTTCACTTCTATCTAAGCATTCACATTGCCGCTGCCCTCTCAGTGCTGGAATGGCGCTGGGTGTGTGGAACCTAGAGAGGCAAAAGAGGTCCAATCTTCCGTACCTTCCCCTTCTTCCTGTGCAATGAAAGGAGGGTTCTCAATCCCAGGAAGTGAGCATGGGCATTTAGGAATGGACAAAACTGGGACAGGCGATTTTATTTTTTTAATTTGTGGATATGGGCGTTGCTGGCAAGGCCAGCATTTATTGCCCATCCCTAATTGCCCTTGAGAAGGTGGTGGTGAGCCACCTTCTTGAACCGCTGCAGTCCGTGTGGTGAAGGTACTCCCACAGTGCTGTTAGGGAGGTAGTTCCAGGATTTTGACTCAGTGACGATGAAGGATCGGTGATATACTTCTAAGTCAGGATAGTGTGTGACTTGGAGGGGAACTTGGAGGTGATGGTGTAGGGGGTGGTGGTTTGTGTCAGCTTCACCTCTGACTTCTGAGCGGTTCGAATCGCTCCCACTCCCTTGGTTCTAGACCTTGGACTTATTTGGGGGTTGTGATACAAAGGTGCAGCAGACAACTCAGTTTGATGAAAGAACTTCAATCTTTATTAAAAAAGGTAAGACAAATAATAACACTCTTAACACTCTAAAGGTGGGGCACACTTCGGTACAAGCAAGGGAAATGACAGTAGAACAATACATCACCCCTCCCAACCCCACTTTACTAGCTAGGTTAGGTTTTGAAAGACCAGGGATAATGCTCACCAAGTGTAACATATCAAAATTTGCAGATGATACAAAGATGGGAGGGAAAGTAGTGAGTGAGGAGGACATAAAAAACCTGCAAGGGGACATAGACAGGCTAAGTAAGTGGGCAGAGATTTGGCAGATGGAATACAACACTGGAAAGTGTGAGGTGATGCAGTTTGGCAGGAAAAATCCTAGAGCAATTTATTATCTTAATGGCAAGAAACTGGAGAGTACTGAAGTGCAAAGGGATTTGGGGGTCCTGGTGCACGAAACTCAAAAGGTTAGTATGCAGGTGCAGCAAGTGATTAAGAAGGCAAATGGAATGTTGGCTTTCATTGCTAGGGGGATAGAATATAAAAATAGGGAGGTATTGCTTCAGTTGTACAAGGTATTGGTGAGACCGCACCTGGAATACTGCATACAGTTTTGGTGTCCTTACTTAAGGAAAGACATCCTTGCTCTCGAGGCAGTGCAAAAAAGGTTCACTCGGTTAATCCCGGGGATGAGGGGGTGGTCATATGAGGAGAGGTTGGGTAGATTGGGACTCTACTCATTGGAGTTCAGAAGAATGAGAGGCGATCTTATTGAAACATATAAGATTGTGAAGGGGTTGGATCGGGTGGATGCGGGGAGGATGTTCCCGATGACGGGTGAGACTAGAACTAGGGGACATAGTCTTAGAATAAGGGGCTGCTCTTTCAAAACTGAGATGAGGAGGAACTACTTCACTCAGAGGGTGGTAGGTCCATGGAATATGCTGCCACAAAAAGCTGTAGAAGCTACATCATTAAATAAATTTAAAACAGAAATAGACAGTTTCCTAGAAGTAAAGGGCATTAAGGGTTACGGGGAGCGGGCAGGAATTTGGACATGAGTCTAGGTTCGGATCGGTCATGGCCCTGTGGGTAGTGGAGCGGGCCCAGGGACCGTGTAGCCTGATTCTGCTCCTATTTCGTGTGTGCAATTCTGTTAGATGCAGGAGATGGTTCTGTGATAGTAGATTGGCGGTTAGGATCAGATCAGCCATGATCTTATTGAATGGCGGAGCAGGCTCGAGGGGCCGATTGGCCTACTCCTGCTCCTATTTCTTATGTTCTTATGTTCTTATGTTCTTAATCCTTTGGCAGTTGGGCTAAATCGCGGTTTTGGGGTTCGCTGTTTATGGCGATTAGTGTCTGCCGTACGCGGTAGAGGACTTCACCTGGGTCTCTGGTCACTCTTCGCGAGTCCGCTGATGCGGTAGGATGTCGTTTTGGATTTATCTGGTGAGTATCCAATTTCTTTAGTTCAGCAGTAGGGCTTAGAATCTTTGGGAAAATCTTACCCAGGGGTAAGTCAGGAGTAGTTTGTAGTGTGGAAACTTTGCGATTCTTCGGGTTTTCTTCCCTGGAGTTGGTCTTTGTTGGTCGCGGTGGCCTGCTATTACTCGGTCAGTTGGGGGTAATGCGTGATTGTTGGTTTCGTGAGGCCTTTGGTTTCCGCGATGGCTTTAGGCCTTGTTTAGTGTGTTGGTCGACCTCGTGGAGCCGTCGGTGACTTGTTGCTGCTTGTTGCTCCAGGTGACTGTGTTGCGGCCGTTGTTGGAGGTCCGTCGAGGTGGTATCTTCGCGAGCTGGACTCAGGTGTGTCTGAGTGGTGAGCGATGCCGACTCGCTTCCAGCTCGGGTCTTCTTCTTCTTGGTCTCTTCTTCTTCTGATGACCACCGGTTGCGACTGACTGCTCGACTCCCAACTTTGGACTGTTGTGTGTGCTTGGTGGGCCTTCAACTATAGTAAATTGAAGTGGCCTTATCTATCCGCCAAATCTACTCAGTTCATTGTCTGGTTTTTGGCAGGCTCGTAAATCGGTAACGACTTACTAGCGCGTTAACTGGGTTTTTAGCAGGCCTTCAATCTCACCCATTGAACATGGCCTTATCTACCCGCCAAATCTGCTCAGTTCATTGTCTGAATTTTGGCGGACATGTTACTAGTAACTGCTCTGTAAGTGTCAAATGGGTTTTGGGATGGTTTGCATCCTGTCGATCTCCTTGGCTGATCACTGGTGATTGGTTTCATGTTTTGGGTTTCTGGGCTGGACTCAGTCTTTTCTATAGCCTGGTCCTGAGTGATTTGTATTATGCAAGTTTTCTGATGGGCCCTGTAATCGGTTTGATGGGGCCTGTTGTTTTGGGTGGGACTGTCTTCTCCTAGGGTCTATTGTCAAAATGTTAATGCTTGCTGGGGCTTGAGTAGGGTCATCCCGGTTCCCCAGACAGTGCAATTAACTGCAATAACCAAAACTGCTTTTGCAGAGGTTGACCCCACCTTCCTTCACAGCCTTTTCTCCCTTTACAGGCTCAGACATAGTTTTAAAATGCCAAAACTTGGTTTTTGGTCTTATAGTCTCTTAGGTTAGGCCCAAATGCAATATTATCACTCTGAGGTAGTTCCAAAGTCCTTTTTCCTTAGGTTCTGAGGATCTGCAAATTTTGGAAACCTTACAGTGGTGGTGTTCCCATGCGCCTGCTGCCCTTGTCCTTCTAGGTGGAAGAAGTCGCGGGTTTGGGAGGCACTGCCGAAGAAGCCTTGGCGAGTTGCTGCAGTGCATCTTGTAGATGGTGCACACTGGAGCCGCGGTACGCCGGTGGTGGAGGGAGTGAATGTTTAAGGTGGTGGATGGGGTGCCAATCAAATGGGCTGCTGTGTCCTGGATCGTGTTGAGCTTCTTGAGTGTTGTTGGAGCTGCAAGTGGAGAGTATTCTATCACACTCCTGACTTGTGCCTTGTAGATGGTGGAAAGGCTTTGGGGAGTCAGGAGGTGAGACACTCGCCGCAGAATACCTAGCCTCTGACCTGCTCTTGTTGCCACAATATTTATGTGGCTGGTTCAGTTAAGTTTCTGGTCAATGGTGACCCGCAGGATGTTGATGGTGGGGGATTCGGCGATGGTAATGCTGTTGAATGTCAGGGGGAGGTGGTTAGACTCTTGCTTGTTGGAGCTAGTCATTGCCTGGCACTTGTGTGGCGCGAATGTTACCTGCCACTTATCAGCCCAAGCCTGAACGTTGATTAATGCTCATCTGCCCAGAGTCAAACTGCAAAAATAATTAACTTGCATTTATATCGCATCTTTCACATCCTGAGGAAGTCCCAAAGCATTTCATAGCCAATGAAGTACTTTTGAAGTGCAGTCACTGTTGTAAGATAAGGAAATGCAGCAGCCAATTTGCGCACAGCAAGGAGTAGTTAATCTGTTTTAGTGATGTTGGTTGAGGGATAAATATTGGCCAGGATACTGGGAGAACTCCCCTTCCCATCTTCAAATATCACATGGGGATTTTTACATCCACACAAGAGAGGAGACGGGGCCTGATTCCAAAGACGGCACCTCCGACAGTGCAGCACTCCCTCAGTACTGCCCCTCGACAGTGCAGCACTCCATGATTGGGGAAAGCAAGCTAACATTTCAGAGCTCCAACTGATCCAAGATTGAAATCATGCACTACTCTATCCCTTGCATTCTACGATTCTTTTTTCTGCCAAATATCTAATCGGCTCCCTCTTGAATTTGCCCACACTATCTGCTTGCACTGGCACCCAGGGCAGTCCATCCCATTCCACACACCACCCTCTTTGCAGCTTGAATCCATCGCCCTTTGTTGTAGAGTTTATGATAATGCCAAACATATTATGAGAGTTTGATTTTATCCTCGAATCTTGAATTCCCCAGTAAGATCACCCTTATCTTTTCTCCAGTGCTGCACCGTCGGAGGTGCCGTCTTTCGGATGAGACATTAAACCGAGGCCCCATCTGCCCTCTCAGGTGGATGTAAAGGATCCCATGACACACTTTGAAGAAGAGTTGGGGAGTTCTCCCTGTTGTCCTGGCCAATATTTATCCGTAAGAACAGATTATCTGGTCATTATCCCATTGCTGTTTGTGGGACCTTGCTGTGCGCATATTGGCTGCTGCCTTTCCCTGTTTTACAACAGTGACTACACTTAATTGGCTGTAAAGTGCTTTGGGATCTCCTGACGTTGTGAAAGGCGCTATATAAATGCAAGTTTTTCTTTCCTTGCTGCTGCACTCTGTGCTCGTGGTTTCAACAAACTGTTCATTGGGTCACTCAGATCCCTATCGTGCAGTTCACAGACCCAGTCCCCATTCCCCTTCTCCAGCTCATCAATCTGCAGGAAACTCCTGACACTTACAGCCGACTTTCACTGGGAAGCAGCTTACCATGTGTTCAGCCCACGATTGAATGGGGTTGAGTGACGTGTGACAGCGCAGCAGTCAGTGCATTGTTTAGGTGCTGCTCACAGACCCAGTAAATCCACCAATCAGCAGCACAGGAATCTGATGGCGTAAACAGCAAAACGTTGATTTTTTTTAAATGAGAGTTTGTCTGCTATTTTCAAATTTCTGATAGTTAGTGGTAACAGTACAGTTTTCTTTTAATAACTTGGTGCGGTGCTGGTTTAAAATTTGCGTGCTTCCACCTCCTGATGCTCTCCCTGTTGTGTGCCAGTTTGGCTCGGTTGGTAGCACTCTCACCTCTGAGTCAGAAAGTTGGTGGCTTTGAGTCCCACACCAAGATCTGAGCACAGGATCCAGGCTGACACGTCATTGCAGTACTGAGGGAGCGCTTCACTGACGGAGATGCTGTCCCTCGAATGAGACGTTAAACCGAGGCCTTGTCTGTTTGTTTAAGTGTATGTTAGAGATCCCACAGCACTATTTTAAGAGCAGGGGAGTTCTCCCTGGTGTCCTGGCCAACATTTATCCCTCAACCAACATCAGTAAAAGCAGATTAACTGGTCATTTATCCAGCTGCTCGTCATGGGATGTTGCTGGTGTGGAATGACTGCTGCATTTACCTGCGCAATGACGGTGACTGCACCTCGAGAGTAATTTGTTGTGTGAAAGCACTTTGAAATGTGTCATCCTAGGATGCTGTAGAATTTAGATTTATAACTATATTCCCAGATTACATAGAATGATATAGTATTTACACCACAGAAACAGGCCATTTGGACCAAGAGGTCCATGTTGGCGTTTATGCTCCACACGAGCCTCCTCCCACCCCTCTTCATCTCACCCTATCGGCATATCCCTCTATTCCTTTCTCCCTCATGTGCTTATCTAGCTTCCCTTTAAATCTATGCTCTTCACCTCAACCACTCCCTGTGGGAGCGAGTTCCACATTCTCACCACTCTCTGGGTAAAGAAGTTTCTCCTGAACTCCCTCTTGGATTTATTAGTGACTGTCTTATATTTATGGCCCCTAGTTTTGGATTCTCCCACAGATGGAAGCATCTTCTGTACGTCTACCCTATCAAACCCTTTCATAATTATAAAGACCTCTATTAGGTCACCCCTCAGCCTTCTCTTTCCTAGAAAAATAATTATTTCATTACTTATTTGTTTAATTATTTTTAATATAAAAATTATTAATTCATTGTTTAAAAAATAGATTAAAACAGTTGTTTTGAACACCCATACTTACTTTGTGATACTGAAATCTGCAAAGCCGCTTTGATGCGGTCTCTCTCTGATGGTAGAACCTGCTGTAAGTTTGGTTGGGACACTGTTCGCCGTTCCCTCTTGTTCATTCAACCTTCAGCAACTACTAAGGCATTTCTTGCAGATTCTAAAAATAAGCTTCATTCATCCCGGGTTCTGTCTGACACTCAGTGTCACAGCAGGAAAGAAAACTTTTATTTTTGTGAAATTGCCGTGATCAAGGTTTGCAATGTTAGCATTCGGGGAATAAAACACTTTCTATTTCAGGCCCAGCACAGTTAGATTCAGCTTCTCTTTTTTTTAATTCATTCTCGGGATGTGGGCCTTGCTGGCAAGGTCGGCATTTATTGCCCATCTCTAGTTGCCTTGAGAAGGTGGTGAGCCTTCTTCTTGAACTGAAGCAGTTTGATACGACTGAATGGCTTCCTAGGCCACTTCAGAGCACAGTTAACCACGTTGTTGTGGGTCTGGAGTCACATATAGGCCAGATAAGGATGCCAGGTTTCCTTCCCTAAAGGACACTGGTGAACATGTTTTTACGACAATCTGACAGCTTCATGGTCACCTTTACTGATTGAGAGGTCGCACAACACCAGGTTATAGTCCAACAGTTTTATTTGAAATCACAAGCTTTCGGAGCTATCGCTCCGAAGGAGCGATAGCTCCGAAAGCTTGTGATTTCAAATAAAACTGTTGGACTATAACCTGGTGTTGTGCGACCTCTCAATTTTGTCCACCCCAGTCCAACACCGGCATCTCCGCATCATGACCTTTACTGATACCAGTTTTTTTAATTTCCAGATTTTGTTAACTGTATTCAAATTCTGAAACTGCCATGGTGGGATCTGAACTCATGTTCTCTGGATTGTCAGTCCAGTCCTCTGGATTACTAGTCCAGTAACATAACCACCTTCCCTTTGTTCTTTCCTCCCCTCCTCCCTGCCCCTGCTTAAAAATCTCTGTTCCCTAACCTTTCCCAGTTCTGACGAAGGGTCCTCGACCCGAAACGTTAACTCTGTTTCTCCTCTCCTCGATGCTGCCTGACCTGCTGAGTGTTTCCAGCACTTTCTGTTGTTATTTCAGATTTCCAGCATCCGCAGTATTTTGCGATTGGAACATAACCACCGTTCCCGTATGCTGCTCCCTTTACTTTGGCCCAATAACATGTTCATTTCCAGCCTCCGAAGATAGCTTCCCAGCTTCCCACTTTCTACACGAGAATGTTACGGTCCAGGTAGTTTTGAACTGAGAGCTCACTAGAAGCCGGATTTAGTCTTCCTAAACTCATTTCACTAACTTTCATGGCAGCAGTTTGGGCTGGATTTGTATCTCGGTAAAAGGACAAGTGTCTAACCCACTGTATCATCCAACACCCCCAGTCATGGCACCTTTGAATGTTGATTAAGTATTCTTCTCCTTAATCATTAGACCATGGCCAAAATAACTGCAGGTGGGGTGAAGTGTTACTGAACTCAGCCGCACACAGGAGATGAGGCTTTAACAAAAGCTCAGCATCTGAATGACAAGGTGCAGACACGGAATTATCTCTTAAAGTATGGAAGTTGAGTAAGGATTTCATTGGATCGGGTGGTATTTTCGGCTCTTGGATAATAACATACAAAACCATCGTCTGCAGGCGCAGTCGTGCATAAATCTGATTTATTTTCCTGCCTTTCTCTTGCGTTTGTGTGAAACCCGAGACTGTCGACCGTCAACAAGAAGTGAAAGAATCGTATTTTGAGGGTGGGGCTGTTGGTCAGGGATGGGTCACTGAGTGGGGGGGATGAAGGTGCCATCTCAGTTAAGAACTGTGCCAAGCAGGCGAGGGCTGGGCAGTGACTGGAGATGGCAGTGTTTGACCGCAGGGGTGAGGGTAGGGAGTGGGAAATCAGTCGGGCTGCTATCACATGTATAAAGGGCATTGGCAGAGGTCTAGAAATGAACGGCCTTTGCATTTAGCTTAACTCTGCCTTTCCGTTAGTCTCTTGCTTGTTGACTTGCCTTTTCCTGTTATTAAATGTTATTAAAAACTGATCTTCAAACATATCTGGATTTTCTTCGGAGCTCCATTCTTCCACCCGGATTTTCTCCAGGTTTTTGACACTAAAAATAGAAACTGAAAAACACTCCCCTCACCCAAAAAAACCCCAGGTTTTATAATTGGCGGAAAAAAATGACTTTGAAGGTCCTCATGGTCAACGAGTGCGATTTAAAGCTCAAATCAAGGTGGAACGGGACATCTTGTTGAGCAGTCTGTGTGGGTGGAGAGGGATGGAGTCGGTGGCAAGGGAGCAGAGTGTGTAGTGAAAATGATGGCTTTGGTCTTCCCAGTAATGAGATGGAAGAAGTTGCATAGAAATACATAGGGCCGTATTTTGCGACTCCTATGGGTGCGTACGAGGTGCGCACACGCCCGTAGGGGCCACGTAAGTGCCGGGTTTAGGCATGTGAAGCGCATGCGCTGAAACCCAGCACTTGCGATCTGTCAAGAATTGTCTTGACAGATCATCCGCGGGAGATGGGCCTTTGCGGGTGAAGAGTTGCGCTATTTGCACAACTTCCGCCCGCTGAAAGCCTGTCAAATTCTTACGCCTGGTAAAAGCAGTCGCAAGGCCTGCTTTTACCAGCATAAGAGTTTAAAAAAATAGAAAAATAAAATTTTATCACTCATTTATAAATTAAAAATATTCTTCAAAAAGGTAAGTTTATTTTTAGCCCTGTAAAAACGTTTAATTGGAAAAATAAAATTTTTGTTTAAAATATTTAATTAAATGGCATTTTAATTAATTTTAAATATGTAATTAAAATTTTTTTTAATTTCATGTGTTGGTGTATTTTTTAAGTGATCCCCATTCATACCTTTGTCAGTTCTGTACGTACGGACCTGTCAAAAGTATGAATGGGGATTCTCTTCTTTTATTGGTTGGGCCGGCCCACATGATCCCAGGAGCGCCTACGAACCGCCTGCGCCCCTGGGATACGTGGGGGCTCTGCCCGCGCAGACCCGGAGAGGCCCAGGAGCGCAAGCCGCCATTCCTCCAGGGACCCCAGGTACTTTCGTAGACATTTTGCGGGTCGGAGGCGTCTGCGAAGCCTCTGATTGCAAATGTTGGCCCATAGTATTTACAGCACAGAAACAGGCCATTCGGCCCAACCAGTCTATGCCAGTGTTTATGCGCCACTCGAGCCTCCTCCCACCCTGCTTCATCTCACCCTATCAGCAAATCCATATATTCCTTTCTCCCTCATGTGTTTATCTAAATGCATCTATGCTATTCACCTCAACTACTCCTTGTGGTAGTAAGTTCCACATTCTAACCATTCTCTGAGTAAAGAAGTTTCTCCTGAATTCCTTACTAGATTTATTAGTGACTATCTTATATTTATGGTCCCTAGTTTTGGTCTCCCCCACAAGTGGAAACATCTTCTGTATGTTTACCCCATCAAAGACCTCTATCAGGTCACCTCTCAGGCTTCTCTTTTCTAGATGTCAGTCTGACAGTATGAAGGAGTCGAGGGAAGTGGTGGAGAGATAGAGCTGGGTGTCATCAGTGTACGTGTGAAAACTGTCCCTGTGCCTGCAGATGATGTCGCTGAGGGTTCAGGAGACCCTGAATGTATTCCTGGTGGGAAAAGCGATTGAGAACTATGGAGAGGAGGTGGATAGATGGGTGGAAATCAATCAAAAAAGGGGTGGGTTGTCGGTGCTGATGGCTTTTTTGTGTTCCCACTCATTTTTATGTTCTTGTGTTCTTGTCTTTCTCTTTGCCAGGTCACTATGCAGTTGAACATTGATAATTGGCCAAAGACCATCTCAGTGCTATGGCAGATTCCTCAGTACCTGGTAATCTCAATATCTGAGATACTGTTTTCAGTGACTGGACTACACCTGGCTTACACTCAGGTAACAACAAGGTCAAAGGGTTTCATTTACAAAGACGCTACATGCTGTGGTTTTGCTTACATAGGTCAACTCGTGTCACCCATTATCAAGTAAATAAACCAGGAACTGAGCTCAGCCGAGGCCTTTTCTTTGAGTATCTCCCCTGGATTTTAACTTTGTGTTGAAAGTTCTTCGATTGCAGTGAAGGACCTGGAACCTCAGGGATTTCTCCGCAGATGTAGGAACAGGAGTAGGCCATTCAGCCACTCGAGCCTGTTCCGCCATTCAGTTAGATCATGGCCGATCTGTATCTTAACTCCATTTACCCGCCTTGGTTCCGTAACCCCTGCCTCCATCAGCATTTTAAAGTGACAGCGTTTCAGCCCATGGGTCAGCTCACTGCACAAGAAAAATCCACTTTTTTCACTGTGATGGGACTGTTGTCAGTGTCAATCAAACGGATCAGTTGTAGGACGGGACCTGATGCTGTCAGAACCAGATTGGTTGGAGGCCTGAACTGAAGCCTGGCAGACCCAATCAATCAGACTTCCCTCCACTGTTGGCTGCATTCAAATTCAGGCAAGAAAAGATTTTAAAATGAGCAGATGGTTTCTGCGAGTCATAATTCGCAGGTGCGTTTATTTAGTGTTTGTCCTTAAATAAATTATATCCAATAAGCTGCTAAAGTGAAGATTTGGATGGGCCAGAAATTCGGCTTTCCGCGCCTGCTGTTGTGCTTTGGGCCCACAAGGACTTCTGAACCCCTCCCTTCAGGGGAACGGAAGTTCCAGTTTCCCACGCATGCGCAGTGCATGCAGGAAACCGACGCTTCAGGTGGTCTTACGGGTAAGTACACAACGCGTACTCACCCGACAAGAGCCGAATTTCTGGCCCAATTATTTTTCAAAGGAACTTTCCAGGGCATGTCTGGCTGTTGTCTGATGAGAAGGTTTATTTTCTCGAAGACTGATTGTAGCTCCATTTCTGGGATAAGGAGAATGTTCCCTGCTTTATTTGAGTAGATCTGCCACTGTACTTGTGGAATTTTTTTGGAATTGGAGAGAAAATAGGGAGTAGGTTTGGAGCAGTGATAAGTTTTAATTCATTAAAAAAAACTATAGATGTTCCCTTATTTAGGACATTAGTACAGCAATGTGTGTGGTGCAGGGCCTGGCCTGTTTGAGGTTGAGTGCCGCACCTGGTTCTGAAACTTTGAAAGCCTTTTTCAGTCCGTTTAATCCTTCATGTTTGAAGTCCTTTCTTACTATACTGAGGAGAGACCGGGCACTTTCCATTTACAGCAGTCAGCATCCACAGGGAAATGTGAGGAGCGACATTCACAATCAGTAAGTGTGTAATAGATTGCAAACCTCGCACTGTTGGCTGCTAGCCAAACACTCCTGAGCACCCCCCCTCGTCCAAGCACATTGCTTTTTTCTCAGCGATTGCAGGACAAGAAAATAACCCTTTTTTGACAGGACCAAGAGGGTAACATAGGCTGGAAATCACTGTCATATCTTCACACTCTTCCCTTGAAGAATATTGTGAAGCAGCGGAAGGAGTCGCAGGCTGATCAACAGTCTGACAGCCCCGATGTGAACATTCTTCCATGGCCGTAACCCTCTTTAGACCAGCTGATGGGTGGTTAGTCCAGTTCGTTGATATACAACCAGGGTGGTGGGGTATTATATTGCCGCATTGTGGAGGAATCAAACTGACCTACTGCCCTTGCCGTCACTGGGAGCTGGGGGATAATTGAGGTTGAAGTTTAATGTTCTCATTTGGAAGGGGTAGGAATCCAATGTATCCAATGCTAAGATTCTGGTTTAAGGATAGAATTGACATTAGCGCATGGGTCTGTGATCCCCCTTTTGGGGGAGAAATTCGGTATCGCCCCGTTTGGGGCGCAATTATCGGCTGGGCGCAAAGTTTAGCGCCTGGTGCGAATTATCGCCTCCAGCTGCAAACTTGGCTTCTATCGCCCCTGGAGGTGATTGGAGCGCTAAATCAGGCGCTACACACCTCTCTTAAGGTGCTAACTCCGAGGAGCGAGGCACTACCTCAGAGCGCTGGCGAAGCTCATGTGATGTCAGTCAGCAATGGAACACAGACACACTGGCGCCGGCCAGTTCTTAAAGGGGAGGGTCGATCTTGCTCTCCATCCACACCCTGCTCATTGCAGCCTTGAA
Source organism: Squalus acanthias (assembly GCA_030390025.1). Classification (NCBI taxonomy): domain Eukaryota; kingdom Metazoa; phylum Chordata; class Chondrichthyes; order Squaliformes; family Squalidae; genus Squalus; species Squalus acanthias. Next base: position 39,609,483 of record CM059437.1, on the reverse strand, counting down.
TCTCGGCCTGGAGAGACTTGTACATCAAATCTGCTGGAAAGAACAATGGAGAGGCCCAGGGAAAGAGCTCAGAATGCAGCCCCCGTAGTCTCTTCTAAATTGATGCAAGGAAGGTCAAATCAAAATGAACCTGCAAAGTGCTGCTCAGTACCCAAAACTCCTTCTCACAGCGTTGAATCTCTCCAGAAGTCTCTCTCTCTCTCTCTCAGAATGCGTGGTGCAAAAATGTCGCCGACAAAAAAAGGCCTTTAAATAACGCTCCCCCAGTCCCTTCCCGACTGCAAAACGTTCCCCTTAACCTGTCATTGCTAGCGGCAGGCGGAAAGGCAGGGGGCGCCACTCAATATCCGGTCCGGGGCGCTACCGGGGCGTTGCACGCTCGACTGACGTCATGATCTGCGGGCGCAGGAGATTGTGGTGGTAGTGTTTAGCGCCACTGCAAAATGTCTGGTCAATTTCGCGAGTGGTGCAAACATCGCCGCGCCCGGGTGCTCGTTGCTTTGTGCCCCATTAGCGCCAACAGGAGGCGCAAAGCAACCAAATTTTTCCCCCTTTGTCCCCAATTCCTTAGCCCAGTACAGTTAACTTAAGCCCTCATTATTTATAATGCAAAGTTATTGTGGTCAATCGAAACACCGACATAATAATTACCTGCTGTAGGTTGGAATTGATCTACTGTTCAATATCTCATAGCGATCTACAAAATGCCATTGCAGTGGGCAACTTAAAGAGGTTCAAGGGACAGTTAGATGTGATTCTGGGAGATAAGAATGAGGGAAAAATAGGAATGGGTTGTTGGCTTCTTGACCTTTCCCTACTTGTGTTTAAAATGTTAAAAGGATTCGATAGGGTAGATACAGAAAATCAAGAACGGGGGGACATAATCTTAAAATTAGAGCTAGGCCATTTAGTAGGGAAATCAGGAAACATTTTTTCACACAAATGGTAGTAGGAATCTGGAATTCTCTCCCCCCAAAAGGCTGTGGACGCTGGGGGTCAATTGGTGCTTTCAAGACTGAGATCGACAGATTTTTGTTGGGTAAGGGTATCAAGGGATATAGGGCTAAAAATTGAGTAGCGCCCCGGAAAAATTAGCACTCCCGTGCCGGAAATTGAGTGGTTGCTCCCCAAAAGGGAAGCGGGTCGCTACTGGAAGCGCCCCGCATCCCTCTTGGGCGCTGCGAGTGAATATCGCGGTGCTACGTGCCGCAGCGCCACTGCAGGCCTTCCTCCCCTTCTCAAAGGGGAGGGGCCTTGCGCTGCGCGACCCGGGGCCCAGCTGGGCCCCCAGGGATTGGGAGTGCCGGCAAAAGAGCCTGGCACTCAAGAGAAGTGCCGGGCTCTTGGAGCGCAGCTGACACTCCGCGGGGTGGGGGGGGGGGGCGGGTCAGGAGGCTGGGGACGGGAGCGCAGGCAGGTGCTGGCAGGCGACCAGCAACAAAAATGGCCGCCCTGCACCTCGCCTTTAACTAGCGCCTCCCTGGCCGCAGGTAGGCCGCCCTGACCCCGTCGGACATAGCGTCCGGTGGTAAGTCAGGGGGCGCTCCCGAAGATCGCGGCTGGGGCTACCATGCTACCGGTTAGGGCAGCCGCTAACCACCCGCTGAATTTCGCGGGAGGCGTGGGCGGTGCCGCGCCCGGGCGCTAGTTGCTTTGCGCCCTCTTAGGGCGCTAGCGGGAGGCGCAAAGCAACCAAATTTTTACCCCAAAGAGCTAAGGCGGGTAAATGGAGTTGAGGTACAGATAAGCCGTGATCTGGTTGAATGGCGGAGCAGGTTCGAGGGGCTGAATGGCTCCTACGGTTCCTGTGTTCTCTCTAGATGAACTTAATGCTTTGTTGAATAAAGGAAAAAGACTTACATTTATGAATGGGATAATTCTCACTGGTAACAGATTACTTGTTGATTTATGTTGCAGGCTCCCTCCTCCATGAGGTCTGTGGTGATGGGTGCTTGGTTCATTACCGCCGGTGTGGGAAATCTCATAGTCGTGGTGATTGCAGAGTGTACAATTATAAATAACCAGGTACGTGACCCAGGCTCGCCTGCGATGCAACGACGGCGGGGGGGGGGGGCGGGGGGAGCGGGGGGAGGATTGAATCCCAATCCAACCTGAGACAGGCCGCTCAGAACAAAGGGCAGCTGCTTCTGGAGCACATGGCGAGCAGAGACTTGAGAGAGCCGCGAATCCGGCCCTCTGCGGACCTCCGCCCGCAAACCTCTGATCAGCACTCCTGGGCCAGCAAGATACTGCACTTGGAGCAGCGCCTCCAAACATTCACCCTTGTCCTCACTGTCGGGAATACTTTCATCCTGAATTCTGGCTGGTATTTAGCTCCGTTTCATTTCTGTTCTATTCATTTTCTGGAAATATGTTCGATTGAACACAGTTAGCGACAACTGGTGAGATCGCTTAGGGTGTAAGGAAGGAGGTTATTGATCCCGCACGAGAGGTCGGGTTTTATTTGCACATATGTGTTGGTTCCGAATTGCCACTTGCCTCAGCTCATTTACTGCTGAAACCCTCATCCATGCTTTTGTTACCTCCAGACGCGACTATTCCACTGCTCTCAAGGCCGGCCTCCCACCTACCACCCTCCGTGAACTTGAGCTCATCCAAAACTCTGCTGCCCGTATCCTAATTCACCCATCACCCCTGTGCTCGCTGACTTACATTGGCTCCCGGTCCAGTAATGCCTTGGTTTTAAAATTCTCATCCTTGTGTTCAAATCCCTCCATGGTCTCGACTCTCCCTATCTCTGTAATCCCCTCCAGCCCTACAACCCTCCAAGACCTCTGCACTCCTCCAATTCTGGCCTCTTGCGCATCCATAGTTTTCATCACTCCACCATTGGCGGCCGTGCCTTCAGCACTAGGCTCTAAGCTTTGGAATTCCCTCCGTAAACCTCTCTGACTCTACCTCTCTCCTCCTTTAAGGCGCTCCTCAAAACCTATCTCTTTGACCAAGTCACCCGTCCTAATATCGTCACTTGTGGCTCAGTGTCAGTTTGTTGTTTTGTTAACGCTCCTGTGAAGCGACCTGGGACGTTGTTGCAATGGGAATTCAGCCCCCTATCAGTCAGCCTCAGAGACTGCTGGGACCAGAATCTCGGATGGATAGACTGAATCAAAGGATGGTCAATTCTACCCAATAGTTGCTGTCATTTTGTGTACGCTTTCTGCCTTATTTCTTCTTCCACTCCCTCCAGGAACCTGAAGTAAGACACAAAAGGGAGGCCTTGTATGCAGCAGGGCCTGGGGAACCCCCATACTGTCACTACCTACCTTCCCAAGAACAATATACTACTGTTTGCCCTGATGGGGGAATTACATAGAATTACAAAGAAACAGGCCATTCAGCCCAACAAGTCTATGCCAGAGTTTATGCTCCACTCGAGCCTCCTCCCACCCCTCTTTATCTAACCCGATCAGCATATCCTTCTATTCCTTTCTCCCTCATGTACTTATCTAGCTTCCCCTTAAATGCATCCATGCTATTCGCCTCAACCACTCCTTCTCACCACTCTGGGTAAAGATGTTTCTCCTGAATTCCCTATTGGATTTATTAGTGACTATCTCATATTTATGGCCCCTAGTTCTGGTCTCCTCCACAAGTGGAAACATCTTCTCTACGTCTACCCTTTTGAACTGCTTGATAATTTTAAAGACCCCTATCAGGTCACCCCCTCAGTCTTCTCTATTCTAGAGAAAAGAGTTTTCAGTCATTCCAGATAGGTATAACCTCTCAGTTCTGGTATCATCCTTATTATTCTTAATTGCACCTTCTCCACTGCCTCTATATCCTGTTTGTAATATGGAGACCAGAACTGTTCACAGTACTCCAAGTGTCGTCTAACCAAAGTTCTATATAAGTTTAACATAACTTCTCTGCTTTTCAATTCTAGTCTAGAAATGAACCCCAGTGCTTTGTTTGCGAGTTTTATGGCCTTATTAACCTGCGTTGCTACTTTTAATTATTTGTGTATCTGTACCCCTGATCCCTCTGCTCCCCTACCCCATTTAGACACTTAGGGGTAAAAATTCAGTTGGTTGCGCCTCCCGTTAGCGCCTTAAGAGGGCGCTAATGGGGCGTAAAGCCGCTAACGCCCGGGCGCAGCGATGTTTGCGCCGCTCGGGAACTTAACTAGAGATTGTGCGGCGGCGCTAAACTTTACCGCTGCGACCACCTGCGCGCGCAGATTGTGACGTCATTCCATGGTGCAACGCCCTTGTGGCGCCCCGGAGCGGAAATTGAGTGGCGCCCCCTGCCTTACCGCCTGGCGCATCCAACGACCAGAAGACTGGAACGCTATCAATCGCTGTGGGGCTGGGGGGGGGCGCTATTTAAAGGGGGCCTCTTCCTGTCTTTTATTGTTGGTGGCATTTATGAACTACGCATTCTGAGAGAGAGAGGGAGAGACTTCTGGAGAGATTCAACGTTGTGTGAAGGAGTTTTGGGTACTGAGCAGCACTTTGCAGGTTCATTTTGATTTGCCATTCCTTGTATCGATTTAGCAGAGACTGTGGGAGCTGCACTCTGAGCTCTTTGCCTGGTACTCTCCATTGTTCTTTCCAGCACATTTGATGTGCAAGTCTCTCCAGGCCGAGATGCAAGGCTGCAATGAACAGGATGTGGATGGAAAGCAAGATTAACCATCCCCTTTAAGAACTGGCCCGTGCCATTGTGTGTGTGTTCCATTGCTGACTGACATTACATGAGCTTCGCCAGCGCTCTGAGTTAGCGCCTCACTCCTTGGCCTTTGCGCCTTAAGACAGGTGTGCAGCGCCTGATTTAGCGCTCCACTCACCTCCCGGGGCGGTAAAAGTGAAGTTTCCAGTCAGTGCCGATAATTAGCGCCAGGCGCTAATATTTGCGTCCAGACGATATTTGCGCCCCAAATGGGGCGCGACCTAATTTTTCCCCCTTATTTTCCAAGGAGTAGGTGGCCTCCTTATTTCTCCTACCAAAATGCACCACCTCACACTTATCTATATTAAAGTTAATTTGCCATTTACCCGCTGTTTCCTCATGTGAGACGGTCGAATAGTTTCCAAAGAACAAAAAACTTCTTGTCCAGATTTTGTGTTGACGGGAAAGTCAGGGCAGTGTTTGCACACGGTCAGTCAGTCTGTGCTTCTGTGCAGTCCGACAACATTGTGACTTATATGTGAGGAAGGTAACGTAACATTTTAAAATTACAGGATGACTAACTTGTATCATTGAAAGTTAGGTCACTCTTTTGGGTGTTGAAGGTAGGAAGGTGTTATATACACAGTTATTGCGGTGCGGGGACTGTACTCTGGGGAGCACACTCATCTTGTCTTCGCCTGCTCTTGTTCTCCCTGTCTGTTCTCCCCTGCCTCCAAGATCGCAGCTCCCACTTCCTCAATCCCCTACCCCAGGCCCCCACTCCCCTCTCCCTGACCCCCGTTCTCCCCTCTCTCTGACCCCAGTCTCCCACTCCCCTCTCCCTGACCTCTGGTCTCCCCTCTCCCTGACCTCTGGTCTCCCCTCTCCCTGACCTCTGGTCTCCCCTCTCCCTGACCCCCGTTCTCCCCTCTCTCTGACCCCAGTCTCCCACTCCCCTCTCCCTGACCTCTGGTCTCCCCTCTCCCTGACCTCTGGTCTCCCCTCTCCCTGACCTCTGGTCTCCCCTCTCCCTGACCTCTGGTCTCCCCTCTCCCTGACCCCCGTTCTCCCCTCTCTCTGACCCCAGTCTCCCACTCCCCTCTCCCTGACCTCTGGTCTCCCCTCTCCCTGACCCCAGTCTCCCACTCCCCTGTCCCTGACCTCTGGTCTCCCCTCTCCCTGACCTCTGGTCTCCCCTCACCCTGACCCCCGTTCTCCCCCTCTCCCTGACCCCAGTCTCCCACTCCCCTCTCCCTGATCTCTGGTCTCCCCTCTCCCTGACCTCCGTTCTCCCCTCTCCCTGACCCCTGGTCTCCCCTCTCCCTGACGTCTGGTCTCTCCTCTCCCTAACCCCTGGTCTCCACTCTCCCTGACCCCTGGTCTCCCCTCTCCCTGACCCCTGGCCTCCCCTCTCCCTAACCCCTGGTCTCCCCTCTCCCTGACCCCTGGTCTCCCCTCTCCCTAACCCCTGGTCTCCCCTCTCCCTAACCCCTGGTCTCCCCTCTCCCTGACCCCTGGTCTCCCCTCTCCCTGACCTCTGGTCTCCCCTCTCCCTGACCCCTGGTCTCCTCTCTCCCTGACCTCTGGTCTCCCCTCTCCCTGACCTCTGGTCTCCCCTCTCCCTGACCTCTGGTCTCCCCTCTCCCTGACCTCTGGTCTCCCCACTCCCTGACCTCTGGTCTCCCCTCTCCCTGACCTCTGGTCTCCCCTCTCCCTGACCTCTGGTCTCCCCACTCCCTGACCTCTGGTCTCCCCTCTCCCTGACCTCTGGTCTCCCCTCTCTATGACCCCTGGTCTCCCCTCTCTATGACCTCTGGTTTTCCAAGCTCCCGGTCTCCCAATCCGTGTTTGTGTGTCATGCTGACAGTTGGTGTAAATTGTAAACAAGTCCTGCTCCAAGGGGACGCGACGTGTTGACTGCTGGGTGAATCCTAGATTTTATCTGTAAAGTGGGGAGAAGGTGGTGTCTAATATATGGGTCGTCTTATATACTAGTATATGTGACAAATACACTCTGGACTTCCTTTAGCTGACGACTCCTTTTAACTTGCAGCTTTGGTTTGGCTCCAGGTAAAAGGAGATTACTTTTACTATTCCTCGTTCACTTTAGCATTCACCAAGAGCTCGGTCATACAATCCGAGAACACAGCACAGAAGGGGGGCTATTTGCCACGGCCCTGTACAAGACACATGGATCCCTGGTTCTTAAGCTTCACTAATGCGTGTTACTTTCTTTCTCTCCTGTCAACAGGCGATGGAGTTCTTCCTGTTCACCGTGCTCATGGGGCTGATTTCACTGATCTTCATCGCCACGACAAGGTGTTATAAAAATCACCCGATTGATACCGGAGGCACTGCCCTCGCTGAGCCCGGCAAAGAGAATGAATCTGACGGGCTGAATTCAAAGTTAAAGACAACTGCACTTTACACAAGTGAAGAGCACAAAACCCAACCCAACAGATAGCTCCTCAGAAAACAAATGGGCCGCTCGTCCAGAACCTTCCAAACCACAAGGAGACTAAGTGGAATTCAGCAAGGGTGTGTATGTGTGTGTTTACGTCATGTGTGCGATTGTGTGTGTGCTTGTGTATACAGATCTGATTTCCCACGCCCATTAAGTTAATTAACCTTAAGCGCTTATTTTAAACAATTTATTGGCCTCGGCCGGCTTCCATATTTAATGGGAGTGTTGAGTTGTGGTGATGTGGAAACTAAGCAGGAGCCAACTGGATGGGAACACAGCTGGAGCAGGCCCTGATAAGGCTCCAAAAGAAAGTTGAGCTGCAGCAGAGGTGGGCGAGCTCTTGGTCCCTATAGCGACCATCGCATTCTGACTGTACTGGCCTTAGTTTGAGATGAACGATAAACTCAACATGTGCAATAAGGTAGATGTTGCTAAGGAGATTTACAAAATTACCTCAATTTCTTTTGATGGCACTGAAATCCTGGGAAAGGGGAAGAAAAACTCTTCACTCGCTGCACTCATAAACATCTCCTATATCTTCAACTCAGTGCCCGAGCCCCAAGCCCAAGCCCATTCATGCTGCCTGCGCCCCACCCCGCTGCCTGTAGCCTGGCCGCCTGGGACATTCCGATTGTGGGGCCGCCACCTCCGAGCAGGTTACTGCCGGAGACCAGGAGGACCCCCACTGAATTTCTGTTGCGATAACCTCAAAGGTGCCTGTTTCTATATTGCTATTCGGGTATGTCTGACGAGGTGACTTTGGACCTATGTTTCCCAAAGCTCTCCACCCCTGGGGTTTTCCTCGCCTCTTGTCTGGGCCCGTTGTAGACTCATTGATCGAGATTGATTGCTATGATTAGTCAACAACTTCATTATCATTGTATCATGGGACTACCAGGATGGAAAAAGGCGAACTAGATGGACCTTGGTCATTTCTTGTCTATCAATTCCTGTGAGTCTCGGCTTCAGTGTAGAGTGCTCCCTTCAGCCTCGCATCCAGTGATGATTACCAAGTGCCTGTCTGTTGCAGTTCTCCATGTCAGAATGCAAGGGCCTTCATGTCTACCCATGTTTGGATGACTGGTCCATCAGAAACCCCGCTTGGCCAGCTGTCCTACAGGTTGTAGGACCTTTGCTTCACAGGGCCAATCACAGGGCGTCTTGCTGGGACCAAAACAAGACCGGACACTTAGTACTCTGTCTTGCATTTCACTATGGAACGGTTCCCTCAGGTTGATTTACAGTCCTCTGGAAACTGCTATCTCCTTCACCAGAGAGGTCACATGTTACAGCAAAGCATCGCCTACGGATCTTCAGTCTGATGGCAACAATCATTCTCATTGTTCCCAATACACATCATTCATGAGGCCAAGTGGGCTCATCTAGAGGATGCATGGGCCCAAGGAAAGTGGAATCCACTTGGCATATCAAGTGCCTGATGTTACGGGCAGCTCCAATAGTCCATAATCATGTCCATGGGCAGGACAACAAACTGGAACCCATTCTTGGCCCCTCAGTCAAGACGCGGTCACTGGTCGCTGAAGCATGTCCTAACATGCTAGGGCACTGAGTTGAAAATCTAGCCTCAACATTTGGCTGGGTAATAGGGCAGCACGTGTTCTTGGCCACCTGCCACCCACACGACTGGAAGAGCCACACTGAACTGGTCCAGGCGACATTCAAGACACGGGGGTATTGGAAGATTGACTGCACACACCTCACAGGAACATGCAAGCCCAGCAACTGAACAAGGTCCTCAGTTGTGCATTGAAGATAGTGTGTGTGTGAATAGCTATGGAGAACTCTGTGCAGGTGTGTGTGTGAAGGGTGTGTGAATAGCACTGGTGTGAGTGAGAGTGTGTATGATTGTGTGTGGGTGTGTATGTAAGTGTGAGTGTGTGTGAGAGTCAATGTTCCCTTTAAGCTGTGTGGTCATGCAGCGCTCCAGGGGTCCCGCGCAGCCGTTGAGACGACTTTAAAATGGAAAATAAACACGCATGTGCGGACTTTTGAATGGGCCGTGCAGCCCGTTAAAGGGGCCGTGCGGCCCAAAAACATTACAGGGAGCATTGATGAGAGTGTGCACATGTGTGTGAGGTGAGTGTGTGAGTGAGTGTGTGTGTGTGCGCGTGTATAGCAGAGATACTCTGTTACTGTTTGTTCTCGTCAGTCTGACACTGATCCTCTGAATGAATCCTGTGTGAATGATGTAGTCACTGCTCGTCCATCGCTCTCTGTGTGTGCTACCTGTTTGTTTTGGACTAACGCTCTGTAATAATAAAGTGACCAAAATGTACAATGTGCAATAATGGAGATAAAGACAAGTGGTATGTGGTTGATAAGTCAGCACTGATCTGGTTATTCTCGGGAGATTACTAACCTCACACCCAGTTGTTTGCCTCTCTTGGATACCAGGGAATGTTAAACTGACTGGAGCCAAAGTCTATTCCAGGAAACTTTAATGCAAGCATCCCAGCCAGAAAGCATTCCAACGCCAAAATACCTCCGCTTCCGACAGCCCTCTCTATTGACTTCTTGTTAATAATGTTGATTATTTTATGGAGGGGGAGAGGAGGGAATGGGAGGGTGACATAGGCCAAAGTGAAACATTTCCATAGAGGGTGCATTTCCTTCACTCAGATACCAAGCTGGTTCGCTTTATATAATTTACAAGAGAGAGTTGGCCCAGTCAAGACTGCACGAGCTGGGGCTCTTCTCTCTAGAGGTCTTTAAAATTATGATAGAGTTCGATAGTGTAGACGTAGAGAGGATGTTTCTACTTGTGGAGAGTCCCAAACTCGGGGCCATAAATATAAGATAGTCACTAATCAATCCAACAGGGAATTCAGGAGAAACTTCTTCACCCAGAGAGTGGCGAGAATGTGGAACTTTGCGAATAGCAAAGATACATTTAAGAGGAAGCTGGATAAACACATGAAGGAGAAAGGAATCGAAGAATATGCTGATGGAGTGAGATGAAGTAGTGTGAGAGGAGGCTCGAGTGGAGCATAAACACTGGCATGGACCTGTTGGGCCGAATGGCCTGGTTCTGTGCTGTAAAATTCAGTGTAATTATGTCGCTCAAACCCCTTCACATGCCTCCTAGAATTCCAGTTGATGAAGTTGAGGAATGTTCCAACTGAAAAGCGAAAAAAAACCGCAACAAATGTAGATACTGGAAATCTGAACCGAAAATGCCGGAAGCACTTAGCAGGCCAGGCGGGGTGTGTGGGGAGAACTGATGATGATGCCCCATTTCTGAACGACAAACGTAAACTGATGCTGACTGACCCACTGCGAGTTTGCGAAATGTTCTGTTTTACTGGAAGAATTTTCCTGTGGTTTAGCAGCTCTGTGGGGAGGGGGGGGGGGGAGGGGGGGGGGAGGGGGGGGGGAGGGGGGGGAGGGAGGGGGGGGGGGGGCACTGTAGCCTGTGTATTTATTGGCTGGAAATTTCCTGGAAGCTGCTCCAGCTTCCGGCCAAGTTAGGGCAGCTTCCAGGAAATTCCTGGCTGTTGTGTTTTATTGGGCTCTGTGTTTATTACATTAAAGTGATCCTGCACACTCCGCACGACTCTTTGGCTATTTTCTTTTGGGAGGTGAGGGACCTGAAAAAGTACTCCTGGAATTGCTCTCCTGGGGGAGGGGTTGGGGGTGGGGGGGGGAGGGGGGGGGGGTGAGGGGGGGTGGGGGGGGGAGGGGGGGGGGGAGGGGGGAGGAGAGGGGGGGGAGGGGTTGGGGGTGGGGGGTACAGTGAGGGTTAGGGACTTGCTGCACAACATAAGAACATAAGAATTAAGAGCAAGAGAAGCCCATACAGCCCCTCGAGCCTGCTCCGCCATTCAATAAGGTCATGGCTGATCATCCACCTCAACTCCACTTTTCCGGCCCGATCTCCATATCCCTTGATTCCCCTAGAGTCCAAAAATCTATATCTCGGCCTTGAATATACTCAAAGACTCGGCATTCACAGCCCTCTGGGGCAGAGAATTCCAAAGATTCACAACCCTCTGAGTGAAGAAATTCCTCCTCATCTCAGTCTTAAATGGCCGACCCCTTATCCTGAGACTGTGCCCCCTAGTTCTAGACACTCCAGCCAGGGGAAACAATCTCTCAGCATCTACCCTGTCAATCCCCTTCAGAATCTTGTATTTTTCAAAGTCAGTGCCCCTTTCTGCTTCAATCTATGGGGTAGTTTGTCCAGGACAGTAGAGCCAGTGGATACGGCCCGCGCTTGAAAAGAAAGAAAGACTTGCATTTATATAGCGCCTTTCACGACCTCAGGACGTCCCAAAGCGCTTTACAGCCTGATGAAGTGTCATCACTGTTGTAATGTAGGAAACGCGGAGCTTCCTGATGCTTTAACCAGCCTGGTGTTACGGGAAAGAAGTTACATTATTTTATGGTAGTGTTAAAACGCTGGGATAAATATCAACAAAATCAATCTCAGTTCGTAGTTCTCAAGACGGTATGTATAACTGTTCGAGTCTAACAGGACAGCTCTCCTGGTGTCCTGGCCAATATTTATTTTTCAATCAGCATCATTAAAACAGATTAACCAAGTCATTTCTCTCATTGCTGTTTGTGGGAGCTTGCTGTGAGCAAATTGATTGCCGTGCTTCCCTACATTAAGAACATAAGAATTAGGAGCAGGAGTAGGCCATTTGGCCCTTTGAGCCTGCTCTGCCATTCGATAAGATCATAGGCTGATCTTCTACCTCATCTCCACTTTCCTGCACTACCCCATATCCCTTGATTCCCTTAATATTCAAAAATCTATCGATCTCTGTCTTGAATATACTCAACCGCTGAGCCTCCCCCTGAGTGAAGAAATTTCTCCTCATCTCAGTCCTAAATGGCCGACCCCTTATTCTGAGACTGACCCCTGGTTCTAGACTCCCCAGCCAGGGGAAACATCTCGCTGTATTTACCCTGTCAAGCCCTGCAAGTATTTTGTATGTTTCAATGAGATCACCTCTCATTCTTCTAAACTCTAGTGAATATAGGCCTAGTCTACTCAATCTCTCCTCATAGGACAATCCCCCCATCCCAGAAACCTGTCTGGTGAACCTTCGTTACACTCCCTCTATGGCAAGTATATCCTTCCTTAAGTAAGGAGACTTAAGCTGTACACAATACTCCAGGTGTGGTCTCACCAAGGCCCTATATAATTGCAGTAAGACGTCGTTACTCTTCTACTCAAATCCTCTTGTAATAAAGGCCAAACATACCATTTGCTTTCCTAATTGCTTGCTGATAGAGAACTGGTTGGCAGACAGGAAGCAAAGAGTTGGAATAAACGGGTCTTTTTCCGAGTGGCAGGCAGTGACTAGTGGGGTACCGCAGGGATCGGTGCTAGGACCCCAGCTATTCACAATATATATTAATGATCTAGACGAGGGAACTAGATGTAATGGCCCGAAAATTAGACCTAATACGCGAGAGTACGCACTGTGTACTCTCGCGTATTAGGTCCCGAATTGCCGGTTTCCTGCATGCACTGCGCATGTGCGGGAAACCGGCACTTCGTGTATGGCGAAGAGGGCGGTTCCTAAGTGAACTGCGTGCGCACTACAGGCTGTGCGCACGCAGTGCACTTAGTTTTTTTTTCAGGTTTGAACGCGCAGGTAAGTGGTGAAGATTTTACACATAAAGAAAGCAGGCGTAGGACCCCCTTTTAACAAGGTAAGTAGTTAATTAAGTGTTATTTTAATTTTTTTTCAACAGGTTTATCTTTTTTAGAGACTTTAAAGAAAGGTAAGTTTATTTTTATAACTTTTAAAAAGAATTTTAAATTTTTTCAAAAATTTAATTTTTTTGTTTAAAGTGGTTAATTTATTTAACTATAGTTATTTTATTAATGTGATGGCTTTTTAAAAAAAATTGAATTGAGGTTTCGCTGTTCTTTTGGGGGCTTGTAGTATTCATAGCTTTGACAGCCCTTGCTGTCAAAACTATGAATGAAAGATGGTGTGCTGCCATTGGCTCTAACTGGCCCACGTGATCCCAGAGCTCGCACGAACTAACTGCGCCTCTGGGACACGCAAGCACTGCACGCCGGCACCAGGGAGAGGCCCTCGAACTGAAGTTCGTGTGGGCCAAAACCATAAAGGTAGGCGCGGAGTGCGATATCGTGGGGAATCCTTACCCCCGCGACAACCATCGAACTCCAATTTCTGGGCCATTATCTCCAAGTTTGCAGATGACACAAAGCTGGTTGGGCATGTGTGCTGTGAGGAGGATGCAGAGAAACTCCAGTATGATTTGGACAGGTTGGGTGATTGGGCAGATGCATGGCAGATACAGTATAATGTGGATAAATGCGAGGTTATCCACTTTGGTGGCAAAAACAGGAAGACAGATTATTATCTGAATGGCAATAGATTGGGAAAAGGGGAAGTGCAACGAGATCTGGGAGTCCTTGTGCACCAGTCGCTGAAGGTAAGCATGCAGGTGCAGCAGGTGGTTAAGAAGGCAAATGGTATGTTGGCCTTCATAGCGAGAGGATTTGAGTACAGGAGCAAGGATGTCTTGCTGCAGTTGTACAAGGCCTTGGTGAGACCACTCCTTGATTATTGTGTGCAGTTTTGGTTGCCTTATCTGAGGAAGGATGTTCTTGCCATGGAGGGAGTGCAGTGAAGATTCACCAGACTGATACCTGGGATGGCAGGAATAACGTATGAAGAGAGATTGGGTCGATTAGGCTTATATTCGCTAGAGTTCAGAAGAATAAAAGGGGATCTCATTGAAACTTATAAAATTCTAACAGGACTAGACAGACTAGATGCAGGAAGGATGTTCCCGATGGCGGGGGAGTCCAGAACCAGAGGTCACAGTCTAAGGATAAGGGGTAAGCCATTTAGGGCTGAGATGAGGAGGAATTTCTTCACCCAGAGAGTGGTGAACCTGTGGAATTCTCTACCACAGAAGGCAGTTGAGGCCAATTCATTAAATATATTCAAGAAGGAGATAGATATATTTCTTAAGGTTAAAGGGATCAAGGGATATGGGGAGAAAGCAGGGACAGGGTACTGAATTTGCAAGATCAGCCATAATCTCATTAAATGGCGGAGCAGGCTCGAGGGGCCGAATGGCCTACTCCTGCTCCTATCTTCTATGCTTCTATGTACCTGCATGTTAACTTTCAGTGATTCGAGTACAAGGACACCCAGGTCCCTCTGAACACCAACATTTCCCAATCTCACCATTTAAAAAATACTCTGCTTTTCTATTTTTCCCACCAAAGTGGATAACTTCACATTTCTCCACATTATATTCCATTTGCCATGTTCTTGCCCACTCACTTAGCCTGTCTATACCCCCTTGAAGCCTCCTTGCATCCTCCTCACAACTTACATTCTCACCCAGCTCTGTATCATCAGCAAACTTGGATATATTACATTTGGTTCCCTCATCCAAATCATTGATATAGATTGTGAATAGCTGAGGACTCTTGCGGTACCCCACTAGTTACACCCTGCCAACCTAAAAATGACCCGTTTATTCCTACTCTCTGTTTTCTGTCCGTTAACCAATCCTCAATCTGTGCTAGTATATTACCCACAATCCCATGAGCCCTAATTTTGTTCAGTAACCTCTTGTGTGGCACCTTATCGAATGCCTTCTGAAAATCCAAATACACCACATCCACTGGTTCCCCATTATCTATTCTGCTAGTTACAACCTCAAAAAACTCTAACAGATTTGTCAAACACGATTTCCCTTTCATAAATCCGTGTTGACTCTGCCCAATCCTATTATTATTTTCTAAGTGCCCTGTTAATAATAGATTCTAGCATTTTCCCTATTACTTATGTCAGGCTAACTGGTCTGTAGTTCCCTGTTTTCTCTCTCCCTCCTTTCTTAAATAGTGGGGTTACATTTGCTACCATCCAATCCACGGGAACTGTTCTAGAATCTATGGAATTTTGGAAAATGACAACCAATGCATCCACTATCTCTATAGCCACCTCTTTCAAAACCCTAGGATGTTAGCCATCAGGTCTAGGGGATTTATTGGCTTTCAGTCCCATTAATTTCTCCAGTACTATTTTTTTTACTAATACTAATTTCTTTCAATTCCTCATTCTCGCTAGACCCTTGGTTCTCCACTATTTCCGGGAAGACTTTTGCATCTTCTTCTGTGAAGGCAGACACAAAGGGCTGGATTTTGAATGACCCATGGAGTCGGGTTTGAAGGCGTGTGGGGGGTTAAATTTGCGGGGTCAGGGTTTCCGACCCCATCCTGACTCCATCCCGCCTCCACGCAATTTTGACATAATCAGTCGCGGGGTTCCCGACTCCGTCCCGCCTTCAAGAGGTGGGAGAGGCCATTAAAGCCCTTAACAAGCTCTAAATTGGCTCTGTAATGCCATTTTGAAATGCTGTAGCTAGTTTAACCCTCTTCTGACGTGAAGCACGCCTGGTGTGAAACACTCCAGTGAAACCTGGCGGGAGCACAAGTGGATAGCTGACTATCGGCTGCAGGTCCACTATTACAATGGAGATGTGATGAAGGTAGTAGTAGTATTAGGTCTGAACGTCGCCTCTGATGCTGCTGCATTGAATGTCTTCAGAGACTGCCTGGGAGGACTTGCTTGGCCAAAAATTCTAATTCTCTCTCTCTCTCTCTCTCTCTCTCTCTCTTCCCCCCCCCCCCTTCTCCTCTACACCACCACCCCCCATTTTTGCATCCAGGTCCACCCACATCAAAAGCCAGGCAGGTCCTCTCTCACCAACAGTCTCTGAGACTAGCCAGTCAGCAATGATGACATCATCAGAGGCGGCTTTCAGACTGAAAACACTAATTAGTTCATGGGTTCCCACATGCTCCAACTCAATTGCCCAATTAAGTGAAAATTGCATCAGGCATCCACATTAATCTGGAGTCAGGAGGGAAACACGAAATGCGGATTACACGACCCCAACCCGACCCCAAGACAAAATCCAGCCCAAAGTATTTGTTTAATATCTCTGCCATTTCCTTATTCCCCATTATAATTTCTCCTGTCTCAGCCTGTAAGGGACCCACATTTACTTTCGCTAATCTTTTCCTTTTTGCATACTTATAGAAGCTTTTACAGTCTGTTTTTTATGTCTCTCGCTAGTTTACTCTCATTCTATTTTCCCTTTTTTTTAATCAATTTCTTGGTCCACCTTTGCTGAATTCTAAAATCCTCCCAATCCTCAGGCTTTCTACTCTTTTTGGTAACATTATAAGCTCTTCCTTTGATCTAATACTATCTTTAACTTCTCTTGTTAGCCATAGTTGGACCACTTTTCCTGCGGGGATTTTGTGCCTTAAAGGAATGTATATTTGTTGTAAATTATGTATTAACTCTTTAAATGCTAGCCATTGCTTGTCTACCGTCATACCTTTTAATGTAGTTTCCCAACCTACCTTAGCCAACTAGCCCCTCATACCTACATATTTTGCTTATTTTAGATTTAAGACCCTAGTTTCGGATTTAACTAAATCACTTTCAAACTCAATATAAAATTCTATCATATTATGATCACTCTTCCCTAAAGGCCCCTTTACTACAAGGTTATTAATTAACCCTTTCACATTGCACAATACTAGATCTAAAATAACTTGTTCCCTAGTTGGTTCCTCAACATACTGATCTAGAAAACTATCTTGCATACATTCCATGAATTCGTCCTCCACACTATTACTGCAACAGTGATTGCATTTCAAAACTATTTCATTGGCTGTGAAGCACTTTGGGACATCCTGAGGATGTGAAAGATGCTATATAAATGCAAGTTCTTTCTACTGATGCATATAACTCTGAAGGAATTATTTTTCTCTCTGCCTCTTCACTAGTTTCTATCTCTTTGTATCCGATCTTCCGATCTGCATGGGGCTGGACGCAAACTCTAAGGCCCACGTGCTATGGCTGAACCTCTGTTGGAGATCTGGAGCCACCTTGGCAACCACTGGCTGAGCTGGCCCGAGTGGTTGCAAGGTCTGTAGATGGCACAGTTGAGTGAAGAACGTCCTGCCGATCTCCTTGGACATGTGCAGGTGTTAATGCCTTGACTGCATGGGTTTGGCATCCTTCTGGAGGGCCTCAGGTGTAAAACTGTCTGGTTTCCATGGGGTAAATCTTGACTTCAGTGGATAGAAAAATTGGGAGAGATGTAAAACGGGCTGCCAACTCACTGCCACCTGATTTAGACTATCGCATAACGACAAAATCTGCCCTCCTGTCTGTACAGATCTTCCTCTTCCTTCTCAAGAACTTGCAGATAAAGGGGGATATTCAGTGCGATATTCATAAGTGCTATGGAAAATTGCATCTGCACCTGAGGAAAGTCCTGTAGTTTCCTTGGCAAACAGCCTCAGATGGGTTCTGAGGGTTTGGTTGTAAGAAACTCTGTATAGCATCAGTAGTGGACGATAAAAAAAGTGTTACTAAAAATGACAGGGTGAAAATACAACTACTTGATACAAGTACCAAACAAGTCCCCTTTAAGAAACAGGACCCATCAGGACCGACCATCCAGTACCCATTTCTTATGGCCATTGAGCAACTTCGGAGCTACTCAACTGCTGACAATGCATTATGTGTTGGCAAACTCATTGTGGTGCACACACTTTAGAGAAGTCCCTTATCTTCTGCTTGAGGACCAGGACCTTCCTAAGGTGCAGATGCAATTTCCATGAGTGACTCCATCATATCGGGATTGTGCCTTTATTTCGCAAGCACAAAATTGACACACATTACCAGCAGAGTGTGAGAGTGCATTGGGCCAAGCGGGCTGTAGGGCTGACTCTGAGAGCTTCTGTAAGATTCTCAAAATTCACAGATCCCCCTAACTCGAAGAAAAATCCGAAGGAAAAATACTTTGGACTCTTCTCTAGCTATTACAGGGTGGTGAAGTGCATTGGGCCTAACCGAAGGACATTTTGGAGCAAAAGCCGAGATTTTGGTATTTTAAAACATGTCTGGACTTGTAAGGGAGAAAAGGCTGTGAAGGAAGGTGGGCTCAGCCTCTGTAAAACCAGTTTGGGTATTGGAGCTAATGGAAACTGTCTGGGGAACCGTATGATCTCGCTGGGAGTGTAAATCGGCCCCTATCAGACATTAACATCCTAACAATAAACCCGAGGAAAAACAGTCTCCACCCCAAGTTACAGAGCCCATTAAAACATGCATAAAACAGATCACTTCGGCTTACTCTATAGAATCATAGGCCCAGTCAAGAAACCCAAAACATAAGGACAATCAAACTCCGATTAAGTGGCAAATCGACAGGATGGGGCCATCCCGGAACCACTTCACACCTTAACAAACCAGTTACCGTTAACGAGCCCGCCAAAATCTAACAAAGACCAGGACCCGATTTGGCACGCAGATAAGGAACCTTCAATGGGTATATTTGAAGACCCGTTCTCAACCTGAAAAAGAAGAGGAAGGAAGAACACGAAGACATCAACGGAGGCATTCTCCGCAACACAGTTCTGCAACACCACCGTTCAGCGTTCCGTGTCCAGCCAGGTGGTCGACAGCTCGAAGGCCAGACCATCCAACAAAGTAGGCCGACACGAGAAGAAACCAGAACGACCGCCTCAGTGACCATCGGATACCTTGCGGCAACAAGGCCCTCACGAAACAACCAACCGAACACCAAGTACCAAGATTTGGGCCACCGCGACCAAAGAAAACCAACTCGAAGAAAACCCGAAGATCCACAAAGTTTCCACTCTACAATCTACTCCTGACTTACCCCTGGGTAAGATTTTCCCTTAAAAAACTCTAAACCCTACTTCTAAACCAAAGAAAAGTGGGTACTCACCTGATAAATCCAATACACACCCTACCGCATCAGCGGACTCGCGAAGACTGACCAGATACACAGTTGAAGTCCTCTACTGCGTACGGGGTGCGGCAGACACCAACCGGCATATAGAGTGAACCCCAAAACCACGAACTAACCTAACTGTCAAGGATTCTGGTGAGTATCATCCCTGGTCCTCTGGAGTCCAACCTAGATAGTGAAGTGGGATTGGGAGGGGTGAAGTATTCTTCTAATGTTATTTCCCTCGCTTGTACCGAAGTGTTCCCCACTTTTAGAGTGTTAAGAGTGTTTGTGTTGTGTTTTATTTTCTGAAATAAAGATCAAAGTTCTTGCATCAAACTCAGTTGTCTGCTGCATTTTTTATCACAACTCCCAAATAAGTCCACGGTCTAGAACCAAGGGAGTGGGAGCGATTCGAACCGCTCAGAAGTCAGAGGTGAAGCTGACACACACCACCACCCCCTACACTTCGTCAAAGGGTATTTTATGCCGATCAAGGTGAAAGTACCCATGGCAGGTACCGCACAGGTTAAATACAGAGTAAAGCTCCCTCTACACTGTCCCATCAAACACTCCCAGGGCAGGTACAGCACGGGTTAAATACAGAGTAAAGCTCCCTCTACACTGTCCCATCAAACACTCCCAGGGCAGGTACCGCACAGGTTAGATACAGAGTAAAGCTCCCTCTACACTGTCCCATCAAACACTCCCAGGGCAGGTACAGCACGGGTTGGATACAGAGGAAAGCTCCCTCTACACTGTCCCATCAAACACTCCCAGGGCAGGTACAGCACGGGTTAGATACGGAGTAAAGCTCCCTCTACACTGTCCCATCAAACACTCCCAGGGCAGGTACAGCACAGGTTAGATACAGAGTAAAGCTCCCTCTACACTATCCCATCAAACACTCCCAGGGCAGGTATAGCATGGGTTAGATACAAAGTAAAGCTCCCTCTACACTGTCCCATCAAACACTCCCAGGGCAGGTACAGCACGGGTTAGATACAGAGTAAAGCTCCCTCTACACTGTCCCATCAAACACTCCCAGGGCAGGTATAGCACAGGTTAGATAAAGAGTAAAGCTCCCTCTACACTGTCCCATCAAACACTCCCAGGGCAGGTACAGCACGGGTTAGATACGGAGTAAAGCTCCCTCTACACTGTCCCATCAAACACTCCCAGGGCAGGTACAGCACAGGTTAGATACAGAGTAAAGCTCCCTCTACACTGTCCCATCAAACACTCCCAGGGCAGGTACAGCACGGGTTAGATACAGAGTAAAGCTCCCTCTACACTGTCCCATCAAACACTCCCAGGGCAGGTATAGCACAGGTTAGATAAAGAGTAAAGCTCCCTCTACACTGTCCCATCAAACACTCCCAGGGCAGGTACAGCACGGGTTAGATACGGAGTAAAGCTCCCTCTACACTGTCCCATCAAACACTCCCAGGGCAGGTACAGCACAGGTTAGATACAGAGTAAAGCTCCCTCTACACTGTCCCATCAAACACTCCCAGGGCAGGTATAGCACAGGTTAGATAAAGAGTAAAGCTCCCTCTACACTGTCCCATCAAACACTCCCAGGGCAGGTACAGCACGGGTTAGATACGGAGTAAAGCTCCCTCTACACAGTCCCATCAAACACTCCCAGGGCAGGTATACCACGGATTAGCTATTGTGACATTTTTCTATTTTCCATACCTGCCAGCTTTGGGTTTCATTGAGTGAGATTGTCAATTAGTTCCCCTGAGTGCCAGTTACTGGGACGGAATCAATTTGGATTGCTGGAATGAAGACATATTTGAGGATGCTCTATGTTTATAAAACTTATCTTCAGCTCATTCTTCCAAGGATTAGGCAAGGCTTTGTGGTTAGTGTTGTATATCTTCTGCTTAGTAATACTCAGCAATAAGTTAAAAGGAAAAAAACTTTGAACCAGAAAACTGATCGCAACTGGAATGGACTGTAGAAATGGAACAATGCTTTCTCCGCACGATGGTCCTTCTCCTCCAGGCTGCCTGAGCAGTGTTCATTCCCTCCTTCTTCTTAGGCAGTCCCTCGGAACCAAGGATGACTTGGCCTTTGCTAACCCAGGGCAACTCTTCCTCACTGCTGCCCTCCCATATTGCATTATTCTGACAAAGGGTCATCAACCTGAAAAGTTAACTCTGTTTCTCTCTCTACAGATGCTGCCTGACCTGCTGAGTATTTCCAGCATTTTCTGTTTATATTTTGGATTTCCAGCTTCCGCAGTATTTTGCTTTTGTATTGGCATTATTTGTTTGGAGGAACAGCCAATACCTTCCCACAAGGTAGTTGCTGATCGTTGACACACATCCATTCTTAAGAACTCGGGCTGCTGAAGATTTTGTGTTTGGTGATGAAAAATGCTCTGCCCCCATCTGAACTCTAGCTCAATCCTCACTTACTTCCTATCATAAGAATGAATGAATGACCCTCCCTGGTCCATGCTTTTTTTACCTCCAGGCTTGACTATTCCAATGATCTTCTGGCTGGCCTCCCATCTTCCACCCTCCGTAAAATTAAGATCAACCAAAACTCTGCTGTCCGTATCCTAACTTGCACCAAGTCCCATTCATCCATCAACCCTGTGCTCACTGACGTACATTGGCTTCCGGCCCGGCAACGCCTCAATTTTAAAATCGTCCTTGTTTTCAAATCCCTCCATGGCCTCGTCCCCTCCTATCTCTGTAACCTCCTTCAGCCCTAAACCTCTCCGAGATCTCTGCACTCCTCCAATTCTGGCCTCTTGTGCATCCCCGATTTCCATCGCTCCTCCATTGGCGGGCATGTCTTAAGCTGCCTTGGCCCTGAGCTCTGGAATTCTCCCCCTAAACCTCTTCACCTCTCTCTCCTTAAAACCTACCTCTTTTGACCAAACTTTTGGTCACCTGTCTCCTTATTTCACCTTATGTCTGATTACGCTCCTGCGCAGCGTCTTGGGACATTTTCCTACGTTAGAGGCGCTATATAAATCCAAGTTGTTGTTGTTGGTGATTGGTGAATTGCAATAGTTTATTAATAAGCACACTCCTCTGTCAGTACCCGAGCCATATGCCACAAAGTGAAGGAGTAGAACACACAGCAAGGCTGGTCTCCGAGGACTTCAGTGCTTCTCCTTCCTGCAGCACGTTCTGACATCGCCGCGGCTGGCTTGGATGCCAGGAACATTATTCCGACCCAAAAGTGCATGGCACGGAGGAGGGACAAAGGTATCTCGCCTTTTCGTGATAGTGAAACGGTAGTGAATAAAGTACACAGGACACAACACTGTTTAAAATAGCTCAAGTGTATTGTGCATGCTGTTTGTTACACCAATCTCCTCAGCCATGTGCTCCTGGTTTACATTCTCTGAACACTTCCTATGTGAATCACCACAGAACATGGATTGGAAATTGTACAAAAATCATGCAATGAGTGTATACATCTACATGAGAGAAACAATGTGATGTTATGAGCTAGATCTTTCTAGAACACAGCAGCATATTTTTCAGAGGTTGCCTCTAGATTTGGTTTCTGTGGTAGATTTTTGATATGTTTTCCTTGCCTCTCGATTTCCCCCCCCGCCCTACCCCCTCCTCTCCTGAGGGTGTTGGCTCCTTGCTGGGCTTTGGTTCTCAATGAGCACTGGTTGCCCCCGGCACCAAAATGGCCACTATTCACGTGCGAGCCTTGATGGTGAGTGAGTTGTTGGTCGGCTATTCTACCAGCGGGGGCATCACAGTCGAGCCTGACCTTCTCCTCACCCCATGTCCACACATGCACACTTCCATCGGGGGTCACTGGATGGTGACCAGGAGGGGGAGCACTGACTAAACATCACCTCCCTGGCCCAGAGGTACCATGGCCCATTGTAGAACCCCAACTCTCACCCTGGCTGAGATCAACCAGCTCAGCACCGACTGCACATCGAACCTGGGACTTTCACACTCTGTGCGGCTCAACTACTCATTGGAGGAATTCACCGAGCCACTGTGCGGCCAGATAAATTACATTTAGCTCCCCTTCCACAGTCGGACATTTTAGAGGAGGAAAGGACTTTAAGAAAAAAACATTTAGAAACTTCTTTTAAAGTCTTGTGAGGCTTTACTGAGGCTAGATGTACAGCTGCCCGTGTTACCCGTTTTAAAGTAATCAACAGTAAGTGAAGTAATCTGTGGTTATTGAGGTACGGTGGGAATGTCGATGAACTATGGAAATCCCCCAGGCCATTCACAGCCTGCACCAGGATCCCGCAGTTAATGCTTTCTCCTTGTGATTGGTTGAGAGATCCTTAAGTTCCGCCCAAAACTTGATAGTTCAATTGCTTGTCGATGTCACGCCAGGACTGATGCATTATGGGAACCCTCCAGGCACCAGCAGGTTCAGGTCTCTCGTGCTAGAGGGCGCTGCCTCGTGCACCAATGATGCTGGGATACAGAGGCACAGCCAATGCCTAAAGGGTTGGGGGGGGACATCGGGGATTCTGGGATTCAGTAAAGAGGGGGACGCACCCCTCATTCCTCCAATACTGGAATGTATCAGCCCTGTTATCAGTTAAGTGCTCACTAGCTGCAGTTAGACATGGTCGCATTTCCACTGCAGTTAGACATGGTCGCATTTCCACTGCAGTTAGACATGGTCGCATTTCCACTGCAGTTAGACATGGTCGCATTTGCACTGCAGTTAGGCTCAGGGTCGCAACAACACCCAGAGAACAAACATCACTATAGAACGGCATGTGTACTGTCATGGAATCTCAATAATGTAACCAGACACTGCTCTAATTTACATTATTTTCACATTCAAAAATTACAGCAAATTACAGACATAAGAGAACCCTTGAATATATTATTTCATATCCCTGCATCAGATACCCAGTCATTGCTGAAGTGTTCAAAGTATGGAGACTATCCAACCCAAGTGACTAATTAAACATTCTTAGACCAGATTTACAAATACAAATTGAGTGTTGAATTATTTTTTTTTGCATAGTGAACGAGTTCTGACCTGATGAGATTTGTTTTCATTTCAGTTCAAGTTCAGATGTCGATTTGTTGGGACTTCTCTTTCTTAAAATCATTTTTGCTACCAGGGCTATGACCGCTATGGCCAGGACAAGGCCCAGTACGAGCAGGACCCACTGTCCCGCCTTTGCCTGATCTGGTTCTAAGTTCAATCCCAGAAAATACACTTTGCTGTTTGGAACAGGCTGCGGAACCGGATTGCCCTCTGAAGTGGAAGCTGGTGGTGTTGTTGGAGCTGGAGGTTCGAAGGAGGCAAGAGCTGGAAAGAAATGTGTGAAAGTTAATCCCTGTTCTGTTGAGCATACAGGTTGACACAAGTGAACATTGGAACATCGGTAGACCATTCAGCCCCTCGAGCCTCTCCACCTTTCTCAGAACATGGCTGATCTGTACAACTCCATTTACCCTCCTTTGCTCCATATCCCAGAGCTGACAAAAATCTACCTACCTCAGTCTTGAAAATGTCACTTGACCCCCCCCATCCACAGCCTTTTGGGGGAGAGAGTTCCAGACTCCTACTACCCCTTGTGTAAAAAAGTGCTTCCTGATTTCACTCCTGGCTCGAACGTTAAGGTTATGCCCCCTTGTTCTGGACTCACTTCACCAAAGGCAATAGTTTCTTCCTATCGACACTGTTGAATCCCTTTATCACTTTAAACACCTTGATTACATCACCCTCTTCTATACTGAAGGGAATACAAGCCTAGTTTATGCAACCTGCCCACATAACTTAGCCCTTTAAGCCCTGCTATCATTCTGGTGAATCTGCACTGCACCCCCTCTGTCAGATTCTCAAAATTCACAGATCCCCCTAACTCTAAGAAAAAAAACCCTAAGGAAAAAGACTTTGGACTCTTCTCTAGCTATTACAGGGTGGTGAAGTGCATTGAGCCTAACCGAAGAACCTTTTGAGCAAAAACCAAGATTTGACACTTTTAAAACATGTCTGGACTTGTGAGGGAGAAAAGGCTGCGAAGGAAGGTGGGTTCAACCTCTGTAAAAACAGTTTGGGTATTGGAGCTAATGGGAACTGTCTGGGGAACCGCATGATCTCGCTGGGAGTTTAAATCGGCCCCTATCAGACATTAGCATCCGAACAATAAACCCGAGGAAAACCAGTCTCCACCCCAAGTTACAGAGCCCATTAAGACATGCATGAAACAGATCACTTCGGATTACTCTACAGAAATTCATAGACCCAGCCAAGAAAATCCAAAACATAAGAACAATCAAACTCTGATTAAGTGGCAAATCGACAGGATGGGGCCATCCCGGAACCACTTCACACCTTAACAAACCAGTTATCGTTAACGAGCCCCCCAAAACTAACAAAGACCGAGACCTGATTTGGCGCGCAGATAAGGAACCTTCAATGGGTATAATTGAAGGCCCGTTCGCAACCTGAAAAAAAGAAGAGGAAGGAAGAACAAGAAGACATGGACGGAGGCATTCTCCACAACACAGTTCTAAAACCAACACCGTTCAGCGTTCCGTGTCCAGCCAGGAGGTCGACAGCTCGAAGGCCAGACCATCCAACAAAGCAGGCCGACACGAGAAGAAACCAGAACGACCGCCTCAGTGACCACCGGACACCTCGCGGCAACAAGGCCCTCACGAAACAACCAACCAAACACCAAGTACCAGTATTTGGGCCACCGCGACCAAAGAAAACCAACTCGAAGAAAACCCGAAGAACTGCAAAGTTTCCACTCTACAATCTACTCCTGACTTACCCCTGGGTAAGATTTTCCCTTAAAAAAACTCTAAACCCTACTTCTAAACTAATGAAAAGTGGGTACTCACCTGATAAATCCAATACACACCCTACCGCATCAGCGGACTCGCGAAGACTGACCAGATACGCAGTTGAAGTCCTCTACCGCGTACGGGGTACGGCAGACACCAACCGACATATAGAGTGAACCCCAAAACCGCAAACTAACCTAACTGTCAAGGATTCTGGTGAATATCATCCCTGGTCCTCTGGAGTCCAACCTAGCTAGTGAAGTGGGATTGGGAGGGGCAAAGTATTCTTCTAATGTTATTTCCCTCGCTTGTACCGAAGTGTTCCCCACTTTTAGTGTTAAGAGTGTTTGTGTTGTGTTTTACTTTCTTAAATAAAGATCAAAGTTCTTGCATCAAACTCAGTTGTCTGCTGCACTTTTTATCACAACTCCCAAATAAGTCCAAGGTCCAGAACCAAGGGAGTGGGAGCGATTCGAACTGCTCAGAAGTCAGATGTGAAGCTGACACAAACCACCACCCCCTACACCACCTCCAAGGCCAATATATCCTTCCTGAGGGACGGTGGTCAGAAATGGGGATGTTCTGATGACTGCACAGTGTTCAGCACCATTCACAACTCCTCAGATAATGAAGCAGTCCATGCCCTCATGCAGCAAGACCTGGACAACATTCAGGCTTGGGCTGATAAGTGGCAGGTAACATTCACGCCACAGAAGTGCCAGGCAATGACTATCTCCAACAAGCGAGAATCTAACCACCTCCCCTTGACATTCAACGGCATTACCAAGGTCGAATCCCCCACCATCAACATCCTGGGAGTAACCATTGACCAGAAACTTAACTGGACCAGCCACATAAATACTGTGGCAACAAGAGCAGGTCAGAGGCTAGGTATTCTGCGGCGAGTGTCTCATCTCCTGACTCCCCAAAGTCTTTGCACCATCTACAAGGCACAAGTAAGGAGTGTGATGGAATACTCTCCACTTGCCTGGACAAGTGCAGGTGCAACAACACTCAAGAAGCTCGACACCATCCAGGACAAAGCAGCCCGTTTGATTGGCACCCCATCTACCACCTTAAACATTCACTCCCTCCACCACCGGCGTACCGTGGCTGCAGTGTGCACCATCGACAAGATGCACTGCAGCAACTCTCCAAGGCTTCTTTGGCAGCACCTCCCAAACCCGTGACCTCTACCACCTAGAAGGACAAGGGCAGCAGGTGCATGGGAACACCACCACCTCCAAGTTCCCCTCCAAGTCACACACCATCCTGACTTAGAAATATATCGCCGATCCTTCATCGTCGCTGGGTCAAAATCCTAGAACTCCCTCCCTAACAGCACTGTGGGAGTACCTTCACCACACGGACTGCAGCGGTTCAAGAAGGCGGCTCACCACCACCTTCTCAAGAGCAACTAGGGATGGGCAATAAATGCTGGCCTTGCCAGCGTTGCCCTGATCCCATAAGCGAATAAAAAGAAACTGAATACAGTGTCCAGATAGGGGGTCTGACCAAGGCTCTGAACAACTGAAACATGATTTCCAGCCCTTTGTATTCCAGCCCCTCGAGATAAAGGCCACGTTCCATCAGCCTGTTGGATTACTTTTTGTAGCTGGCCACGAGTTTTCAATGATTCCCTAACCATTTAGGGACACCTAAATCCCTTTTTTTCCCCCTCCACAGCTACTAATGACACTGAGGCCCTGAAAGTCCTGGAGGAACCGATCCGCTGGCCCATGATCAGTGGAGTAGAGCCACCCTGTCGGCAGGGCCCTCATAAATGGCCGGTCGGAATGTGGGAGCAGTGCCGCCCCACTCCGACAGTGGTGAAGAGCCCCGGCAAGGGGCCGAAGAAAACCTTCATTCTTCTAATCTTCTGCTGCCAATGGAACAAGCAGGCCTCTAGGAAAGGTGATCAATCCCATCCAGGATCAATTACCTTTCCACAGTAAAGATTTGGGAGGAGAAAATTCAGTTGGTTGCGCCACCCGTTAGCACCTTAAGAGGGCGCAAATGGGGCGCAAAGCAACTAGTGCCCAGGCGCGGCGATGTTTGCGCCGCTCGCGAAATTAACTAGACATTTTGCGGCGGCGCTAAACAGTACCGCCACGATCTCCTGCGCCGGCAGATCGTGACGTCAGTCGAGTGCGCAACGCCCCGGTAGTGCCCCGGAGCGGATATTGAGTGGCGCCCCCTGCCTTACCGGCTGCTGCTAGCAACGACAGGTTGAGGGGAGCCTTTTGCAGTCAGGAAGGGACTGGGGGAGCGCTATTTAAAGGCGACCGCTTCCTGCCTTTTTTTGTTGGCGACATTTTTGAACCACGTATTCTGAGAGAGAGAGAGAGAGAGAGACTTCTGGAGAGATTCAACGCTGTGAGAAGGAGTTTTGGGTACTGAGCAGGTTCATTTTGATTTGCCCTTCCTTGTATCGATTTAGAAGAGACTGTGGGGGCTGCACTCTGAGCTGTTTCCCTGCGCCTCTCCATTGTTCTTTCCAGCAGATTTGATGTACAGGTCTCTCCAGGCTGATTTCAAGGCTGCAATGAGCAGGATGTTGATGGAAAGCAAGATCAACCCTGCCCTTTAAGAACTGGCCGGGGCCATTGTGTCTGTGTTCCATTGCTGACTGACATCACATGAGCTTCGCCAGCGCTCTGAGTTAGCACCTCGCTCCTCGGCCTTTGCGCCTTAAGACAGATGTGTAGCACCCGATTTAGCGCTCCATTCACCTCCAGGGGCGATAAAAGTCAAGTTTGCAGTCGGAGGCGATAATTTGCGCCAGGCGCTAATCTTTGTGCCCGGCCGATAATTGCGCCCCAAACGGGGCGATACTGAATATTTCCCCCTTGGAGCCTACTTAAGGCCCTCTGTGGAACCCACACTAGATGTCAGCTGGCGTGAGCCCTTTTGAGGACGTATAAGGCCAGGATGGTGGAACTTTCCAGGGAATCCGGGATCACCACCTGACATTTCCCCAGTTCACTTGAGAGGGGCGGCAGGCCGAAGACTTGCCCGACTGGCATTTAAAAGGCCAGGTTAACTGGGTTCAGCCTGAAATTTGTGACCCACCCCGCCGGCCCCCTCCAGGGCCTGAGAGTTCCTGCGACCAAAACCACGGCGTCTGTAGAGTACTTTTCACACAACAGGAGGGCGAATCTCAGGAGAAACCTCCTTACTGAGAGAGTGGTTAGAATGTGGAACTCACTGCTACCTGGAGTGGTTGAGGCACACAGCACAGATACATTCAAGGGGAGGCTGGATAAACATGTGAAGGAGAACAGAATGGAAGGATATGTTGATGGGGTGAGATGAAGTAGGGTTGGAGGAGGCTCGTGTGGAGCATAAACACCAGCATAGACCAGTTAGGCCGAATGGCCTGTTTCTGTGCTGTAAATTCGATATAAATCCAGGTAATATCTGAAAACCAGGCCCACACTTCCACCATGAGCTCCTGGCACATGAATCTTTGAGCTAGGAGCACCACAAGGTGAGTATTTAATCCCTATATCTTCATCATAAACATTAAGCCCAAGTCTCTTCCTCGTCCCCCGGCCATTATCACCCGTTTATCCAAATGTTTATAATGTTTACACATCCAAATTTACCAGAGAAGAAACCGGGGGGAGGGGTGGAGGAAAGGTTCTGCCAGCTTCTCCCGCTCTCCCGGCGTAACTTTGGCGAGAGGTCAGCGGCAATGCTGGGAAAGTGTCCATTTATAGCCGCCTATGCTGTTTGTCCGGGGGCCGCACCCAGCTTCCGGGAGAGAGCCCTGTGGAAATCCACGGGGAAGTGCTTTTACACTGAAGCAGTGGGTCCCACCAGCGGGGAAACAGTCTGGAGCCAAACAGTTCAGCTCTATAATTCTAATTAAATGATATTTTGAGCCCACTTATGATGGAAACAAAAAATCGGAGTTCGGCCCCCACTTGTCACACAATTCCAGCCATTTCCTTCCTTATTTAAGCTAAGGATCATCCCACCCACCACCAGCAGTTTTAACCTTACTTTGAGTTGGCTTTAATCAAATGGGTCCTGGGAAATTTCAGTCCCCCTGGTCCAGCTCCCTCTACACTGTCCCATCAAACACTCCCAGGGCAGGTACAGCACGGGTTAGATACAGAGTAAAGCTCCCTCTACACTGTCCCATCAAACACTCCCAGGGCAGGTACAGCACTGGTTAGATACAGAGTAAAGCTCCCTCTACACTGTCCCGTTAAATACGTCGAGGGCATTCTGAAACCCATCGTACAGGGAACCCCCAGCTTCTGTCGCGACACTACAGACTTCTTACAGAAACTCAGCACCCACGGACCAGTTGAACCAGGAACACTCCTTGCCACGATGGACGTATCGGCACTCTACACCAGTATCCCCCACGATGACGGCATCGCTGCAACAGCCTCAGTACTCAACATCAACAACAGCCAATCTCCAGACGCCATCCTACAACTCATCCGCTTCATCCTTGACCACAATGTCTTCACCTTCGACAACCATTTTTTTACCCAAACACACGGAACAGCCATGGGGACCAAATTCGCACCCCAATACGCCAACATCTTCATGCACAAGTTTGAGCAAGACTTCTTCGCTGCACAGGACCTCCAGCCAACGCTGTACACCAGATACATCGACGACATTTTCTTCCTTTGGACCCATGGCGAAGGATCACTGAAAAGACTACACGATAACATAAACAAGTTCCATCCCACCATCAAACTCACCATGGACTACTCCTCAGAATCGGTTTCATTCCTGGACACACGAATCTCCATCAAAGACGGACACCTCAGCACTTCACTCTACCGCAAGCCCACGGACAACCTCACGATGCTCCACTTCTCCAGCTTCCACCCTAACCATGTTAAAGAAGCCATCCCCTATGGACAAGCCCTGCGAATACACAGGATCTGCTCAGACGAGGAGGAACGCGATGGACAACTACGGACGCTGAAAAATGCCCTCGTAAGAACGGGATATGACGCTCGACTCATTGATCGACAGTTCCGACGGGCCACAGCGAAAAATCGCATAGACCTCCTCAGAAGGCAAACACGGGACACAACCAACAGGGTACCCTACGTCGTCCAGTACTTCCCCGGAGCGGAGAAACTACGCCATGTTCTTCGCAGCCTTCAACATGTCATCGATGACGACAAACACCTCGCTAAGGCCATCCCCACGCCTCCACTACTTGCCTTCAAACAGCCGCCTAACCTCAGAAGTACCATCGTTCGCAGCAAATTACCCAGCTTTCAGGATAACAGCGACCACGACACCACACAACCCTGCCACGGCAAACTCTGCAAGACATGCCAGATCATCAACACAGATACCACCATCACACGTGAGGACACTAACCACCAGGTACATGGTACATACTCATGTGACTCGGCCAACGTTGTCTACCTCATACGTTGCAGGAAAGAATGCACCGCGGCATGGTACATCGGCGAGACCATGCAGACACTGAGACAACGTATGAACGAGCACCGCGCAACAATCGCCAGGCAGGATTGTTACCTCCCAGTCGGGGAACACTTCAGCAGTCAAGGGCATTCAGCCTCGGATCTGCGGGTAAGCGTTCTCCAAGGCAACCTTAGAAACACACGACAACGCAAAATCATCGAGCAGAAACTGATAGCCAAGTTCCGCACTCATGAAGACGGTCTCAACCGGGATCTTGGGTTCATGTCACGATACATGACGTGATCCGGACTCGAGTCGTCGTTGGCTTGTTCATAGATGTGATTCCCAGTAAAAAAGTAAAAATTTTCCCAGTAAAAAAGTAAACATTTTAAAGCTTTTCGTTTTACATACAGACGGCAGCTTTTGACATGTTAGAACCCCTGCGACTACACCTCATTGTCTCAGTTGTATCTTGCTATGTCTTTGATGTGGTACCTTCCTGGCTGACCTGATTAACTTTATCACACCTCGGCAGATAGTCAGGATGATTTAATTTAGTGGTCTGCAATTGTAAGGTACACATGCTTTGTTCTCTATCTATATATGCTTTGGCGATTCTGTATCTATTTACTTCACCTGAGGAAGGGGCAATCGATAGCTCCGAAAGCTTGTGATTTCAAATAAAACTGTTGGACTATAACCTGGTGTTGTGCGACCTCCCCATTAAACACTCCCAGGGCAGGTATACCACGGATTAGCTATTGTGACATTTTTCTATTTTCCATACCAGCCACCTTTGGGTTTCATTGAGTGAGATTGTCAATTAGTTCCCCTTAGTGCCAGTTACTGGGACGGAAACAATTTGGATTGCTGGAATGAAGACATATTTAAGGATGCTCTATGTTTATAAAACTTATCTTCAGCTCATTCTTCCAAGGATTAGGCAAGGCTTTGTGGTTAGTGTTGTATATCTCCTGCTTAGTAATACTCAGCGATAAGTTAAAAGGAAAAAAACTTTGAACCAGAAAACTGATCGCAACTGGAATGGACTGTAGAAATGGAACAATGCTTTCTTCGCACGATGGTCCTTCTCCTCCAGGCTGCCTGAGCAGTGTTCATGCCCTCCTTCTTCTTAGGCAGTCCCTCGGAACCAAGGATGACTCGGCCTTTGCTAACCCAGGGCAACTCTTCCTCACTGCTGCCCTCCCATATTGCATTATTCTGACAAAGGGTCATCAACCTGAAACGTTTCTCTCTCTACAGATGCTGCCTGACCTGCTGAGTATTTCCAGCATTTTCAGTTTTTATTTCGGATTTCCAGCTTCCGCAGTACTTTGCTTTTGTATTGGCATTATTTGTTTGGAGGAACAGCCAATACCTTCCCACAAGGTAGTTGCTGATCGTTGACACACATCCATTCTTAAGAACTCGTGCTGCTGAAGATTTTGGGCCAGAAATTCGGCTGTTGTCGGGTGAGTACGCGCTGTGTACTCACCCGTAAGGCCACCTGAAGTGCCGGTTGCCTGCATGCACTGCGCATGCGCGGGAAACCGGAACTTCCGGTCTGGTGAAGGGAGGGGTTCAGAGGTCGAACCGCGTGCGCGGGAGAGGCTGCGCGCACGCAGCGAACTTCGGCTTTTTTTTCAGGTTTCTCCGGGAGGGTAAGTATGGAGAAGCTGCGCTTTTAAAAAGGAGGCGCAAGGCCTGTTTTTAACAAGGTAAGTGGTTAATTAATTACAATTTAAATTTTTTTTCAACAGGTTTATCTTTTTCAGATACTTTAAAGAAAGGTAAGTTTATTTTTAGCACCGTTAAAAAGTATAATTAATTTTTTCAAAAATTTAAATTTTTGTTTAAAGTACTTAATTTATGTAACTTATAGCTATTTTAAAAATGCGATGTTTTTAAAAAAATTATTTGAAGTTTAAGTGTGGTTTTGGGGCCGATCTCTATTCATAGATTTGACAGGTCTTCCTGTCAAATCTATGAATGAAAATGCCCTGTTAGGATTGGCTCTCCATGGCCCACGTGATTCCAGGGGACGCTTCGAACTAACTGCGCCCCTGGGATACGCAAGCACTGCGCGCCGGCAGCTGGAGGAGGCTCAGGACCCGAAGTCCTCGTGGGCCCAAAGCACAATGGCAGGCGCGGTAGGCAAGTACGCGCGCGATGCTTGCACCTGCAGGAAGCCGGAAAGCCGAATTTCTGGCCATTTGTGTTTGGTGATGAAAAATGCTCTGCCCCCAGCTCAATCCTCACTTACTTCCTATCATAAGAATGAATGAATGACCCTCCCTGGTCCATGCTTTTGTTACCTCCAGGCTTGACTATTCCAATGATCTTCTGGCCGGCCTCCCATCTTCCACCCTCCGTAAAATTAAGAACAACCAAAACTCTGCTGCCCGTATCCTAACTCGCACCAAGTCCCATTCATCCATCAACCCTGTGCTCACTGACGTACATTGGCTTCCGGCCCGGTAACGCCTCAATTTTAAAATCGTCCTTGTTTTCAAATCCCTCCATGGCCTCGTCCCCTCCTATCTCTGTAACCTCCTTCAGCCCTAAACCTCTCCGAGATCTCTGCACTCCTCCAATTCTGGCCTCTTGCGCATCCCCGATTTCCATCGCTCCACCATTGGCGGGCATGTCTTAAGCTGCCTTGGCCCTGAGCTCTGGAATTCACCCCCTAAACCTCTTCACCTCTCTCTCCTTAAAACCTACCTCTTTTGACCAAACTTTTGGTCACCTGTCTCCTTATTTCACCTTATGTCTGATTACGCTCCTGTGCAGCGCCTTGGGACATTTTCCAACGTTAGAGGCGCTATATAAATGAATTGCAATAGTTTATTAATAAGCACACTCCTCTGTCAGTACCCGAGCCATATGCCACAAAGTGAAGGAGTAGAACACACAGCAAGGCTGGTCTCCGAGGACTTCAGTGCTTCTCCTTCCTGCAGCATGTTCTGACATCGCCGCGGCTGGCTCGGATGCCAGGAACATTATTCCCACCCAAAAGTGCATGGCATGGAGGAGGGACAAAGGTATCTCGCCTTTTCGTGATAGTGAAACGGTAGTGAATAAAGTACACAGGACACAACACTGTTTAAAATAGCTCAAGTGTATTGTGCATGCTGTTTGTTACACCAATCTCCTCAGCCATGTGCTCCTGGTTTACATTCTCTGAACACTTCCTATGTGAATCACCACAGAACATGGATTGGAAATTGTACAAAAATCATGCAATGAGTGTATACATCTACATGAGAGAAACAATGTGATGTTATGAGCTAGATCTTTCCAGAACACAGCAGCATATTTTTCAGAGGTTGCCTCTAGATTTGGTTTCTGTGGTAGATTTTTGATATGTTTTCCTTGCCTCTCATTATTTTCACATTCAAAAATTACATCAAATTACAGACATAAGAGAACCCTTGAATATATTATTTCATATCCCTGCACCAGATAACCAGTCATTGCTGAAGTGTTCAAAGTATGGAGACTATCCAACCCAAGTTACTAATTAAACATTCTTAGACCAGATTTACAAATACAAATTGAGTGTTGAATTTTTTTTTTTTTTTTGCATAGTGAACGAGTGCTGACCTGATGAGATTTGTTTTAATTTCAGTTCAAGTTCAGATGTCGATTTGTTGGGACTTCACTTTCTTAAAAACATTTTTGCTACCAGGGCTATGACCGCTATGGCCAGGACAAGGCCCAATACGAGCAGGACCCACTGTCCCGCCTTTGCCTGATCTGGTTCTAAGTTCAATCCCAGAAAATACACTTTGCTGTTTTGAACAGGCTGCGGAACCGGATTGCCCTCTGAAGTGGAAGCTGGTGGTGTTGTTGGAACTGGAGGTTCGAAGGAGGCAAGAGCTGGAAAGAAATGTGTGAAAGTTAATCCCTGTTCTGTTGAGCATACAGGTTGGCACAAGTGAACATTGGAACATCGGTAGACCATTCAGCCCCTCGAGCCTCTCCACCTTTCTCAGAACATGGCTGATCTGTACAACTCCATTTACCCTCCTTTGCTCCATATCCCAGAGCTGACAAAAATCTACCTACCTCAGTCTTGAAAATGTCACTTGACCCCCCCCATCCACAGCCTTTTGGGGGAGAGAGTTCCAGACTCCTACTACCCTTTGTGTAAAAAAGTGCTTCCTGATTTCACTCCTGGCTCGAACGTTAAGGTTATGCCCCCTTGTTCTGGACTCACTTCACCAAAGGCAATAGTTTCTTCCTATCGACCCTATTGAATCCCTTTATCACTTTAAACACCTTGATTACATCACCCTCTTCTATACTGAAGGGAATACAAGACTAGTTTATGCAACCTGTCCACATAACTTAGCCCTTTAAGCCCTGCAATCATTCTGGTGAATCTGCACTGCACCCGCTCCATGGCCAATATATCCTTCCTGAGGGGCGGTGCTCAGAAATGGGGATGTTCACTGATGACTGCACAGTGTTCAGCACCATTCACAACTCCTCAGATAATGAAGCAGTCCATGCCCTCATGCAGCAAGACCTGGACAACATTCAGGCTTGGGCTGATAAGTGGCAAGTAACAGATGCGCCACACAAGTGCCAGGCAATGACTATCTCCAACAAGCGAGAATCTAACCACCTCCCCTTGACATTCAATGGCATTACCATCGCCGAATCCCCCACCATCAACATCCTGGGGATAACCATTGACCAGAAACTCAACTGGACCAGCCACATAAATACTGTGGCAACAAGAGCAGGTCAGAGGCTAGGTATTCTGCAGCGAGTGTCTCACCTCCTGACTCCCCAAAGTCTTTCCACCATCTACAAGGCACAAGTAAGGAGTGTGATGGAATACTCTCCACTTGCCTAGACAAGTGCAGCTGCAACAACACTCAAGAAGCTCGACACCATCCAGGACAAAGCAGCCCGTTTGATTGGCACCCCATCCACCACCTTAAACATTCACTCCCTCCACCACCGGCGTACCGTGGCTGCAGTGTGCACCATCTACAAGATGCACTGCAGCAACTTGCCAAGGCTTCTTCGGCAGCACCTCCCAAACCTGCGACCTCTTCCACCTAGAAGGACAAGGGCAGCAGGTGCATGGGAACACCACCACCTCCAAGTTCCCCTCCAAGTCACACACCATCCTGACTTAGAAGTATATCGCCGATCCTTCATCGTCGCTGGGTCAAAATCCTAGAACTCCCTCCCTAACAGCACTGTGGGAGCACCTTCACCACACGGACTGTAGCGGTTCAAGAAGGCGGCTCACCACCACCTTCTCAAGGGCAACTAGGGATGGGCAATAAATGCTGGCCTTGCCAGCGCCACCCCACTCCGACAGTGGTGAAGAGCCCTGGCAAGGGGCAGAAGAAAACCTTTATTCTTCTAATCTTCTGCTGCCAATGAAACAAGTAGGCCTCTAGGAAAGGTGATCAATCCCATCCAGGATCAATGACCTTTCCACAGTAAAGATTTGGGGCCTACTTAAGGCCCTCTGTGGGACCCACACTTGATGTCAGCTGGCGTGAGCCCTTTTGAGGCCGTATAAGGCCAGGATGGTGGAACTTTCCAGGGAATCCGGGATCACCACCTGACATTTCCCCAGTTCACTTGAGAGGGGCGGCAGGCCGAAGACTTGCCCGACTGGCATTTAAAAGGCCAGGTTAACTGGGTTCAGCCTGAAATTTGTGACCCACCCCGCCGGCCCCCTCCAGGGCCTGAGAGTTCCTGCGACCAAAACCACGGCGTCTGTAGAGTACTTTTCACACAACAGGAGGGCGAATCTCAGGAGAAACCTCCTTACTGAGAGAGTGGTTAGAATGTGGAGCTCACTGCTACCTGGAGTGGTTGAGGCACACAGCACAGATACATTCAAGGGGAGGCTGGATAAACATGTGAAGGAGAACAGAATGGAAGGATATGTTGATGGGGTGAGATGAAGTAGGGTTGGAGGCGGCTCGTGTGGAGCATAAACACCAGTACGGACCAGTTAGGCCGAATGGCCTGTTTCTGTGCTGTAAATTCGATATAAATCCAGGTAATATCTGAAAACCAGGCCCACACTTCCACCATGAGCTCCTGGCACATGAATCTTTGAGCTAGGAGCACCACAAGGTGAGTATTTAATCCCTATATCTTCATCATAAACATTAAGCCCAAGTCTCTTCCTCGTCCCCCGGCCATTATCACCCGTTTATCCAAATGTTTATAATGTTTACACATCCAAATTTACCAGAGAAGAAACCGGGGGGAGGGGTGGAGGAAAGGTTCTGCCAGCTTCTCCCGCTCTCCCGGCGTAACTTTGGTGAGAGGTCAGCGGCAATGCTGGGAAAGTGTCCATTTATAGCCACCTCTGCTGTTTGTCTGGGGGCCGCACCCAGCTTCCGGGAGAGAGCCCTGTGGAAATCCGCGGGGAAGTGCTTTTACACTGAAGCAGTGGGTCCCACCAGCGGGGAAACAGTCTGGAGCCAAACAGTTCAGCTCTATAATTCTAATTCAATGATATTTTGTGCCCATTTATGATGGAAACAAAAAATCGGAGTTCGGCCCCCACTTGTCACACAATTCCAGCCATTTCCTTCCTTATTTAAACAAAGGATCATCCCACCCACCACCAGCAGTTTTAACCTTACTTTGAGTTGGCTTTAATCAAACAGGTCCTGGGAAATTTCAGTCCCCCTGGTCCAGCCACTCACAATGTGTGAGACTGAAGCAAACTTTAATATTACAGGAACAAATTCAGATGTCACGTCTAATTTACCCCTTAAATTCCGGGCCATTTAAGTTTTTTACTTGTTTGTTTTCCTTTGTCTGTTGCCCATTGTAAGGCGGGATCTGCATCAAATATATTGCTCCTTGATGGCTGATAAACTGGCTGTTAAGGTTGTTTATTTTCAGTCAATTGAGGCCTACAAGTCTAAAGTTTGATAGGTTCGTACAACAGACACGACCAGGACAACTTTTACTGTAATCTCTGCTAGTCAGACTGAACATCTGGGGCTAGAAATTCGGCTTGTTAGCGCCTCCCGTTAGCGCCTCGGGGGGGGGGGGGTGATGACGGGGCGCTAACCACTTACTGCCTGGGCGCGGCGAGAATATCGCCTCCCGCTAAATTCGGCGGGAGGTTTGCGGCGCGGGTATGGCGTTGCTCCCCCATCTCCTTTGTTCGGAGATCGTGACGTCATCGCCGTGCGCATTGCCCCGGTAGCGCCCCCAGTCCCGAACTTCGATTTCGCCCCCTGCAGTAACACCGGGCAACAACACCGGCAGCTGCAGGAGGCGTCAATCGGGCAGCCGGGCGCTTTGGGGGCGATACTTAAAGACCAGGTGGCCGAGGTAGGGAAAAAAAAAATCAAATGCTCGTTTTCATTTTTTTCCCCTTCTTTCCCCAACGCTCGATCAGCCCGGCACTCTGCTGCAGTCCATCGCGCTGATTGGGTCGGATCGCGGCTGCCGTCGGGGACCAGGTAAGTTTTGCCCTTGCAGAGCCTGCAGCGATGGCCCTTCCCTTTAAGGGAGGGAAGGAGCCTTCCAACGCGGCAGCGCTGCTCGGCCCAGTGTACAGCCCTGCTCGGCCCAGTGTACAGCCCTGCTCGGCCCAGTGTACAGCCCTGCTCGGCCCAGTGTACAGCCCTGCTCGGCCCAGTGTACAGCCCTGCTCGGCCCAGTGTACAGCCCTGCTCGGCCCAGTGTACAGCCCTGCTCGGCCCAGTGTACAGCCCTGCTCGGCCCAGTGTACAGCCCTGCTCGGCCCAGTGTACAGCCCTGCTCGGCCCAGTGTACAGCCCTGCTCGGCCCAGTGTACAGCGCTGCTCGGCCCAGTGTACAGCCCTGCTCGGCCCAGTGTACAGCGCTGCTCGGCCCAGTGTACAGCCCTGCTTGGCCCAGTGTACAGTGCTGCTCGGCCCAGTGTACAGTGCTGCTCGGCCCAGTGTACAGCCCTGCTCGGCCCAGTGTACAGCCCTGCTCGGCCCAGTGTACAGTGCTGCTCGGCCCAGTGTACAGTGCTGCTCGGCCCAGTGTACAGCCCTGCTCGGCCCAGTGTACAGTGCTGCTCGGCCCAGTGTACAGCGCTGCTCGGCCCAGTGTACAGCGATGCTTGGCCCAGTGTACAGCCCTGCTCGGCCCAGTGTACAGCCCTGCTCGGCCCAGTGTACAGCCCTGCTCGGCCCAGTGTACAGCACTGCTCACCTCCCGCCCCGCCTGCTGCCTGGTGCGCTCCAGGAATGAAGTGGAACGCTTGATTTATCGCTCCACCTCCTTCCTGGAGCGCAACACCGCATTTTTTAAAAGTTGAGAAACATCAGCGCCTGCCGCTAATTTTCTCAACTTTTAAAAGTTAGCGCCTATAATGAATTTCTCCTCCCCACCCCCCGCCCCCCCCCCCCCCCCCCGATTCCTTCTCCTGGCGATCGCTCGCTATGTTATCTTGATCATAGCACTGGCATTCCAATCGCACCCAGCACAATAAGGGTTAACACCGCCCTGTGAAGTAATGGGAGCTGT
This sequence comes from Squalus acanthias, assembly GCA_030390025.1. NCBI lineage: Eukaryota > Metazoa > Chordata > Chondrichthyes > Squaliformes > Squalidae > Squalus > Squalus acanthias. Next base: position 39,569,892 of record CM059437.1, on the reverse strand, counting down.
TAGTGGTGATAACTCGCCAAAATCACCACCATCACCAGTTATCGGAACATAGGAACAGAAGAAGGCCATTCAGCCCCTCAAACCTGTTCTGCCATTGAATGAGATCATGGCAGATCTGTATCTTAGCTCAATCTACCCACCTTGGTTCCGTAACCCTTAATACCCTTGCCCAATAAAAATCTAGCAATCTCAGTTTTGACATTTACAATTGACTCCCCCCAGCCTCAACAGCTTTTTGGGGGGAGAGAGTTCCAGATTTCCACTACCCTTTGTGCTTCCTGACATCACTCCTGAACGGCCTAAGGGAGGGAGATAACTAGCCCGGCATCGTATTCTAGCAGCACGGTCACTTTTGCTGACCTGGAGTCCAGTCGTACTCAGGCCATCCCAGGGTCTCTTGGTTCTTCTTGTTTTCTGCGATGAGCCACTCAGTCAGCGGCTGGAAGTATTTCAGCAGCGACTCAGCAGACATATTTGGGCTTCCTGTGATCATCTTCATGGCTTCGGGCCAAGGCTTGCTGCTCCCCAGCTTCATGGCGTCCCTGAGGTGGAGAGAAAGAAGAAGCCAGACACTGGCTTTAGTTCTGAGCCACGGATGATGGGCCTCTGGAGGAGGGAAGCAAACCAGCAAGCTCCATCCAAAATCCGATTCGTTCCAAAAGGCAAAGCTGGATGTAGCAGCACACACACATTGAGAAAGTAGCATCTGCTATTATCGTTAGACGTGATGCTGCAGGGTTAGTTGTACAATAAGTACAAAAAAACCTCCCGGTCAAAACCACCCTCCGTTCTAGAACAGCCTGACTTGGAATACGCTTTGGGCAGCTGCTGGCTTCAATCAGCTGTTCTAGGAATCTGAGGACTCATTTCACACTGCAATGACCCATGTGTTCACACGCGCCAATGGTGGGAATATGTCCGTCTTGTTGAGGGTGGGGGGGGGGTGCGGTGACGATGTATGGTGTCATGGTTTGTGGTGTGACGGCTCAATCTGATCCCCAGTAATCTGGCTGGGATGCTGGTGGTGACGGGAGGGGTGGAAAAGCTGCGTGGCATTGCTGCATCCAGTCCGAGTCCTATTTCAGATGGAGAGGCATCCTTGTACTGGTAAAGAATCTCAGGCCATCTAATGGGCCTGGTGTAGATGGCCTTTTGAAGCTCCCTAGCTGCATAGCCTTCAACCTGTTGAAATGCATGACCCTGAACACAGGCTCAAGTGCATTCAGGCATCTGAATCAGAAGGTAGAGGGATTAAACCCCACTTGAGCACATAATCTAGGCTGGCACTTCAGGGAGTGCTGCATTGTTGGAGCTGCCATCCTTTGGATGAGGCATTAATCTGAGGCCCTGTGCCGGTGACTTTAACGGAAATAAGAGCAGCGAATTGTCCTAGACAACTCCTTTCTTTCCACTGCTTTGGTCTCAGGATGTGGGCAGCACACTAGGCAAGTGGCGATGAGCCGTTGCCTTGAAGCTCTGCAGTCCTTGTACTGCCATGATGGTGTCAGGTAGGGAATTCCAGGATATTGACCCAATGGTGATGAAGGACCAGTGATATATAGCCAAGTCAGGATGGTGTGTGACTTGGAGGGGAACTGGGGGGGGGGGGGGGGGGAGGGAGATGTGGGGGGGTGGGTGAGGGTGGGGGGGGGGGAGATGTGGGGGTGGGGGGGAGGGAGATGTAGGGGGGTGGGTGGAAGATGTGGGGGGTAGGTGGGGGGGAGGGAGATGTGGGGGGGTGGGGGGGAGGGAGATGTGGGGGGGTGGGTGAGGGTGGGGGGGGAGATGTGGGGGGGTTGGTGGGGGGCGGGGGGGAGGGAGATGTGGGGGGGGGGTGGGGGGAGGGAGATGTAGGGGGGTTGGTGGGGGTGGGGGGGAGGGAGATGTGGGGGGGTGGGGGGGGGAGGGAGATGTGGGGTGGGGGCGGGGTGGGAGGGAGATGTGGGGGGGTGGGGGGAGGGAGATGTGGGGGTGGGGGGGAGGGAGATGTGGGGGGGTGGGGGGGAGGGAATGTGGGGTGGGGGGGAGGGAGATGTAGGGGGGTGGGTGGAAGATGTGGGGGGTGGGTGGGGGGGAGGGAAATGTGGGGGGGTGGGGGGGAGGGAGATGTGGGGTGGGGGCGGGGTGGGAGGGAGATGTGGGTGGGTGGGAGATGTGTTGGGGGGGGGTCTTCCCATGATATGGTGGCTTTTCCCCTCCTCTCAACAGATGCTGACAAGTTTACATAAACAAGTCATTTGTTGCTGCATGTGGGATCTTGCTGTCTGCAAAATGACTGCTACATTCACCTACTTTACAATATTAATTCAATCAGGTAAGGAATTCCAGAATATTGACCCAGTGGTGATGAAGGACCAGTGATCTATGCCAAGTCAGGAGGGTGTGTATGTGTGAGTCAGATTATATTCACCGCATGTGAAGTGCCTGGGGATGTTGCTGAGAGATCGGATTAGATGCCGTAAAAATGTTGGAAGAGCAATTTATAACTTGAGCAATGTGTTTTCTCCATTTCGTACAAATGTTCTCTGAGTGAGAATGCGAATTTAGTGCTAATGTATAACACATTGTGGGTGACTTTACGCCATGGATTCATGTCCACTTGTTCCACTTAAGGGCTTTACATTTGAATACAATTCTAGATGTCGACCAGGACGAGCTGTTTCACCTTGTCCAGACAGTAGAACCAGAGGACACGGCCTGCACTTGAAGGGGGGTAAATTCAAAACGAATCTATGGATAGAATAGCCTAGTTTTTTTCGGGGGGGGGGAGGGGGTGGCGGGAAGAGTATGGGGAGCCCCCGCCTGCCTTTAGTGGGAGCCTCGTCCAGAGCCTGAATATTACAACGCTCGTGAACGCGGCAGGTTGGAGGCGGGATTTTGATATTTAGGATTTTAACCCCTCACCCGACCCTTTCCTGCCCGTTGGGGGGGAGCTTAATATCGAGGCCATTATTTCAGTGAGCGAGTGGTCAATCTATGGAACAGGCTCCCTACGGAGACAGTGGAAGCAGTGAGTACTGATTCATTCAAATGCAAATTAGATAGGATTTCTTTCAGAAAATAATATTTTGGGATACAGTATGTGAGTAATTTGAGACATGACATGTGGAGAGTGTAGCGAGCTCGGGAGGAAGAGGTGACTTTGGACCTATGGTTCCCAAAGCTCTCCATCACTGGGGGTTTCCTCGCCTCGTGTCTGGATCTGTTGTAGACTCATTGATAGAGACTGATCGCTGCGATTGGTCAACAACTCCATTATTGTTGTATCATGTGACTACCAAGATGGTAGAAGGTGATCTAGATGAACCTTGGTCATTTTTCATCCAGCAATTCCTATATGTTCCGAGTATCTTGTTCAAAAAAGTTTGACGGCATCTTGAGGGCAGTTAGTTATGGTTCTAGATTAAAAGGCACCTTGCTTTGCACAGTTCTTACCCAATGCGTTGCCCTGCTTCTTTTGACTTGTAGATGTCGCATTTGTACAGGGGTCCTGCTTGATTAGCAACTTTACAAAGGCTCTCGTGGAACTGGAACTGGATGATGAAGCTCACAAAGTACCTGAGAAAGAGTTAGACAGACAGGTAGATCTCAGGTGTAGCATTTAGATGAACATATTGGTGAAACTCAGTACTACTGTGCTTGCTCCTCCAGCCAGGGCCATATCACCAGAGCATTGTGAGGCATCGTGTAATCCAATTTAATTCTGGTGAAGGTACCTGTCCTGCTTGCTAGCCATGTTAGTTAGGAGACTGCTTTCAAGTTTGAGGCCCACTGACTCTCTCGGTCATCTTAAACAATCCTCTCTTGCTGCCTCTACCAACTGACTCCCACACTCCTATTCTCCATCTCTCTCACTCCCTGCAGTTGACTGCTAATGAAAGTAGGCTTTACCCAGACCACTCAGCAGGAGTGAAGCCCACCCTATAGCCTCGGGGCACCCGAGGAGTTTCGCTCTTGCTCAGGAGTATGGGTAAGCTCCAGCGCCATTAGCATTGCCAGTGACTGCTCGTCCTGGGCCCAGGCCATGGGGTTTACCCACACGATTCCATTTTGGTCACAAGGTATAATCCAACCAATGTAACAGAGAGCGGTTCTGAATTCATATTTCAATATTCTTTGAAATAAACTAATGATCTTTTGACTTTGGTGATGAAGTTGGAGCTGTTAGTACGGCTGCCAGCTTTGGTCGGGCGTATTCTGGAGGTTTCATCACATGACTTCCCGCCGCCAACCGCCCCGCTCGGTCAGCCTTTCTCCCATCTCCAATATTTTAATAATTAATAAACGTAAATAGTCAAAGAATAAAAAGCACACAATTTGTTTAACTCCCTGATGATTTTTCTCCCTGGGTTGCTCGCAGCAGTGTCCAGGAGATTAATCTTTAATACCCGGAGACTCCAGGGCAATCCTGAAGGTTTGGCCACCCCAGCTGTTAGTGGTACATGTACAATTCTCCAATCAGTTATCGAGATACATTGACACCAGTGCGCGGCTGGAGAAAGATCCGTGTCAAAGACATACCTGACGTAAGGAACACTTGAAGGAATATGGAATTTTGCACCGGGGTCAAAATCTTCCTCTGAGCGACGGGTAGGAGGGCACAGGCCCTGATATTTTAACCTGTAGGAGAGAGGTACAAGGTAATCTGGGCCGTCTTACAACACTGGCCTTGTCTGGACTCCATCCTCCAACTTTCTACCTGGTACACTTCGGAAAGTTACTGTACCCAGAATCTGTGAGGTCAAGTTGCAAATGGAAGAATACTTTGTGTGTGTTGGTGCCCGACTGTGCATGCTTGAGGGATGAGGTAGATTTTTAAAATTAATTCTCAAGATGTGGGCATCACTGGCAAGGCCGGCACTTATTCCTCATCACCAATTGCCTCAGAGAAGGTGGTGGGCCTTCTTCTTGAACGGCTGCAGTCCGTGTGGTGAAGGTACTCCCACAATTCTGTTAGGGAGGGGGTTCCAGGATTTTACCCAGCCCCAATGAAGGAATGGCGATGTATCTCCAAGTCAGGATGGTGTGTGACTTGGAGGGGAACTTGGAGGTGGTGGTGTTCCCGTGCGCCTGCTGCCCTTGTCTTTTATGATGGCAGAGGTCGCGGGTTTCGGAGGTGCTGTTGAAGAAGCCTTGGCGAGTTGCTGCAGTGCATCTTGTAGATGGTAAACACACAGCCACGGTGCGCTGGTGGTGGAGGGCATGAATGTTTAAGGTGGTGGATGGGGTACCGATCAAGCGGGCTCCCTTATCCTGGATGATGTCGAGCTTCTTTAGTGATGTTGGAGCTGCACTCATGCAGGCAAGTGATGAGTATTCCATCACTCTCCTGACTTGTACATTGTAGGTGGTAAAGAGACTTTGGAAAGTCAGGAGGTGAGCCATTCACCGCAGAATACCCAGTCTCTGACCTGTTCTTGTAGCCACACCATGTTTGCTCCCTGTAGTTCAGTTGAGCTAGTGTAATTGGTCAGTGGTCCTGTTGGGTTAGAGTGCTTCCCTGGGCTAGGTGTTGGTGCAACCTTTCTCCATACAACAACAACAACAACAACAACTTGTATTTATATAGCGCCTTTAACATAGTAAAACCAAGGCGCTGCACGGGAGTATTTTAAGACAAAAAATTTGACACCGATCCACATAAGGATAAATTAGGGCAGGTGACCAAAAGCTTGGTCAAAGAGGTAGGTTTTAAGGAGTGTCTTAAAGGAGGAAAGAGAGGTAGCGAGGCGGACAGGTTTTGTCAGGGAATTCCAGAGTTTAGGACCTAGGCAACAGAAGGCACGGCCACCAAAGGTTGAGCGATTATAATCAGGGATGCTCAAGAGGGCAGAATTAGAGGAGCACAGATATCTCAGGGGGTTGTGGGGCTGGAGGAGATTACAGAGATAGGGAGAGGGGCGAGGCCATGGAGAGATTTGAAAACAAGGATGAGAAATTTGAAATCGAGGTGCTGCTTAACCGGGAACCAATGTAGGTCAGCGAGCACAGGGGTGATGGGTGAACGGTCTTGGTGTGAGTTAGGACACGGGCAGCCGAGTTTTGGATGACCTCAAGTTTACATAGGGTGGAATGTGGGAAGCCAGCCAGGAGTGTGTTGGAATAGTCAAGTCTAGAGGTAACAAAGGCATGGATGAGGGTTTCAGCAGCGGATGAGCTGAGGCAACGGCGGAGACGGGCGATGTTACGGCGGTGGAAGTAGGCGGTCTTTGATATGCTGCGGATATGTGGCCGGAAGCTCATTTCAGGGTCAAATAAGACACCAAGGTTGCGAACAGTGTGGTTCAGCCTCAGACAGATGTTAGGGAGAGGGATGGAGTCAGTGGCTAGGGAACGAAGTTTGTGGCGGGGACCGAAAACAATGGCTTCGGTCTTCCCAATATATAATTGGAGAAAATTTTCGCTCATCCAGAACTGTATGTCGGACAAGCAGTCTGACAATTTAGAGACCGTGGAGGGGTTGAGAGAGGTGGTAGTGAGGTAGAGCTGGGTGTCATCAGTGTACATGTGGAAACTGACGCTGTGTTTTCGGATGATGTCACCAAGAGGCAACATGTAGATGAGAAATAGGAAGGGGCCGAGGATAGATTCTTGGGGGACACCAGAGGTAATGACGCGGGAGCGGGAAGAGAAGCCGTTGCAGGTGATTCTCTGGCTACGATTAGATAGATAAGAATAGATAAGATACAGTGAAAGGTAGGACTGTAACATAACTGCAAAGATACTGTGACATCAGACACTCGCATACACATGTACACAGTCACTACCAGGTCACTGTAAACATGTGACAATTTGACAACATGTTTCTAACAATCTAATCAGCCAATTGCATGATTTAGATTCTAATATCCAATCAAAGCGCCAACACCAAAAATCCAATTGTTTGATTGGCTGCTGTAAGAGAGAGTCTGTCCAATGCCAGGTTTCGCAGTCACGAGTTGTCAATCATGTCAATATTCAAATATTAATTTGTTTTTCTGCAATTGACCCTCAATAGTTTGGACTGGGCATCAAACAATTAATCTTACAAATATTCCATGAAAGTAGGAGTCACTGGCCAATATTTGAACATAGAGCTCAGAGCCCTGCTCATAGGTTTAACAGGACAATGATCTTCTGATGACCCTTGTTTGATAATTGATGATGATTCCAACAAGACCATCAAAAATAGCAGCCCAATAATTATTGCAAAAGCATTTAAAAGAATCTAAATGGGGTAGAGGAGCAAAGGGATCTGGGAGTACAAATACACAAATCACTAAAAGTAGCGACGCAGGTTAACAAGGCCATAAAAAAAGCAAACCAAGCACTAGGGTTTATTTCTAGAGGGATAGAATTGAAAAGTAGAGAAGTTATGCTAAACTTGTATCGAACATCGGTTAGACCGCACTTGGAGTATTGCGTACAGTTCAGGTCACCATATTATAAAAAGGATATAGAGGCACTGGAGAGGGTGCAAAAAATGATTTACAAGGATGATACCAGAAGTGTGAGGTTATACCTATCAGGAAAGGATGAACAGGCTGAGTCTCTTTTCTCTTGAAAAGAGAAGGCTGAGAGGTGACCTAATAATTATGAAAGGTTTGAATAGAGATACAGAGAGAGTGTTTCCACTTTTGGGGAAGAGGATAACTAGAGGCCATCAATATAAAATAGTCACCAAGAAATCCAATAGGGAATTCAGAAGAAATTTGTTTACTCAGAGAGTGGTGAGAATGTGGAACTCGCTACCACAGGGAGTGGTTGAGGCTAATAGTATAGATACATTTAAGGGGAGGCTAGGCAAGCATATGAGGGAGACGGGAATAGAGGGTTATGCTGATAGATTTAGATGAGGAAAGACGGGAGGAGGCTCGAGTGGAGCATAAACGCCGGCATGGACTGGTTGGGCCGAATGGCCTGTTTCTGTTCTGTATATGCTATATAATTTTCTCATTTGAATAATCTAAACTTATGTAGCAGTCTCTCTCTTTCCTGAAGTCTCTCTTTCTCTCTCTCTCTGTTACGAGGTACTCGCAGTCTCTCTCTCTCTGTTACGAGGTATTCGCAGTCTCTCTCTCTCTGTTACGAGGTACTCGCAGTCTCTCTCTCTCTGTTACGAGGTACTCGCAGTCTCTCTCTCTCTGTTACGAGGTACTCGCAGTCTCTCTCTCTCTGTTACGAGGTATTCGCAGTCTCTCTCTCTCTGTTACGAGGTACTCGCAGTCTCTCTCTCTGTGACCTGAGGTACTAGCACTCTTCTCCCTGTTATTTGTGATTCTCCCAATCTCTCTCCGCTGTTATTTTATTTTCCAGCAGTCCCTGTATTGTACCTGAGGTCCCACCATTCCTGGTTGTAATCAGCTTCTGGGATCCGCCCATCAAACACCTTCCATCTCCATTGATCCATCAGGTAGCCAAATGGGATGAAAGCGATCTTGTCCAAGGCGATGCTCATCAGGTAGTTAATATCACTCTCTGGTTAAGAGAAACATCCAGACATTATATTCCATAATTATTGTTGATATTTATTCAGTTGTTCTCAATAATATTTCCGCTTTCTTGACACTGAACCCTGAAGTATGTGGTCAGCAGACTCTTGTTGACCTTGTGAATGGATGATGCAGATGAGGAAGGCATTCAGCCCATCCTCACTCACCCATCCAGAAAGATCCTACACTGCCCCCATCACAGCATCCAGCTGCTTCTTAACTGATTCTCGGGTTTTACCCTCCACTACCCTATCTGGGAGTCCATTCCATGTGTTGATCACTCTTTGGGTAAATAAGAACCTCCTGATATCAGTCCTAAATTTGTCCATTAATAATTTGAGTTCGTCTCCATTTTCCACATCTAATATATTTGTACTATCTGATATAAGGTCACCTCTCATATACCTTCTTTCTAGGCTGAAAAACCCAGGTTTCTCCAGTCTTTCCTCAAAATTCAGTCCCTACGTTTCTAGGGATCAGCCGCGTGGCTCTTGTGTGAATCACCTCCAGGGCTCGAATGTCTCCTGGTGCTTGAGTGAGCAGAAATGGACCTAATACTCAAGCCAGAGCAACGTACAGCGAGAGCGTGATTTCCTCCGACTCGGACGCTCCTGTTCTGTCTGTGCAGCTCAGCATTCTACTGGCTTTGTTGACTGTGGAAGTGGCTGGACATGTTGGCTGATAAACTGGTTCATGCAGCGCCTGTTTCTCGGGCGAGGATTGGGCACTGTTGGGTTCAATATGGCGAGCGTTTGACCCGTGGTGAGAGAGCATGCCAAATTGGTTACGGCACTCCGGGGTCATCCCAGGTGCCCGTGTGAAGTTAACGTTTGGCGCCGTGTGTGTTGCGATCAGTTCTCTCGGGCCTAAAGCAGCCAAACCAGCGGGTCCTGAAAGGGCCCACTGGAGTCTGCCACAAAAATTTGACCCGTTTACATTGAATATTTGAATCAACATTAAATGTAAATTAGACACAGTGGAATGGGGAGGAGCAAGTAATATCCTATCATATATAACGCGAGGGTGAGCCCTGCCTGTTCTCTGTGAGCTCTGTCTGGATGATTTGTTCGAATTACTATTGCAAAGTACTTGATTACTTAGGCAGGCAGGATCTAATTACACATTCCAGACAAACTGCTGGGTGTGTCTTGTCCTCCAAGGGGACCAATCAGAAATCTGGTGTTGCAAATAGACGCGACCCATATATATTAGGGATGTTTTTGGTTTAACTACATTTTATTTCCTTTTCCTGGTGAGGTCACATACTGCTCCCATATCTGGGGAGGATTTTCTAATATTGTTTTCATAGCCCCAGACAGGGCACAAGAAAAGGTTGTTCACTGACAATTGGTCCTTCTCTCACTTCTAGCCCCCACCCTTTCTCTCAGTAACAATATTCATGTCTCTGTGTTTTATTAATATATTATCATCCGGGCTCCTCTAAACTTTCCATTCTTGATCCTTCTGAATTCCCACTCCCACATCCTACACTTTCTTCCTCCACTCTACACCCTCACTGTCATGAAATCAAACCTATCTCACAGTCTCCTACTTTAACTCACTGTTTAACTCCCCCTCCAGGTCACTACAGCCCCGCCCTCTCCATCTCACTAAGCCCCTCCCCCTCATGTCACTACAGCCTCTCCCCCTCCATGTCACTACAGCCCCTCCCCCTCCAGGTCACTACAGCCCCTCCCCCTCCATGTCACTACAGCCCCGCCCTCTGCATGTCACTACAGCCCCTCCCCCTCCAGGTCATGACAGCCCCTCCCCCTCCATGTCAGTACAGCCTCTCCCCCTCCATGTCACTACAGCCCCTCCCCCTCCAGGTCACTACAGCCCCACCCCCTCCATGTCACTACAGCCCCGCCCTCTCCATGTCATTAAGCTCCTCCACCTCCAGGTCATGACAGCCCCTCCCCCTCCATGTCAGTACAGCCCCTCCCCCTCCAGGTCACTACAGCCCCTCCCCTTCCATGTCAGTACAGCCCCTCCCCCTCCAGGTCACTACAGGCCCTCCCTCTCCAGGTCACTACAGCCCCTCCCCCTCCAGGTCACTACAGCCCCTTCCCCTCCATGTCACTACAGCCCCTCCCCCTCCATGTCAGTACAGCCCCTCCCCCTCCATGTCACTAAGCCCCTCCCCCTCCATGTCAGTACAGCCCCTCCCCCTCCAGGTCACTACAGCCCCTCCCCCTCCAGGTCACTACAGCCCCTCCCCCTCCAGGTCACTAAGCCCCTCCGTCTTGATGTCACTAATCCCCTCCCCTCAATGTCACTACAGCTCCTCCCCTCCATGTCAGTACAGCCCATCTCCTCCTTATTTTTCTGTTTTGCTCCGGTCCTAAATTGGTTGATTTATAAAGTAACCGTGACGTGGAAATATTTTAGATGAAGAAATAATACACATTGGTAATGATGTCTATCGTGTCAGCCATGGCTCAATGGTAGCACTCTTGCCTCTAATCAGAAGGTCATGGGTTCAAGCCCTACTCTAGAGACTTGAGCACAAAATCTAGGCTGACACTTCAGTGCAGTACTGAAGGAGTGCTGCACTGTCGGAGGTGCTGATTTTTGGATGAGACATAATTGAAAATAAGGAAATGGCAAACATGTTGAATAATTACTTTGTGCCAGTATTTACAGTGGAGGAAGAGGATAGCATACCGGATATCTCAATGAAACTAATATTGAATCAGGGACGGGGACTCATCAAAATTAACGTAAACAAAATAACAGTAATGAAGAAAATAATAACACTAAAGAGTGACAAATCCCCAGGGCCAGGTGGTTTCCATCCCAGGGTTTAAAGGAGGTAGGTAAGAACATTGCAGATGCCCTAAGTTTAATCTTACACGGTCTCTCGATTCAGGAATCGTTCCTTTAGATTGGAAAGTTGCACATGTCACTCTGCTATTTAAGAAAGGTGAGAGAGGGAAACCAGGGAATTATAGACCAGTTAGCCTAACATCTGTTGTCGAGAAATTACTCAATTCTATAATTAAGGTTAGGGTGACTGAACACCTTGAGAGAGCCAGCATGGATTTGTGAAAGGTAGGTCATGCCTGACGAACCTGATTGAATTTTTTGAAGAGGTGACTAAAGTAGTGGACAGGGGAATGTCTATAGATGTTATTTATATGGACTTCCAGAAGGCATTTGATAAAGTCCCTTATAAGAGACTGTTAGCTAAAGTTGAAGCTCATGGAATTGAAGGCAAATTATTGACCTGGTTAGGAAATTGGCTGAGCAGCCGGAGATAGAGAGAAGGGATAATGGGTAGGTACTCTAATTGGCAGGATGTGACTAGTGGCGTCCCACAAGGATATGTGTTGGGGCCTTGCCCTCAACTATTCACGTTATTTATAACGACTTAATGATGGGATAGAGAGCCACATATCCAAGTTTGCTGATGACACAAAGATAGGCGGCATTGTAGGCAGTGTAGATGGAAGCACAAAATTACAAAGGGATATTGACAGATTAAGTGAATGGGAAAAATTGTGGCAAATGGATTTCAATGTAGGCAAGTGTGAAATCATCCACTTTGGACCTAAAAAGGCTAGATCAGAGCACTTTCTAAATGGTGAAAAGCTAGAAGCAGTGGAGGTCCAAAGAGACTTGGGGATCCATGTACACAGATCATTAAAATGTCATGGGCTTGGCGGGAGTGCAGCATAGATTTACCAGAATTATACTTGGACTCCAAGGGTTAAATTACGAGGAGAGATTACACAAACTAGGGTTGTATTCCCTGGAATTTAGAAGGTTAAGGAGTGATTTGATTGAAGTTTTCAAGATATTAAGGGGAACTGATAGGGTAGATAGAGAGCAACTATTTCCGCTGTTTGGGGAGTCTAGGACAAGGGGACATAGCCCAGAAATTAGAGACAGATCTTTCAGGAGTGCAGTTAGGAAACACCTCTACACGCAAAGGGTGGTTGAAGTTTGGAACTCTCTCTCAAATGGCAGTTGGTGCTCGGTCAATTGTTAATTTTAAATCTGAGACTGATAGATTTTTGTGAATCAGAGGTATTAAGGGACATGAGGCAAAGGCGAGTATATGGAGTTAGGTCACAGATCAGCCATGATTTCATCGAATGGTAGAACAGGCTCGAGGGGCTGAATGGCCTCCTCCTGTTCCTAGGTTCTTATAAACCAAGGCCCGGTCTGCCCCCTTGGGTGGACGTAAAAGATCCCATGGCACTATTTCGAAGAAGAGCAGCGGAGTTCTCCCGATGTCCTGGCCAATATTTATCCCTAAACCAACATCACTAAAACCGATTGTCTGGTCATTATCACATTGCTGTTTGTGAGGGCTTGCTGTGCGCAAATTTGCTGCTGCATTTCCTGCATTACTTCAAAAGTACTTCATTGGCTGTAAAGCGATTTGGTACATCCTGAGGTTGTGAAAGGTGCACAGCCTCATTACTTTCAGGCTGGGTAGTTTCTCTCTGAGCCGCCTTCTTCTTCTTAGGCAGTCCCTCGGAACCGAGCATGACTTGCTTCCACATTAAAAATGAGTTCTCAGGTGACTAATGAGTCCAATGCGGGACCTACAGTCTCTGTCACAGGTGGGGCAGACGGTGAGCCTAACCCATCAGTCACTGGACTTCAATATAATCACATCTGCCTGTGCACACCTCAGCCCGGGTTACGGTTAGCAACCAATCCCATTTGACCTCAGTAACATTCCACAGTAAGAGCCTGCAGTTACCTCTGTTGTCCTCCACATTGCTGAGGAGCCCGATGGTGTAGAGATGTTTGGGAGTGGATACTGACAGAGCCATAACATCGCCGATGGCCTCGTGGAACCCAGGGTTAGCGCCGTCTCGGAACGAGATGGGCAGGTCTTTGTACTGAAGGAAGTACTGAATGTGGCCCATTTCATGATGCACTGTTACCAGGTCATCCATGTTCACCACGGTGCACATCTTAATCCTGGCAAAAGAACAACAAGGGATCAACAAGAATCGACTTGAATGGACCTTCATAGCACTTGGCAATGGGGGCAATCTTCTGAGCAAATCACCGAATTGGGAAATTGTGGGCAGCGCATGAGGTAGCTCATGGCCAACATGGAATCATAGGCTCATCGTGCCAGAGGTTCCTGAAGGATGCAAGTGCATTGGGGCGGGACCTCTGACCGTCGGTCTGCCCCGACCTTGACCCCAATCCTGGTGGACTGCCTAAAAGAAGCGGTGCCCGTACCATTGCTCCCAGGGTGTACGGCCCATGAGAGGCAGGGTCAGGAGTTTTGGTGTGACACCTTGACAGGGAGGTGTCAGGCCAAAGATCCGAGTTTTTTTTGCAAAACATTAGTCATGCAGCAGCTGCTATCCGTGTGGCAATCAATCGCACTGTGATGACTGGCATTGTGGGCCCCACTTCTGCCAGCGAAACGCACTTCACATTTGGGGCAAAGGGGGCAAAGCTGTCGGGATTTCTGGTGGGTGACATCATCTCACCAGTCCCGCCTCCACTTTTGACAGCAGAATGGAGGGTCTGATGGGAGAAGCAAATGATCGCCCCATGCCCATTGGGATTTCTCACTGGTCCAAAAAACAGGACCCAAGGGGTAAAAATTAGGTCGCGCCCCATTTGGGGCGCAAATATCGTCTGGACGCAAATATTAGCGCCTGGCGCTAATTATCGGCACTGACTGGAAACTTCACTTTTACCGCCCCGGGAGGTGAGTGGAGCGCTAAATCAGGCGCTGCACACCTGTCTTAAGGCGCAAAGGCCAAGGAGTGAGGCGCTAACTCAGAGCGCTGGCGAAGCTCATGTAATGTCAGTCAGCAATGGAACACACACACAATGGCACGGGCCAGTTCTTAAAGGGGATGGTTAATCTTGCTTTCCATCCACATCCTGTTCATTGCAGCCTTGAATCTCGGCCTGGAGAGACTTGCACATCAAATGTGCTGGAAAGAACAATGTAGAGTACCAGGCAAAGAGCTCAGAGTGCAGCTCCCACAGTCTCTGCTAAATCGATACAAGGAATGGCAAATCAAAATGAACCTGCAAAGTGCTGTTCAGTACCCAAAACTCCTTCACACAACATTGAATCTCTCCAGAAGTCTCTCCCTCTCTCTCTCAGAATGCGTAGTTCAAAAATGCCACCAACAATAAAAGACAGGAAGAGGCCCCCTTTAAATAGCGCCCCCCCCAGCCCCACAGCGATTGATAGCGTTCCAGTCTTCTGGTCGTTGGATGCGCCAGGCGGTAAGGCAGGGGGCGCCACTCAATTTCCGCTCCGGGGCGCCACAAGGGCGTTGCACCATGGAATGACGTCATAATCTGCGCGCGCAGGTGGTCGCAGCGGTAAGTTTTAGCGCCGCCGCACAATGTCTAGTTAAGTTCCCGAGCGGCGCAAACATCGCTGCGCCCGGGCGTTAGCGGCTTTGCACCCCATTAGCGCCCTCTTAAGGCGCTAACGGGAGGTGCAACCAACTGAATTTTTACCCCCAAGTTTCTCACTTCCCCACCAGGCTTCTGACTCACAATTGCCCTGAACAGCCCAGGGATTTTACAGCATGGAAAGAGTCCATTGGGTCCATCATGCCTGTGCTGACTTCATCCACTTCTCCTATAAAAGCTTTTATGGATCCTGTTTCCCCCACTGTTTCTGGTCATGCATTGCATGTCCTAACACCTCTCTGCGTAAAGTAACATTCTCCTAACTCCTCCCTTCATTCTTCTGATGATGATTTTAAATTTGCACCCTCTAGTTAATGACTGATCAGTGGATGTAATATTTCCTGAGTCAATGTAACAAAACAGCTCATAATTTCAACTCCATCATCAGTTCTCCCTTGAACTTGCTCTCTTCCAATGAGAAGAGCCGCAGACCTTCCTTATAACTAAAATCATTCTCAACATTTACCCCTTATTTTCTGGTCAGCCGTGGCTCAGTGGTAGCACTCTCAAGTCAGAAGGTTGTGGATTCAAGCCCCACTCCTGAGACTTGAGCACATAATCCAGGTTGACACTCCAGTGCAGTGCTGAGGAAGTTCTGCACTGTCGGAAGTGCCGTCTTTTGGATGAGACCTTAAACCGAGGCCCCGTCTGCCCTCGGGTGGATGTAAAAGGTTCCATTGCACTATTCGAAGAAGAGCAGGGGAGTTCTCCCCGGTGTCCTGGCCAATATTTATCCCTCAATCAACACCTAAAAGCAGATTATTTGGTCATTATCACGTTGCTATTTGTGGGACCTTGCTGTGCGCAAATTGGCTGATGTATTTCCTACATTACAACAGTGACTACACTTCAAATGTACTTTATAAGAACATAAGAATTAGGAGCAGGAGTAGGCCATATGGCCCTTCGAGCCTGCTCCACCATTCAATAATATCATGGCTGATCTTTGACCTCAACTCCACTTTCCCGTCCAATCCCCATATCCCTTGATTCCCCTAGAGTCCAAAAATCTATCTATCACAGCCTTAAATATGCTCAACGACTGAGCATTCACAGCCCTCTGGGGCAGAGAATTCCAAGGATTCACAACCCTCTGAGTGAAGAAATTCCTCCTCATCTCAGTCTTAAATGGCCGACCCCTTATCCTGAGACTATGCCCCCTAGTTCTAGACACTCCAGCCAGGGGAAACAATCTCTCAGCATCTACCCTGTCAATCCCCTTCAGAATCTTGTATGTTTCAATGAGATCACCTCTCATTCTTCTAAACTCCAGAGAGTATAGACCCAATCTACTCAATCTCTCCTCATAGGACAGACCTCTCATCCCAGGGATCAATCTGGTGAACCTTCATTGCACCGTCTCTAAGGCAAGTATGTCCTTCCTCAGATAAGGAGACCAAAACTGTGCACAGTACTCCAGGTGTGGTCTCACCAAAGCCCTGTACAAGTGTAGTAAGACTTCCTTACTCTTGTACTCCAACCCCCTTGCAATAAAGGCCAACATGCCATTTGCCTTCCTAATTGCTTGCTGTACCTGCACGCTAACTCTCTGTGTTTCCTGTACGAGGACACCTAAATCTCTCTTAACATTTAATAGTTTCTCACCATTTAAAAAATATTCTGTTTTCTATTCTTCCTACCAAAGTGAATAACCTCACATTTCCCCACATTATACTCCATCTGCCAGCTTATTGCCCACTCACTTAACCTGTCTATATCTCTTTGCAGGCTCTTTGTGTCCTCCTCACAGCTTACTTTCCCACCTAGCTTTGTATCATCAGCAAACTTGGATACATTACACTCGGTCCCTTCATCTAAGTCATTAGTATAGATTGTAAATAGCTGAGGCCCAAGCACGCCACTAGTTACAGCCTGCCAACTGGAAAATGATCCATTTATCCCTACTCTCTGTTTTCTGTTCATTAACCAATCCTCTATCCATGCTTATATATTACCCCCAACCCCATGAGCCCTTATTTTGCGTAGCAGCCTTTTATGTGGCAACTTATCGAATGCCTTTTGGAAATCTAAATATACTACATCCACTGGTTCCCCTTTATCTACCTGACTAGTTACATCCTCAAAAATTCTAATAAATTTGTTAAACACGATTTCCCTTTCATAAAACCATATTGACTTTGCCTAATCATATTATGATTTTCTAAGTACCCTATTACCACTTCCTTAATAATGGATTCCAACATTTTCCCGACGACTGATGTCAGGCTAACTGGTCTGCAGTTCCCTGTTTTCTCTCTCGCTGCTTTCTTGAATAGCTGGGTTACATTTGCTACCTTCCTATCTGCTGGGACTGTTCTAGAATCTAGGGAATTTTGAAAGATCACAACCAATGCATCCACTATCTCGGCAGCCACCTCTTTTAGAACCCTAGGATGTAGGCCATCAGGTCCAGGGGATTTGTCGGCTTTTTCTCTACTGATCTTAATTACTTTAAATGCCTTACTTTCTTTAATGTGGAGATGCCGGTGTTGGGCTGGGGTGGACAATTGTGAGAAGTCGCACAACACCAGGTTATAGTCCAACAGCTTTATTTGAAATCACAAGCTTTCGGAGCGCTGCTCCAGACTTCACCTGATGAAGGAGCAGCGCTCCGAAAGCTTGTGATTTCAAATAAAGCTGTTGGACTATAACCTGGTGTTGTGCGACTTCTCCCAATTACTTTCTTTAGCCACTTGGTTCCCCACTATTTTTGGCTGCATTTTGTGTCTTCTACTGTGAAGACAGATATAAAATATTTGTTTAAATTCTCTGCCATTTCCTTATTCCCCATTATAATTTCTCTGTCTCAGCCTCTAAGGGACCAACGCTTACTGTTGCTACTCACTTCCTTTTTATATATTCGCAGGAGCTCTTACAATCGGTTTTTATATTGCTTGCTATTTTACTCAATCAATAGTTTACTTCATTGGCTGTGAATCCATGATGCTGTGAATCAGCAGTGCCCCTCTGCTCCTGTTCCTTCTCTGACACTAACCTAAAATCTTTCCTGTTGAAGAAGTCCCAGGCGGAGGCATGGCACACAACCTCCCGCCCCTCCGGCTTCACGAGCATCGACTTCTTCCAGAATTCCTGCGGCATCGGAATGAGGCCAAGCGATGTGAAGAAATTGTCTGATTCCTCAAACATTTTTCGGGCGGTCCAGCGCTGTTTAAGACAGAACAGCATGTTAAATGTAATGGAATCAATCTGGCTGAACAGGAGAAACTGCACTGTGCCATCCACACTGCCATTCACTCAGGCAGCTTGTTGCCAGTTATTAACTCACCTCAAAGACACACAAGATTCTTGAATATGGATTCCAGAAGGACAACTAGTTACAGGCAAACTGACTAGTACAGGTGGGTATAGGTGAGAGGCTTAGATAGGCGACATTGAGATCTCACTGTGCGGGGTTAGATTGGGATCTCACTGTGCGGGGTTAGATTGGGATCTCATTGTGCGGGGTTAGATTGGGATCTCACTGTGCAGGGGTTAGATTTGGAACTCATTGTGTGGGGTTAGATTGGGATTTCACTGTGCGTGGGTAAGATTGGGATCTCACTGTGCGGGGTTAGATTGGGATCTCACTGTGCAGGGGTTAGCTTTGGAACTCATTGTGCGGGGTTAGATTGGGATCTCACTGTGCAGGGGTTAGATTTGGAACTCATTGTGCGGGGTTAGATTGGGATTTCACTGTGCGTGGGTAAGATTGGGATCTCACTGTGCGGGGTTAGATTGGGATCTTATTGTGCGGGGTTAGATTGGGATCTCACTGTGCAGGGGTTGGATTGGGATCTCATTGTGCAAGGTTAGATTGGGATCTCACTGTGCGGTGATTAGATTGGGATCTCACTGTGCGGGGTTAGATTGGGATCTCACTGTGCGGAGTTAGATTGGGATCTCACTGTGCGGGGATAGATTGGGATCTCACTGTGCGGGGGTTAGATTGGGATCTCACTGTGCGGGGGTTAGATTGGGATCTCACTGTGCGGAGTTAGATTGGGATCTCACTGTGCGTGGGTTACATTGGGATCTCACTGTACGGGGTTGGATTGGGATCTCACTGTGCGGAGTTAGATTGGGATCTCACTGTGCGGGGTTTGTTTGGGATCTCACTGTACGGGGTTAGATTGGGATCTCACTGTGCGGGGTTAGATTGGGATCTCACTGTATGGGGTTAGATTGGGATCTCACTGTGCGGGGTTTGATTGGGATCTCACTGTGCGGGGTTAGATTGGGATCTCACTGTGCGAGGTTAGATTGGGATCTCACTGTACGGGGTTAGATTGGGATCTCACTGTGCGGGCATTAGGTTGGGATCTCACTGTGCGGGGTTAGATTAGGATCTCACTGTGCGGGGTTAGCTTGGGATCTCACTGTGCGGGGTTAGATTGGGATCTCACTGTGCGGGGGTTAGATTGGAACACACTGTGTGGGGGTTAGATTGGGATCTCACTGTGTGGGGGTTAGATTGGGATCTCACTGTGTGGGGGTTAGATTGGGATCTCACTGTGCAGGTGTGAGATTGGGATCTCACTGTGCGGGGGTTAGATTGGGATCTCACTGTGTGGGGGTTAGATTGGGATCTCAATGTGTGGGGGTTAGATTGGGATCTCACTGTGTGGGGGTTAGATTGGGATCTCAATGTGTGGGGGTTAGATTGGGATCTCACTGTGTGGGGGTTAGATTGGGATCTCACTGTGAGTGGGTTAGGTTGGGATCTCACTGTGCGGGGGTTAGATTGGGATCTCACTGTGCGGGGGTTAGATTGGGATCTCACTGTGCTGGGGTTAGATTGGGATCTCACTGTGTGGGGGTTAGATTGGGATCTCATTGTGCGGGGTTAGATTGGGATCTCACTGAGCAGGGGAGAGATTGGGATCTCACTGTGTGGGGTTAGATTGGGATCTCATTGTGCGGGGTTAGATTGGGATCTCACTGTGCGGGGGTTAGATTGGGAGATCACTGTGCGGGGGTTAGATTGGGATCTCACTAGTGCGGGGTTAGATTGGGATCTCACTGTGCTGGGGTTAGATTGGGATCTCACTGTGCGGGGTTAGATTGGGATCTCACTGTGCTGGGGTTAGATTGGGATCTCACTGTGCGGGGTTAGATTGGGATCTCACTGTGCGGGGTTAGATTGGGATCTCACTGTGCGGGGGTTAGATTGGGATCTCACTGTGCGGGAATTAGATTGGGATCTCACTGTGCAGAGTTAGATTGGGATCTCACTGTGCCGCTTTAGATTGGGGTCAACCTGTGCGAGTTAATTTGGGATAGCACTCTGCAGATTTAGATTGGGATCTCACTGTGCGGGGTTAGATTGGGATCTCACTGTGCGGAGTAAGATTGGGATCTCACTGTGCGGGTTAGTATGGGATCTCACTGTGCGGAGTTAGATTGGGATCTCACTGTGCGGGGATAGATTGGGATCTCACTGTGCGGAGGTTAGATTGGGATCTCACTGTGCGGGGGTTAGATTGGGAACTCACTGTGTGGGGGTTAGATTGGGATCTCACTGTGTGGCGGTTAGATTGGGATCTCATTGTGCGGGGTTAGATTGGGATCTCACTGAGCAGGGGTGAGATTGGGATCTCACTGTGTGGGGGTTAGATTGGGATCTCATTGTGCGGGGTTAGATTGGGATCTCACTGTGCGGGGTTTAGATTGGGAGATCACTGTGTGGGGGTTAGATTGGGATCTCATAGTGTGGGGTTAGATTGGGATCTCACTGTGCAAGGGTGAGATTGGGATATCACTGTGCGGGGTTAGATTGGGATCTCACTGTGCGGGGTTAGATTGGGATCTCACTGTGCGGGGTTAGATTGGGATCTCACTGTGCGGGGTTAGATTGGGATCTCACTGTGCGGGGTTAGATTGGGATCTCACTGTGCGGGGTTAGATTGGGATCTCACTGTGCGGGGTTAGATTGGGATCTCACTGTGCGGGGTTAGATTGGGATCTCACTGTGCGGGGTTAGATTGGGATCTCACTGTGCGGCGTTAGATTGGGATCTCACTGTGCGGGGTTAGATTGGGATCTCACTGTGCGGGGTTAGATTGGGATCTCACTGTGCGGGGTTAGATTGGGATCTCACTGTGCGGGGTTAGATTGGGATCTCACTGTGCGGGGTTAGATTGGGATCTCACTGTGCGGGGTTAGATTGGGATCTCACTGTGCGGGGTTAGATTGGGATCTCACAGTGCAGGGGTTAGATTGGGATCTCACTGTGCGGGATTAGATTGGGATCTCATTGTGCGGGGTTCGATCGGGATCTCACTGTGTGGTGTTAGATTGAGATCCCACTATGCGGGGATTAGATTGGGATCTCACTGAGCGGGGTTAGATTGCGATCCCACTGTGCGGGGATTAGATTGGGATCTCACTGTGCAGACGTTAGATTGGGATCTCACTGTGCGGGGTTAGATTGGGATCTCACTGTGCTGGGGTTAGATTGCGATCTCACTGTGCGGGGTTAGATTGGGATCTCACTGTGCTGGGGTTAGATTGGGATCTCACTGTGCTGGGGTTAGATTGGGATCTCACTGTGCTGGGGTTAGATTGGGATCTCACTGTGCGAGGTTAGATTGGGAGCTCACTGTGCGGGATTAGATTGGGATCTCACTGTGTGGGGGTTAGATTGGGATCTCACTGTGTGGGGGTTAGATTGGGATCTCACTGTGCGGGAATTAGATTGGGATCTCACTGTGCAGAGTTAGATTGGGATCTCACTGTGCCGCTTTAGATTGGGGTCAACCTGTGCGAGTTAATTGGGATCTCACTGTGCGGGGTTAGATTGGGATCTCACTGTGCGGGGGTTAGATTGGGATCTCACTGTGCGGGGTTAGATTGGGATCTCACTGTGCGGGGTTAGATTGGGATCTCACTGTGCGGGGTTAGATTGGGATCTCACTGTGCGAGGTTAGATTGGGATCTCACTGTGCGGGGTTAGATTGGGATCTCACTGTGCGGGGTTAGATTGGGATCTCACTGTGCGGGGTTAGATTGGGATCTCACTGTGCGGGGTTAGATTGGGATCTCACTGTGCGGGGTTAGATTGGGATCTCACTGTGCGGGGTTAGATTGGGATCTCACTGTGCGGGGTTAGATTGGGATCTCACTGTGCGGGGTTAGATTGGGATCTCACTGTGCGGGGTTAGATTGGGATCTCACTGTGCGGGGTTAGATTGGGATCTCACTGTGCGGGGTTAGATTGGGATCTCACTGTGCGGGGTTAGATTGGGATCTCACTGTGCGAGGTTAGATTGGGATCTCACTGTGCGGGTTAGATTGGGATCTCACTGTGCGGGGTTAGATTGGGATCTCACTGTGCGGGATTAGATTGGGATCTCACTGTGCGGGGTTAGATTGGGATCTCACTGTGCGGGCTTAGATTGGGATCTCACTGTGCGGGGTTAGATTGGGATCTCACTGTGCGGGGTTAGATTGGGATCTCACTGTGCGGGGTTAGATTGGGATCTCACTGTGCGGGTTAGATTGGGATCTCACTGTGCGGGTTAGATTGGGATCTCACTGTGCGGGGTTAGATTGGGATCTCACTGTGCGGGGTTAGATTGGATCTCACTGTGCGGGTTAGATTGGGATCTCACTGTGCGGGGTTAGATTGGGATCTCACTGTGCGGGGTTAGATTGGGATCTCACTGTGCGGGGTTAGATTGGGATCTCACTGTGCGGGGTTAGATTGGGATCTCACTGTGCGGGTTAGATTGGGATCTCACTGTGCGGGGTTAGATTGGGATCTCACTGTGCGGGGTTAGATTGGGATCTCACTGTGCGGGGTTAGATTGGGATCTCACTGTGCGGGGTTAGATTGGGATCTCACTGTGCGGGGTTAGATTGGGATCTCACTGTGCGGGGTTAGATTGGGATCTCACTGTGCGGGGTTAGATTGGGATCTCACTGTGCGGGGTTAGATTGGGATCTCACTGTGCGGGTTAGATTGGGATCTCACTGTGCGGGGTTAGATTGGGATCTCACTGTGCGGGGTTAGATTGGGATCTCACTGTGCGGGGTTAGATTGGGATCTCACTGTGCGGGGTTAGATTGGGATCTCACTGTGCGGGGTTAGATTGGGATCTCACTGTGCGGGATTAGATTGGGATCTCACTGTGCGGGGTTAGATTGGGATCTCACTGTGCGGGTTAGATTGGGATCTCACTGTGCGGGGTTAGATTGGGATCTCACTGTGCGGGGTTAGATTGGGATCTCACTGTGCGGGGTTAGATTGGGATCTCACTGTGCGGGGTTAGATTGGGATCTCACTGTGCGGGGTTAGATTGGGATCTCACTGTGCGGGGTTAGATTGGGATCTCACTGTGCGGGGTTAGATTGGGATCTCACTGTGCGGGGTTAGATTGGGATCTCACTGTGCGGGGTTAGATTGGGATCTCACTGTGCGGGGTTAGATTGGGATCTCACTGTGCGGGGTTAGATTGGGATCTCACTGTGCGGGGTTAGATTGGGATCTCACTGTGCGGGGTTAGATTGGGATCTCACTGTGCGGGGTTAGATTGGGATCTCACTGTGCGGGGTTAGATTGGGATCTCACTGTGCGGGGTTAGATTGGGATCTCACTGTGCGGGGTTAGATTGGGATCTCACTGTGCGGGGTTAGATTGGGATCTCACTGTGCGGGGTTAGATTGGGATCTCACTGTGCGGGGTTAGATTGGGATCTCACTGTGCGGGGTTAGATTGGGATCTCACTGTGCGGGGTTAGATTGGGATCTCACTGTGCGGGGTTAGATTGGGATCTCACTGTGCGGGTTAGATTGGGATCTCACTGTGCGGGGTTAGATTGGGATCTCACTGTGCGGGGTTAGATTGGGATCTCACTGTGCGGGGTTAGATTGGGATCTCACTGTGCGGGGTTAGATTGGGATCTCACTGTGCGGGGTTAGATTGGGATCTCACTGTGCGGGGTTAGATTGGGATCTCACTGTGCGGGTTAGATTGGGATCTCACTGTGCGGAGTTAGATTGGGATCTCACTGTGCGGGGTTAGATTGGGATCTCACTGTGCGGGGTTAGATTGGGATCTCACTGTGCGGGCTTAGATTGGGATCTCACTGTGCGGGATTAGATTGGGATCTCACTGTGCGGGGTTTGATTGGGATCTCACTGTGCGGGCATTAGTTTGGGATCTCACTGTGCGGGGTTAGATTGGGATCTCACTGTGCGGGTTAGATTGGGATCTCACTGTGCGGGGTTAGATTGGGATCTCACTGTGTGGGGTTAGATTGGGATCTCACTGTGCGGGGTTAGATTGGGATCTCACTGTGCGGGGTTAGATTGGGATCTCACTGTGCGGGGTTTGATTGGGATCTCACTGTGCTGGGTTAGATTGGGATCTCACATTGCGGGGTTTGATTGGGATCTCACTGTACGCGGTTCGATTGGTATCTCACCGTGCGGGGTTAGATTGGGATCTCACTGTGCGGGGTTAGCTTGGGATCTCACTGTGCGGGGTTAGATTGGGATCTCACTGTGTGGGGGATAGATTGGGATCTCACTGTGCGGGGTTAGATTGGGATCTCACTGTGCGGGGTTAGATTGGGATCTCACTGTGCGGGGTTTGATTGGGATCTCACTGTGCGGGCATTAGTTTGGGATCTCACATTGCGGGGTTAGATTGGGATCTCACTGTGCGGGGTTAGATTGGGATCTCACTGTGCGGGTTTAGATTGGGATCTCACTGTGCGGGGTTAGATTGGGATCTCACTGTGCGGGTTTAGATTGGGATCTCACTGTGCGGGTTAGATTGGGATCTCACTGTGCGGGGTTAGATTGGGATCTCACTGTGCGGGGTTAGATTGGGATCTCACTGTGCGGGGTTAGATTGGGATCTCACTGTGCGGGGTTAGATTGGGATCTCACTGTGCGGGGTTAGATTGGGATCTCACTGTGCGGGGTTAGATTGGGATCTCACTGTGCGGGGTTAGATTGGGATCTCACTGTGCGGGGTTAGATTGGGATCTCACTGTGCGGGGTTAGATTGGGATCTCACTGTGCGGGGTTAGATTGGGATCTCACTGTGCGGGGTTAGATTGGGATCTCACTGTGCGGGGTTAGATTGGGATCTCACTGTGCGGGGTTAGATTGGGATCTCACTGTGCGGGGTTAGATTGGGATCTCACTGTGCGGGGTTAGATTGGGATCTCACTGTGCGGGGTTAGATTGGGATCTCACTGTGCGGGGTTAGATTGGGATCTCACTGTGCGGGGTTAGATTGGGATCTCACTGTGCGGGGTTAGATTGGGATCTCACTGTGCGGGGTTAGATTGGGATCTCACTGTGCGGGGTTAGATTGGGATCTCACTGTGCGGGGTTAGATTGGGATCTCACTGTGCGGGGTTAGATTGGGATCTCACTGTGCGGGGTTAGATTGGGATCTCACTGTGCGGGTTAGATTGGGATCTCACTGTGCGGGTTAGATTGGGATCTCACTGTGCGGGGTTAGATTGGGATCTCACTGTGCGGGCATTAGATTGGGATCTCACTGTGCGGGATTAGATTGGGATCTCACTGTGCGGGGTTAGATTGGGATCTCACTGTGCGGGCATTAGATTGGGATCTCACTGTGCGGGTTAGATTGGGATCTCACTGTGCGGGTTAGATTGGGATCTCACTGTGCGGGGTTAGCTTGGGATCTCACTGTGCGGGGTTAGATTGGGATCTCACTGTGCGGGGTTAGATTGGGATCTCACTGTGCGGGGTTAGATTGGGATCTCACTGTGCGGGGTTAGATTGGGATCTCACTGTGCGGGGTTAGATTGGGATCTCACTGTGCGGGGTTAGATTGGGATCTCACTGTGCGGGGTTAGATTGGGATCTCACTGTGCGGGGTTAGATTGGGATCTCACTGTGCGGGGTTAGATTGGGATCTCACTGTGCGGGGTTAGATTGGGATCTCACTGTGCGGGGTTAGATTGGGATCTCACTGTGCGGGGTTAGATTGGGATCTCACTGTGCGGGGTTAGATTGGGATCTCACTGTGCGGGGTTAGATTGGGATCTCACTGTGCGGGGTTAGATTGGGATCTCACTGTGCGGGGTTAGATTGGGATCTCACTGTGCGGGGTTAGATTGGGATCTCACTGTGCGGGGTTAGATTGGGATCTCACTGTGCGGGGTTAGATTGGGATCTCACTGTGCGGGGTTAGATTGGGATCTCACTGTGCGGGTTAGATTGGGATCTCACTGTGCGGGGTTAGATTGGGATCTCACTGTGCGGGGTTAGATTGGGATCTCACTGTGCGGGGTTAGATTGGGATCTCACTGTGCGGGGTTAGATTGGGATCTCACTGTGCGGGGTTAGATTGGGATCTCACTGTGCGGGGTTAGATTGGGATCTCACTGTGCGGGGTTAGATTGGGATCTCACTGTGCGGGGTTAGATTGGGATCTCACTGTGCGGGGTTAGATTGGGATCTCACTGTGCGGGGTTAGATTGGGATCTCACTGTGCGGGGTTAGATTGGGATCTCACTGTGCGGGGTTAGATTGGGATCTCACTGTGCGGGGTTAGATTGGGATCTCACTGTGCGGGGTTAGATTGGGATCTCACTGTGCGGGGTTAGATTGGGATCTCACTGTGCGGGGTTAGATTGGGATCTCACTGTGCGGGGTTAGATTGGGATCTCACTGTGCGGGGTTAGATTGGGATCTCACTGTGCGGGGTTAGATTGGGATCTCACTGTGCGGGGTTAGATTGGGATCTCACTGTGCGGGTTAGATTGGGATCTCACTGTGCGGGGTTAGATTGGGATCTCACTGTGTGGGGGTTAGATTGGGATCTCACTGTGCGGGGTTAGATTGGGATCTCACTGTGCGGGGTTAGATTGGGATCTCACTGTGCGGGGTTAGATTGGGATCTCACTGTGCGGGGTTAGATTGGGATCTCACTGTGCGGGGTTAGATTGGGATCTCACTGTGCGGGTTAGATTGGGATCTCACTGTGCGGGGTTAGATTGGGATCTCACTGTGCGGGGTTAGATTGGGATCTCACTGTGCGGGGTTAGATTGGGATCTCACTGTGCGGGGGTTAGATTGGGATCTCACTGTGCGGGGTTAGATTGGGATCTCACTGTGCGGGTTAGATTGGGATCTCACTGTGCGGGTTAGATTGGGATCTCACTGTGCGGGGTTAGATTGGGATCTCACTGTGCGGGTTAGATTGGGATCTCACTGTGCGGGGTTAGATTGGGATCTCACTGTGCGGGGTTAGATTGGGATCTCACTGTGCGGGGTTAGATTGGGATCTCACTGTGCGGGGTTAGATTGGGATCTCACTGTGCGGGGTTAGATTGGGATCTCACTGTGCGGGGTTAGATTGGGATCTCACTGTGCGGGGTTAGATTGGGATCTCACTGTGCGGGGTTAGATTGGGATCTCACTGTGCGGGGTTAGATTGGGATCTCACTGTGCGGGGTTAGATTGGGATCTCACTGTGCGGGGTTAGATTGGGATCTCACTGTGCGGGGTTAGATTGGGATCTCACTGTGCGGGGTTAGATTGGGATCTCACTGTGCGGGGTTAGATTGGGATCTCACTGTGCGGGGTTAGATTGGGATCTCACTGTGCGGGGTTAGATTGGGATCTCACTGTGCGGGGGTTAGATTGGGATCTCACTGTGCGGGGTTAGATTGGGATCTCACTGTGCGGGGTAGATTGGATCTCACTGTACGGGTTAGATTGGGATCTCACTGTGCGGGGTTAGATTGGGATCTCACTGTGCGGGGTTAGATTGGGATCTCACTGTGCGGGGTTAGATTGGGATCTCACTGTGCGGGGTTAGATTGGGATCTCACTGTGCGGGGTTAGATTGGGATCTCACTGTGCGGGTTAGATTGGGATCTCACTGTGCGGGGTTAGATTGGGATCTCACTGTGCGGGGTTAGATTGGGATCTCACTGTGCGGGGTTAGATTGGGATCTCACTGTGCGGGGTTAGATTGGGATCTCACTGTGCGGGGTTAGATTGGGATCTCACTGTGCGGGGTTAGATTGGGATCTCACTGTGCGGGGTTAGATTGGGATCTCACTGTGCGGGGTTAGATTGGGATCTCACTGTGCGGGGATTAGATTGGGATCTCACTGTGCGGGGTTAGATTGGGATCTCACTGTGCGGGGTTAGATTGGGATCTCACTGTGCGGGGTTAGATTGGGATCTCACTGTGCGGGGTTAGATTGGGATCTCACTGTGCGGGGTTAGATTGGGATCTCACTGTGCGGGGTTAGATTGGGATCTCACTGTGCGGGGTTAGATTGGGATCTCACTGTGCGGGGTTAGATTGGGATCTCACTGTGCGGGGTTAGATTGGGATCTCACTGTGCGGGGTTAGATTGGGATCTCACTGTGCGGGGTTAGATTGGGATCTCACTGTGCGGGTTAGATTGGGATCTCACTGTGCGGGTTAGATTGGGATCTCACTGTGCGGGGTTAGATTGGGATCTCACTGTGCGGGGTTAGATTGGGATCTCACTGTGCGGGGTTAGATTGGGATCTCACTGTGCGGGGTTAGATTGGGATCTCACTGTGCGGGGTTAGATTGGGATCTCACTGTGCGGGATTAGATTGGGATCTCACTGTGCGGGGTTAGATTGGGATCTCACTGTGCGGGCTTAGATTGGGATCTCACTGTGCGGGTTAGATTGGGATCTCACTGTGCGGGTTTAGATTGGGATCTCACTGTGCGGGGTTAGATTGGGATCTCACTGTGCGGGGTTAGATTGGGATCTCACTGTGCGGGGTTAGATTGGGATCTCACTGTGCGGGGTTAGATTGGGATCTCACTGTGCGGGGTTAGATTGGGATCTCACTGTGCGGGGTTAGATTGGGATCTCACTGTGCGGGGTTAGATTGGGATCTCACTGTGCGGGTTAGATTGGGATCTCACTGTGCGGGGTTAGATTGGGATCTCACTGTGCGGGGTTAGATTGGGATCTCACTGTGCGGGGTTAGATTGGGATCTCACTGTGCGGGGTTAGATTGGGATCTCACTGTGCGGGGTTAGATTGGGATCTCACTGTGCGGGGTTAGATTGGGATCTCACTGTGCGGGGTTAGATTGGGATCTCACTGTGCGGGGTTAGATTGGGATCTCACTGTGCGGGTTAGATTGGGATCTCACTGTGCGGGGTTAGATTGGGATCTCACTGTGCGGGGTTAGATTGGGATCTCACTGTGCGGGGTTAGATTGGGATCTCACTGTGCGGGGTTAGATTGGGATCTCACTGTGCGGGGTTAGATTGGGATCTCACTGTGCGGGGTTAGATTGGGATCTCACTGTGCGGGGTTAGATTGGGATCTCACTGTGCGGGGTTAGATTGGGATCTCACTGTGCGGGGTTAGATTGGGATCTCACTGTGCGGGGTTAGATTGGGATCTCACTGTGCGGGGTTAGATTGGGATCTCACTGTGCGGGTTAGATTGGGATCTCACTGTGCGGGGTTAGATTGGGATCTCACTGTGCGGGTTAGATTGGGATCTCACTGTGCGGGGTTAGATTGGGATCTCACTGTGCGGGGTTAGATTGGGATCTCACTGTGCGGGGTTAGATTGGGATCTCACTGTGCGGGGTTAGATTGGGATCTCACTGTGCGGGGTTAGATTGGGATCTCACTGTGCGGGTTAGATTGGGATCTCACTGTGCGGGTTAGATTGGGATCTCACTGTGCGGGGTTAGATTGGGATCTCACTGTGCGGGGTTAGATTGGGATCTCACTGTGCGGGGTTAGATTGGGATCTCACTGTGCGGGGTTAGATTGGGATCTCACTGTGCGGGGTTAGATTGGGATCTCACTGTGCGGGGTTAGATTGGGATCTCACTGTGCGGGGTTAGATTGGGATCTCACTGTGCGGGGTTAGATTGGGATCTCACTGTGCGGGGTTAGATTGGGATCTCACTGTGCGGGGTTAGATTGGGATCTCACTGTGCGGGGTTAGATTGGGATCTCACTGTGCGGGGTTAGATTGGGATCTCACTGTGCGGGGTTAGATTGGGATCTCACTGTGCGGGGTTAGATTGGGATCTCACTGTGCGGGGTTAGATTGGGATCTCACTGTGCGGGGTTAGATTGGGATCTCACTGTGCGGGGTTAGATTGGGATCTCACTGTGCGGGGTTAGATTGGGATCTCACTGTGCGGGGTTAGATTGGGATCTCACTGTGCGGGGTTAGATTGGGATCTCACTGTGCGGGGTTAGATTGGGATCTCACTGTGCGGGGTTAGATTGGGATCTCACTGTGCGGGGTTAGATTGGGATCTCACTGTGCGGGGTTAGATTGGGATCTCACTGTGCGGGGTTAGATTGGGATCTCACTGTGCGGGGTTAGATTGGGATCTCACTGTGCGGGGTTAGATTGGGATCTCACTGTGCGGGGTTAGATTGGGATCTCACTGTGCGGGGTTAGATTGGGATCTCACTGTGCGGGGTTAGATTGGGATCTCACTGTGCGGGGTTAGATTGGGATCTCACTGTGCGGGGTTAGATTGGGATCTCACTGTGCGGGGTTAGATTGGGATCTCACTGTGCGGGGTTAGATTGGGATCTCACTGTGCGGGGTTAGATTGGGATCTCACTGTGCGGGGTTAGATTGGGATCTCACTGTGCGGGGTTAGATTGGGATCTCACTGTGCGGGGTTAGATTGGGATCTCACTGTGCGGGGTTAGATTGGGATCTCACTGTGCGGGGTTAGATTGGGATCTCACTGTGCGGGTTAGATTGGGATCTCACTGTGCGGGGTTAGATTGGGATCTCACTGTGCGGGGTTAGATTGGGATCTCACTGTGCGGGGTTAGATTGGGATCTCACTGTGCGGGGTTAGATTGGGATCTCACTGTGCGGGGTTAGATTGGGATCTCACTGTGCGGGGTTAGATTGGGATCTCACTGTGCGGGGTTAGATTGGGATCTCACTGTGCGGGGTTAGATTGGGATCTCACTGTGCGGGGTTAGATTGGGATCTCACTGTGCGGGGTTAGATTGGGATCTCACTGTGCGGGGTTAGATTGGGATCTCACTGTGCGGGGTTAGATTGGGATCTCACTGTGCGGGGTTAGATTGGGATCTCACTGTGCGGGGTTAGATTGGGATCTCACTGTGCGGGGTTAGATTGGGATCTCACTGTGCGGGGTTAGATTGGGATCTCACTGTGCGGGGTTAGATTGGGATCTCACTGTGCGGGGTTAGATTGGGATCTCACTGTGCGGGGTTAGATTGGGATCTCACTGTGCGGGGTTAGATTGGGATCTCACTGTGCGGGGTTAGATTGGGATCTCACTGTGCGGGGTTAGATTGGGATCTCACTGTGCGGGGTTAGATTGGGATCTCACTGTGCGGGGTTAGATTGGGATCTCACTGTGCGGGGTTAGATTGGGATCTCACTGTGCGGGGTTAGATTGGGATCTCACTGTGCGGGTTAGATTGGGATCTCACTGTGCGGGGTTAGATTGGGATCTCACTGTGCGGGGTTAGATTGGGATCTCACTGTGCGGGGTTAGATTGGGATCTCACTGTGCGGGGTTAGATTGGGATCTCACTGTGCGGGGTTAGATTGGGATCTCACTGTGCGGGGTTAGATTGGGATCTCACTGTGCGGGGTTAGATTGGGATCTCACTGTGCGGGGTTAGATTGGGATCTCACTGTGCGGGGTTAGATTGGGATCTCACTGTGCGGGGTTAGATTGGGATCTCACTGTGCGGGGTTAGATTGGGATCTCACTGTGCGGGGTTAGATTGGGATCTCACTGTGCGGGGTTAGATTGGGATCTCACTGTGCGGGGTTAGATTGGGATCTCACTGTGCGGGGTTAGATTGGGATCTCACTGTGCGGGTTAGATTGGGATCTCACTGTGCGGGGTTAGATTGGGATCTCACTGTGCGGGGTTAGATTGGGATCTCACTGTGCGGGGTTAGATTGGGATCTCACTGTGCGGGGTTAGATTGGGATCTCACTGTGCGGGGTTAGATTGGGATCTCACTGTGCGGGGTTAGATTGGGATCTCACTGTGCGGGGTTAGATTGGGATCTCACTGTGCGGGGTTAGATTGGGATCTCACTGTGCGGGGTTAGATTGGGATCTCACTGTGCGGGGTTAGATTGGGATCTCACTGTGCGGGGTTAGATTGGGATCTCACTGTGCGGGGTTAGATTGGGATCTCACTGTGCGGGGTTAGATTGGGATCTCACTGTGCGGGGTTAGATTGGGATCTCACTGTGCGGGGTTAGATTGGGATCTCACTGTGCGGGGTTAGATT
Source organism: Squalus acanthias (assembly GCA_030390025.1). NCBI lineage: Eukaryota > Metazoa > Chordata > Chondrichthyes > Squaliformes > Squalidae > Squalus > Squalus acanthias. The sequence goes on along the minus strand of CM059437.1, from coordinate 39,537,727 downwards.
GGGATCTCACTGTGCGGGGTTAGATTGGGATCTCACTGTGCGGGGTTAGATTGGGATCTCACTGTGCGGGGTTAGATTGGGATCTCACTGTGCGGGTTAGATTGGGATCTCACTGTGCGGGGTTAGATTGGGATCTCACTGTGCGGGGTTAGATTGGGATCTCACTGTGCGGGGTTAGATTGGGATCTCACTGTGCGGGGTTAGATTGGGATCTCACTGTGCGGGGTTAGATTGGGATCTCACTGTGCGGGGTTAGATTGGGATCTCACTGTGCGGGGTTAGATTGGGATCTCACTGTGCGGGGTTAGATTGGGATCTCACTGTGCGGGGTTAGATTGGGATCTCACTGTGCGGGGTTAGATTGGGATCTCACTGTGCGGGGTTAGATTGGGATCTCACTGTGCGGGGTTAGATTGGGATCTCACTGTGCGGGGTTAGATTGGGATCTCACTGTGCGGGGTTAGATTGGGATCTCACTGTGCGGGGTTAGATTGGGATCTCACTGTGCGGGGTTAGATTGGGATCTCACTGTGCGGGGTTAGATTGGGATCTCACTGTGCGGGGTTAGATTGGGATCTCACTGTGCGGGGTTAGATTGGGATCTCACTGTGCGGGGTTAGATTGGGATCTCACTGTGCGGGGTTAGATTGGGATCTCACTGTGCGGGGTTAGATTGGGATCTCACTGTGCGGGGTTAGATTGGGATCTCACTGTGCGGGGTTAGATTGGGATCTCACTGTGCGGGGTTAGATTGGGATCTCACTGTGCGGGGTTAGATTGGGATCTCACTGTGCGGGGTTAGATTGGGATCTCACTGTGCGGGGTTAGATTGGGATCTCACTGTGCGGGGTTAGATTGGGATCTCACTGTGCGGGGTTAGATTGGGATCTCACTGTGCGGGGTTAGATTGGGATCTCACTGTGCGGGGTTAGATTGGGATCTCACTGTGCGGGGTTAGATTGGGATCTCACTGTGCGGGGTTAGATTGGGATCTCACTGTGCGGGGTTAGATTGGGATCTCACTGTGCGGGGTTAGATTGGGATCTCACTGTGCGGGGTTAGATTGGGATCTCACTGTGCGGGGTTAGATTGGGATCTCACTGTGCGGGGTTAGATTGGGATCTCACTGTGCGGGGTTAGATTGGGATCTCACTGTGCGGGGTTAGATTGGGATCTCACTGTGCGGGGTTAGATTGGGATCTCACTGTGCGGGGTTAGATTGGGATCTCACTGTGCGGGGTTAGATTGGGATCTCACTGTGCGGGGTTAGATTGGGATCTCACTGTGCGGGGTTAGATTGGGATCTCACTGTGCGGGTTAGATTGGGATCTCACTGTGCGGGGTTAGATTGGGATCTCACTGTGCGGGGTTAGATTGGGATCTCACTGTGCGGGGTTAGATTGGGATCTCACTGTGCGGGGTTAGATTGGGATCTCACTGTGCGGGGTTAGATTGGGATCTCACTGTGCGGGGTTAGATTGGGATCTCACTGTGCGGGGTTAGATTGGGATCTCACTGTGCGGGGTTAGATTGGGATCTCACTGTGCGGGGTTAGATTGGGATCTCACTGTGCGGGGTTAGATTGGGATCTCACTGTGCGGGGTTAGATTGGGATCTCACTGTGCGGGGTTAGATTGGGATCTCACTGTGCGGGGTTAGATTGGGATCTCACTGTGCGGGTTAGATTGGGATCTCACTGTGCGGGGTTAGATTGGGATCTCACTGTGCGGGGTTAGATTGGGATCTCACTGTGCGGGGTTAGATTGGGATCTCACTGTGCGGGGTTAGATTGGGATCTCACTGTGCGGGGTTAGATTGGGATCTCACTGTGCGGGGTTAGATTGGGATCTCACTGTGCGGGGTTAGATTGGGATCTCACTGTGCGGGGTTAGATTGGGATCTCACTGTGCGGGGTTAGATTGGGATCTCACTGTGCGGGGTTAGATTGGGATCTCACTGTGCGGGGTTAGATTGGGATCTCACTGTGCGGGGTTAGATTGGGATCTCACTGTGCGGGGTTAGATTGGGATCTCACTGTGCGGGGTTAGATTGGGATCTCACTGTGCGGGGTTAGATTGGGATCTCACTGTGCGGGGTTAGATTGGGATCTCACTGTGCGGGGTTAGATTGGGATCTCACTGTGCGGGGTTAGATTGGGATCTCACTGTGCGGGGTTAGATTGGGATCTCACTGTGCGGGGTTAGATTGGGATCTCACTGTGCGGGGTTAGATTGGGATCTCACTGTGCGGGGTTAGATTGGGATCTCACTGTGCGGGGTTAGATTGGGATCTCACTGTGCGGGGTTAGATTGGGATCTCACTGTGCGGGGTTAGATTGGGATCTCACTGTGCGGGGTTAGATTGGGATCTCACTGTGCGGGGTTAGATTGGGATCTCACTGTGCGGGGTTAGATTGGGATCTCACTGTGCGGGGTTAGATTGGGATCTCACTGTGCGGGGTTAGATTGGATCTCACTGTGCGGGGTTAGATTGGGATCTCACTGTGCGGGGTTAGATTGGGATCTCACTGTGCGGGGTTAGATTGGGATCTCACTGTGCGGGGTTAGATTGGGATCTCACTGTGCGGGGTTAGATTGGGATCTCACTGTGCGGGGTTAGATTGGGATCTCACTGTGCGGGGTTAGATTGGGATCTCACTGTGCGGGGTTAGATTGGGATCTCACTGTGCGGGGTTAGATTGGGATCTCACTGTGCGGGGTTAGATTGGGATCTCACTGTGCGGGGTTAGATTGGGATCTCACTGTGCGGGGTTAGATTGGGATCTCACTGTGCGGGGTTAGATTGGGATCTCACTGTGCGGGTTAGATTGGGATCTCACTGTGCGGGGTTAGATTGGGATCTCACTGTGCGGGGTTAGATTGGATCTCACTGTGCGGGGTTAGATTGGGATCTCACTGTGCGGGGTTAGATTGGGATCTCACTGTGCGGGGTTAGATTGGGATCTCACTGTGCGGGGTTAGATTGGGATCTCACTGTGCGGGGTTAGATTGGGATCTCACTGTGCGGGGTTAGATTGGGATCTCACTGTGCGGGGTTAGATTGGGATCTCACTGTGCGGGGTTAGATTGGGATCTCACTGTGCGGGTTAGATTGGGATCTCACTGTGCGGGGTTAGATTGGGATCTCACTGTGCGGGGTTAGATTGGGATCTCACTGTGCGGGGTTAGATTGGGATCTCACTGTGCGGGTTAGATTGGGATCTCACTGTGCGGGGTTAGATTGGGATCTCACTGTGCGGGGTTAGATTGGGATCTCACTGTGCGGGGTTAGATTGGGATCTCACTGTGCGGGGTTAGATTGGGATCTCACTGTGCGGGGTTAGATTGGGATCTCACTGTGCGGGGTTAGATTGGGATCTCACTGTGCGGGGTTAGATTGGGATCTCACTGTGCGGGGTTAGATTGGGATCTCACTGTGCGGGGTTAGATTGGGATCTCACTGTGCGGGGTTAGATTGGGATCTCACTGTGCGGGGTTAGATTGGGATCTCACTGTGCGGGGTTAGATTGGGATCTCACTGTGCGGGGTTAGATTGGGATCTCACTGTGCGGGGTTAGATTGGGATCTCACTGTGCGGGGTTAGATTGGGATCTCACTGTGCGGGGTTAGATTGGGATCTCACTGTGCGGGGTTAGATTGGGATCTCACTGTGCGGGGTTAGATTGGGATCTCACTGTGCGGGGTTAGATTGGGATCTCACTGTGCGGGGTTAGATTGGGATCTCACTGTGCGGGGTTAGATTGGGATCTCACTGTGCGGGGTTAGATTGGGATCTCACTGTGCGGGGTTAGATTGGGATCTCACTGTGCGGGGTTAGATTGGGATCTCACTGTGCGGGGTTAGATTGGGATCTCACTGTGCGGGGTTAGATTGGGATCTCACTGTGCGGGGTTAGATTGGGATCTCACTGTGCGGGGTTAGATTGGGATCTCACTGTGCGGGGTTAGATTGGGATCTCACTGTGCGGGGTTAGATTGGGATCTCACTGTGCGGGTTAGATTGGGATCTCACTGTGCGGGTTAGATTGGGATCTCACTGTGCGGGGTTAGATTGGGATCTCACTGTGCGGGGTTAGATTGGGATCTCACTGTGCGGGGTTAGATTGGGATCTCACTGTGCGGGGTTAGATTGGGATCTCACTGTGCGGGGTGAGATTGGATCTCACTGTGCGGGGTTAGATTGGGATCTCACTGTGCGATGTTTAGATTGGGATTTCACTTTGCGGGTGTTAGATTGGGATCTCACTGTGCGGGGTTAGATTGGGATCTCACTGTGCGGGGTTAGATTGGGATCTCACTGTGCGGGGTTAGATTGGGATCTCACTGTGCGGGGTTAGATTGGGATCTCACTGTGCGGGGTTAGATTGGGATCTCACTGTGCGGGGTTAGATTGGGATCTCACTGTGCGGGGTTAGATTGGGATCTCACTGTGCGGGGTTAGATTGGGATCTCACTGTGCGGGGTTAGATTGGGATCTCACTGTGCGGGGTTAGATTGGGATCTCACTGTGCGGGGTTAGATTGGGATCTCACTGTGCGGGGTTAGATTGGGATCTCACTGTGCGGGGTTAGATTGGGATCTCACTGTGCGGGTTAGATTGGGATCTCACTGTGCGGGGTTAGATTGGGATCTCACTGTGCGGGGTTAGATTGGGATCTCACTGTGCGGGGTTAGATTGGGATCTCACTGTGCGGGGTTAGATTGGGATCTCACTGTGCGGGGTTAGATTGGGATCTCACTGTGCGGGGTTAGATTGGGATCTCACTGTGCGGGTTAGATTGGGATCTCACTGTGCGGGGTTAGATTGGGATCTCACTGTGCGGGGTTAGATTGGGATCTCACTGTGCGGGGTTAGATTGGGATCTCACTGTGCGGGGTTAGATTGGGATCTCACTGTGCGGGGTTAGATTGGGATCTCACTGTGCGGGGTTAGATTGGGATCTCACTGTGCGGGTTAGATTGGGATCTCACTGTGCGGGGTTAGATTGGGATCTCACTGTGCGGGGTTAGATTGGGATCTCACTGTGCGGGGTTAGATTGGGATCTCACTGTGCGGGGTTAGATTGGGATCTCACTGTGCGGGGTTAGATTGGGATCTCACTGTGCGGGGTAGATTGGGATCTCACTGTGCTGGGGTTAGATTGGGATCTCACTGTGCGTGTGTTAGATTGGGATCTCACTGTGCGTGGGTTAGATTGGGATCTCACTGTGCGGGGTTAGATTGGGATCTCACTGTGCGGGGTTAGATTGGGATCTCACTGTGCGGGGTTAGATTGGATCTCACTGTGCGGGGTTAGATTGGGATCTCACTGTGCGGGGTTAGATTGGGATCTCACTGTGCGGGGTTAGATTGGGATCTCACTGTGCGGGGTTAGATTGGGATCTCACTGTGCGGGGTTAGATTGGGATCTCACTGTGCGGGGTTAGATTGGGATCTCACTGTGCGGGGTTAGATTGGGATCTCACTGTGCGGGGTTAGATTGGGATCTCACTGTGCGGGGTTAGATTGGGATCTCACTGTGCGGGGTTAGATTGGGATCTCACTGTGCGGGGTTAGATTGGGATCTCACTGTGCGGGGTTAGATTGGGATCTCACTGTGCGGGGTTAGATTGGGATCTCACTGTGCGGGGTTAGATTGGGATCTCACTGTGCGGGGTTAGATTGGGATCTCACTGTGCGGGTTAGATTGGGATCTCACTGTGCGGGGTTAGATTGGGATCTCACTGTGCGGGGTTAGATTGGGATCTCACTGTGCGGGGTTAGATTGGGATCTCACTGTGCGGGTTAGATTGGGATCTCACTGTGCGGGGTTAGATTGGGATCTCACTGTGCGGGGTTAGATTGGGATCTCACTGTGCGGGGTTAGATTGGGATCTCACTGTGCGGGGTTAGATTGGGATCTCACTGTGCGGGGTTAGATTGGGATCTCACTGTGCGGGGTTAGATTGGGATCTCACTGTGCGGGGTTAGATTGGGATCTCACTGTGCGGGGTTAGATTGGGATCTCACTGTGCGGGGTTAGATTGGGATCTCACTGTGCGGGGTTAGATTGGGATCTCACTGTGCGGGGTTAGATTGGGATCTCACTGTGCGGGGTTAGATTGGGATCTCACTGTGCGGGGTTAGATTGGGATCTCACTGTGCGGGGTTAGATTGGGATCTCACTGTGCGGGGTTAGATTGGGATCTCACTGTGCGGGGTTAGATTGGGATCTCACTGTGCGGGGTTAGATTGGGATCTCACTGTGCGGGGTTAGATTGGGATCTCACTGTGCGGGGTTAGATTGGGATCTCACTGTGCGGGGTTAGATTGGGATCTCACTGTGCGGGGTTAGATTGGGATCTCACTGTGCGGGGTTAGATTGGGATCTCACTGTGCGGGGTTAGATTGGGATCTCACTGTGCGGGGTTAGATTGGGATCTCACTGTGCGGGGTTAGATTGGGATCTCACTGTGCGGGGTTAGATTGGGATCTCACTGTGCGGGTTTAGATTGGGATCTCACTGTGCGGGGATAGATTGGGATCTCACTGTGCGGGGTTAGATTGGGATCTCACTGTGCGGGGTTAGATTGGGATCTCACTGTGCGGGGTTAGATTGGGATCTCACTGTGCGGGGTTAGATTGGGATCTCACTGTGCGGGGTTAGATTGGGATCTCACTGTGCGGGGTTAGATTGGGATCTCACTGTGCGGGTTAGATTGGGATCTCACTGTGCGGGGTTAGATTGGGATCTCACTGTGCGGGGTTAGATTGGGATCTCACTGTGCGGGGTTAGATTGGGATCTCACTGTGCGGGGTTAGATTGGGATCTCACTGTGCGGGGTTAGATTGGGATCTCACTGTGCGGGGTTAGATTGGGATCTCACTGTGCGGGGTTAGATTGGGATCTCACTGTGCGGGGTTAGATTGGGATCTCACTGTGCGGGGTTAGATTGGGATCTCACTGTGCGGGTTAGATTGGGATCTCACTGTGCGGGGTTAGATTGGGATCTCACTGTGCGGGTTAGATTGGGATCTCACTGTGCGGGGTTAGATTGGGATCTCACTGTGCGGGGTTAGATTGGGATCTCACTGTGCGGGGTTAGATTGGGATCTCACTGTGCGGGGTTAGATTGGGATCTCACTGTGCGGGGTTAGATTGGGATCTCACTGTGCGGGGTTAGATTGGGATCTCACTGTGCGGGGTTAGATTGGGATCTCACTGTGCGGGGTTAGATTGGGATCTCACTGTGCGGGGTTAGATTGGGATCTCACTGTGCGGGGTTAGATTGGGATCTCACTGTGCGGGTTAGATTGGGATCTCACTGTGCGGGTTAGATTGGGATCTCACTGTGCGGGGTTAGATTGGGATCTCACTGTGCGGGGTTAGATTGGGATCTCACTGTGCGGGGTTAGATTGGGATCTCACTGTGCGGGGTTAGATTGGGATCTCACTGTGCGGGGTTAGATTGGGATCTCACTGTGCGGGGTTAGATTGGGATCTCACTGTGCGGGGTTAGATTGGGATCTCACTGTGCGGGGTTAGATTGGGATCTCACTGTGCGGGGTTAGATTGGGATCTCACTGTGCGGGGTTAGATTGGGATCTCACTGTGCGGGTTAGATTGGGATCTCACTGTGCGGGGTTAGATTGGGATCTCACTGTGCGGGGTTAGATTGGGATCTCACTGTGCGGGGTTAGATTGGGATCTCACTGTGCGGGGTTAGATTGGGATCTCACTGTGCGGGGTTAGATTGGGATCTCACTGTGCGGGTTAGATTGGGATCTCACTGTGCGGGGTTAGATTGGGATCTCACTGTGCGGGGTTAGATTGGGATCTCACTGTGCGGGTTAGATTGGGATCTCACTGTGCGGGGTTAGATTGGGATCTCACTGTGCGGGGTTAGATTGGGATCTCACTGTGCGGGTTAGATTGGGATCTCACTGTGCGGGGTTAGATTGGGATCTCACTGTGCGGGGTTAGATTGGGATCTCACTGTGCGGGGTTAGATTGGGATCTCACTGTGCGGGGTTAGATTGGGATCTCACTGTGCGGGGTTAGATTGGGATCTCACTGTGCGGGGTTAGATTGGGATCTCACTGTGCGGGTTAGATTGGGATCTCACTGTGCGGGGTTAGATTGGGATCTCACTGTGCGGGGTTAGATTGGGATCTCACTGTGCGGGGTTAGATTGGGATCTCACTGTGCGGGGTTAGATTGGGATCTCACTGTGCGGGGTTAGATTGGGATCTCACTGTGCGGGGTTAGATTGGGATCTCACTGTGCGGGTTAGATTGGGATCTCACTGTGCGGGGTTAGATTGGGATCTCACTGTGCGGGGTTAGATTGGGATCTCACTGTGCGGGGTTAGATTGGGATCTCACTGTGCGGGGTTAGATTGGGATCTCACTGTGCGGGGTTAGATTGGGATCTCACTGTGCGGGGTTAGATTGGGATCTCACTGTGCGGGGTTAGATTGGGATCTCACTGTGCGGGGTTAGATTGGGATCTCACTGTGCGGGGTTAGATTGGGATCTCACTGTGCGGGGTTAGATTGGGATCTCACTGTGCGGGGTTAGATTGGGATCTCACTGTGCGGGTTAGATTGGGATCTCACTGTGCGGGGTTAGATTGGGATCTCACTGTGCGGGGTTAGATTGGGATCTCACTGTGCGGGGTTAGATTGGGATCTCACTGTGCGGGGTTAGATTGGGATCTCACTGTGCGGGGTTAGATTGGGATCTCACTGTGCGGGGTTAGATTGGGATCTCACTGTGCGGGGTTAGATTGGGATCTCACTGTGCGGGGTTAGATTGGGATCTCACTGTGCGGGGTTAGATTGGGATCTCACTGTGCGGGGTTAGATTGGGATCTCACTGTGCGGGGTTAGATTGGGATCTCACTGTGCGGGGTTAGATTGGGATCTCACTGTGCGGGGTTAGATTGGGATCTCACTGTGCGGGGTTAGATTGGGATCTCACTGTGCGGGGTTAGATTGGGATCTCACTGTGCGGGGTTAGATTGGGATCTCACTGTGCGGGGTTAGATTGGGATCTCACTGTGCGGGGTTAGATTGGGATCTCACTGTGCGGGGTTAGATTGGGATCTCACTGTGCGGGGTTAGATTGGGATCTCACTGTGCGGGGTTAGATTGGGATCTCACTGTGCGGGGTTAGATTGGGATCTCACTGTGCGGGGTTAGATTGGGATCTCACTGTGCGGGGTTAGATTGGGATCTCACTGTGCGGGGTTAGATTGGGATCTCACTGTGCGGGGTTAGATTGGGATCTCACTGTGCGGGGTTAGATTGGGATCTCACTGTGCGGGGTTAGATTGGGATCTCACTGTGCGGGGTTAGATTGGGATCTCACTGTGCGGGGTTAGATTGGGATCTCACTGTGCGGGGTTAGATTGGGATCTCACTGTGCGGGGTTAGATTGGGATCTCACTGTGCGGGGTTAGATTGGGATCTCACTGTGCGGGGTTAGATTGGGATCTCACTGTGCGGGGTTAGATTGGGATCTCACTGTGCGGGGTTAGATTGGGATCTCACTGTGCGGGGTTAGATTGGGATCTCACTGTGCGGGGTTAGATTGGGATCTCACTGTGCGGGGTTAGATTGGGATCTCACTGTGCGGGGTTAGATTGGGATCTCACTGTGCGGGGTTAGATTGGGATCTCACTGTGCGGGGTTAGATTGGGATCTCACTGTGCGGGGTTAGATTGGGATCTCACTGTGCGGGGTTAGATTGGGATCTCACTGTGCGGGGTTAGATTGGGATCTCACTGTGCGGGGTTAGATTGGGATCTCACTGTGCGGGGTTAGATTGGGATCTCACTGTGCGGGGTTAGATTGGGATCTCACTGTGCGGGGTTAGATTGGGATCTCACTGTGCGGGGTTAGATTGGGATCTCACTGTGCGGGGTTAGATTGGGATCTCACTGTGCGGGGTTAGATTGGGATCTCACTGTGCGGGGTTAGATTGGGATCTCACTGTGCGGGGTTAGATTGGGATCTCACTGTGCGGGGTTAGATTGGGATCTCACTGTGCGGGTTAGATTGGGATCTCACTGTGCGGGGTTAGATTGGGATCTCACTGTGCGGGGTTAGATTGGGATCTCACTGTGCGGGTTAGATTGGGATCTCACTGTGCGGGGTTAGATTGGGATCTCACTGTGCGGGGTTAGATTGGGATCTCACTGTGCGGGGTTAGATTGGGATCTCACTGTGCGGGGTTAGATTGGGATCTCACTGTGCGGGGTTAGATTGGGATCTCACTGTGCGGGGTTAGATTGGGATCTCACTGTGCGGGGTTAGATTGGGATCTCACTGTGCGGGGTTAGATTGGGATCTCACTGTGCGGGGTTAGATTGGGATCTCACTGTGCGGGGTTAGATTGGGATCTCACTGTGCGGGGTTAGATTGGGATCTCACTGTGCGGGGTTAGATTGGGATCTCACTGTGCGGGGTTAGATTGGGATCTCACTGTGCGGGGTTAGATTGGGATCTCACTGTGCGGGGTTAGATTGGGATCTCACTGTGCGGGGTTAGATTGGGATCTCACTGTGCGGGGTTAGATTGGGATCTCACTGTGCGGGGTTAGATTGGGATCTCACTGTGCGGGTTAGATTGGGATCTCACTGTGCGGGGTTAGATTGGGATCTCACTGTGCGGGTTAGATTGGGATCTCACTGTGCGGGGTTAGATTGGGATCTCACTGTGCGGGGTTAGATTGGGATCTCACTGTGCGGGGTTAGATTGGGATCTCACTGTGCGGGGTTAGATTGGGATCTCACTGTGCGGGGTTAGATTGGGATCTCACTGTGCGGGGTTAGATTGGGATCTCACTGTGCGGGGTTAGATTGGGATCTCACTGTGCGGGGTTAGATTGGGATCTCACTGTGCGGGGTTAGATTGGGATCTCACTGTGCGGGGTTAGATTGGGATCTCACTGTGCGGGGTTAGATTGGGATCTCACTGTGCGGGGTTAGATTGGGATCTCACTGTGCGGGGTTAGATTGGGATCTCACTGTGCGGGGTTAGATTGGGATCTCACTGTGCGGGGTTAGATTGGGATCTCACTGTGCGGGGTTAGATTGGGATCTCACTGTGCGGGGTTAGATTGGGATCTCACTGTGCGGGGTTAGATTGGGATCTCACTGTGCGGGGTTAGATTGGGATCTCACTGTGCGGGGTTAGATTGGGATCTCACTGTGCGGGGTTAGATTGGGATCTCACTGTGCGGGGTTAGATTGGGATCTCACTGTGCGGGGTTAGATTGGGATCTCACTGTGCGGGGTTAGATTGGGATCTCACTGTGCGGGGTTAGATTGGGATCTCACTGTGCGGGGTTAGATTGGGATCTCACTGTGCGGGGTTAGATTGGGATCTCACTGTGCGGGGTTAGATTGGGATCTCACTGTGCGGGGTTAGATTGGGATCTCACTGTGCGGGGTTAGATTGGGATCTCACTGTGCGGGGTTAGATTGGGATCTCACTGTGCGGGGTTAGATTGGGATCTCACTGTGCGGGGTTAGATTGGGATCTCACTGTGCGGGTTAGATTGGGATCTCACTGTGCGGGGTTAGATTGGGATCTCACTGTGCGGGGTTAGATTGGGATCTCACTGTGCGGGTTAGATTGGGATCTCACTGTGCGGGGTTAGATTGGGATCTCACTGTGCGGGTTAGATTGGGATCTCACTGTGCGGGGTTAGATTGGGATCTCACTGTGCGGGGTTAGATTGGGATCTCACTGTGCGGGGTTAGATTGGGATCTCACTGTGCGGGGTTAGATTGGGATCTCACTGTGCGGGGTTAGATTGGGATCTCACTGTGCGGGGTTAGATTGGGATCTCACTGTGCGGGGTTAGATTGGGATCTCACTGTGCGGGGTTAGATTGGGATCTCACTGTGCGGGTTAGATTGGGATCTCACTGTGCGGGGTTAGATTGGGATCTCACTGTGCGGGGTTAGATTGGGATCTCACTGTGCGGGTTAGATTGGGATCTCACTGTGCGGGGTTAGATTGGGATCTCACTGTGCGGGGTTAGATTGGGATCTCACTGTGCGGGGTTAGATTGGGATCTCACTGTGCGGGGTTAGATTGGGATCTCACTGTGCGGGGTTAGATTGGGATCTCACTGTGCGGGGTTAGATTGGGATCTCACTGTGCGGGTTAGATTGGGATCTCACTGTGCGGGGTTAGATTGGGATCTCACTGTGCGGGGTTAGATTGGGATCTCACTGTGCGGGGTTAGATTGGGATCTCACTGTGCGGGGTTAGATTGGGATCTCACTGTGCGGGGTTAGATTGGGATCTCACTGTGCGGGTTAGATTGGGATCTCACTGTGCGGGGTTAGATTGGGATCTCACTGTGCGGGGTTAGATTGGGATCTCACTGTGCGGGGTTAGATTGGGATCTCACTGTGCGGGGTTAGATTGGGATCTCACTGTGCGGGGTTAGATTGGGATCTCACTGTGCGGGTTAGATTGGGATCTCACTGTGCGGGGTTAGATTGGGATCTCACTGTGCGGGTTTGATTGGGATCTCACTGTGCGGGGTTAGTTTGGGATCTCACTGTGCGGGGTTTTGATTGGGATCTCACTGTGCGGGGTTAGATTGGGATCTCACTGTGCGGATTAGATTGGGATCTCACTGTGCGGGGTTAGATTGGGATCTCACTGTGCGGGTTAGATTGGGATCTCACTGTGCGGGGTTAGATTGGGATCTCACTGTGCGGGGTTAGATTGGGATCTCACTGTGCGGGTTAGATTGGGATCTCACTGTGCGGGTTAGATTGGGATCTCACACTGCGGTTTAGATTGGGATCTCACTGTGCGGGTTAGATTGGGATCTCACTGTGCGGGGTTAGATTGGGATCTCACTGTGCGGGTTAGATTGGGATCTCACTGTGCGGGGGTTAGATTGGGATCTCACTGTGCGGGGTTAGATTGGGATCTCACTGTGCGGGGTTAGATTGGGATCTCACTGTGCGGG
>CM059437.1:39223083-39524721 GCA_030390025.1 Squalus acanthias | reverse complement strand
GATTGGGATCTTCTCACCGTGCGGCCGTTAGATTGGGATCTCACTGGCGGGGTTAGCTTGGGATCTCACTGTGCTGGGTTAATTGGGATCTCACTGTTGGGGATAATGAGGGATCGCACACTGTGGCGGGGTTTAGATTGGGATCTCACATTGCGGGGTTTGATTGGAATTTCACTGTACGCGGTTCGATTGGGATCTCACTGTGCGGGGTCAGCTTGGGATCTCACTGTGCGGGGTTAGATTGGGATCTCACTGTGTGGGGGATAGATTGGGAACTCACCGTGCGGGGTTCGATTGGGATCTCACTGTGCGGGGTTAGCTTGGGATCCTCCACTGTGTCGGGGTTTAGATTGGGATCTCACAGTGCGGTTTAGATTGGGATCTCACTGTGCGGGGTTTGATTTGGGATCTCACTGTGCGGGTTAGCTTGGGATCTACTGTGCTGGGTTTGATGGGATCATCACGTGCGGGTTAGATGATCTCACTGTGCGGGGTTAGATTGGGATCTCACTGTGCGGGTTAGATTGGGATCTCACTGTGCGGGGTTAGATTGGGATCTCACTGTGCGGGGTTAGATTGGTATCTCACTGTGCGGGGTTAGATTGGGATCTCACTGTGCGGGGTTAGATTGGGATCTCACTGTGCGGGTTAGATTGGGATCTCACTGTGCGGGGTTAGATTGGGATCTCACTGTGCGGGCTTAGATTGGGATCTCACTGTGCGGGGTTAGATTGGGATCTCACTGTGCGGGTTAGATTGGGATCTCACTGTGCGGGGTTAGATTGGGATCTCACTGTGCGGGGTTAGATTGGGATCTCACTGTGCGGGGTTAGATTGGGATCTCACTGTGCGGGTTAGATTGGGATCTCACTGTGCGGGGTTAGATTGGGATCTCACTGTGCGGGTTAGATTGGGATCTCACTGTGCGGGGTTAGATTGGGATCTCACTGTGCGGGGTTAGATTGGGATCTCACTGTGCGGGGTTAGATTGGAATCTCACTGTACGGGGGTTAGATTGGGATCTCACTGTGTGGGGTTAGATTGGGATCTCACAGTGCGGGTTTATATTGCGATCTCACTGTAGGGGTTAGATTGGGATCTCGCTGTGCGGATTTGAATGGGATCTTACTGTGCATGTTCCAATTGGGATCTCACTGTGTGGGGTTAGATTGGGATCTCACTGTGCGGGGTTAGATTGGGATCTCACTGTGCGGGGTTAGATTGGGATCTCACTGTGCGGGGTTAGATTGGAATCTCACTGTGCGGGGTTAGATTGGGATCTCACTGTAGGGGTTAGATTGGGATCTCGCTGTGCGGATTTAGATTGGGATCTCACTGTACGGGTTAGATTGGGATCTTATTGTGCAGGTTCAAATTGGGATCTCACTGTGCGGGGCTTAGATTGGGATCTCACTGTGCGCGGCTTAGATTGGGATCTCACTGTGCGAGGTTTGGATTGGGATCTCACTGTGCGGGGGTTAGATTGGGATCTCATTGTGCGAGCGTTAGTTTGGGATCTCACTGTGTGGGGAATGGGTTGGCATGTCACTGTACGCGTTTCGATTGGGATCGCTCTGTGCAGGGGTTAGTTTGGGATCTCACTGTACGGGCATTAGATTGGGATCTCACTTTGCGAGGTTAGATTGGGATCTCACTGTGTGGGGGTTAGATTGGGATCTCACTGTGCGGGGTTAGATTGGGATCTCACTATGCGGGGATAGATTGGGATCTCACTGTGCGGGGATAGATTGGGATCTCACTGTGCGGGGATAGATTGGGATCTCACTGTGCGGGGATAGATTGGGATCTCACTGTACGCGGTTCGATTGGGATCGCACTGTGTGGAGATAGATTGGGATCTCACTGTGCGGGGTTAGATTGGGATCTCACTGTGCGGGCATTAGATTGGGAGCTCACTTTGCGAGGTTAGATTGGGATCTCACTGTGCTGGGGTTAGATTGGGATCTCACTGTGCGGGGATTCGATTGGGATCTTACTGTGCGGGGTTAGATTGGGATCTCACTGTGCGGGGTTAGATTGGGATCTCACTGTGCGGGGTTAGATTGGGATCTCACTGTGCGGGTTAGATTGGGATCTCACTGTGCGGGGTTAGATTGGGATCTCACTGTGCGGGGTTAGATTGGGATCTCACTGTGCGGGGTTAGATTGGGATCTCACTGTGCGGGGTTAGATTGGGATCTCACTGTGCGGGGTTAGATTGGGATCTCACTGTGCGGGGTTAGATTGGGATCTCACTGTGCGGGGTTAGATTGGGATCTCACTGTGCGGGGTTAGATTGGGATCTCACTGTGCGGGGTTAGATTGGGATCTCACTGTGCGGGTTAGATTGGGATCTCACTGTGCGGGTTAGATTGGGATCTCACTGTGCGGGGTTAGATTGGGATCTCACTGTGCGGGGTTAGATTGGGATCTCACTGTGCGGGGTTAGATTGGGATCTCACTGTGCGGGGTTAGATTGGGATCTCACTGTACGCGTTTCGATTGGGATCGCACTGTGCAGGGGTTAGATTGTGATCTCACTGTGCGATGTTCGATTGGGATCTCACTGTGCGGGGTTAGATTGGAATCTCACTGTACGGGCTTTACATTGGGATCTCACTGTGTGGGGTTAGATTGGGATCTCACTGTGCGGATTTAGATTGGGATCTCACTGTAGGGGTTAGATTCGGATCTCGCTGTGCGGATTAGATTGGGATCTTACTGTGCTTGTTCCAATTGGGATCTCACTGTGCGGGGTTAGATTGGGATCTTACTGTGTGGGGGTTAGATTGGGATCTCACTGTGCGGGTTTAGATTGGGATCTCACTGTGCGGGGTTAGATTGGGATCTCACTGTGCGGGGTTAGATTGGGATCTCACTGTGCGGGGGTTAGATTGGGATCTCACTGTGCGGGGTTAGATTGGGATCTCACTGTGCGGGGGTTAGATTGGGATCTCACTGTGCGGCGGCTAGATTGGGATCTCACTGTGCGGGGGTTAGATTGGGATCTCACTGTGCGGGGTTAGATTGGGATCTCACTGTGCGGGGTTAGATTGGGATCTCACTGTGCGGGGTTAGATTGGGATCTCACTGTGCGGGTTAGATTGGGATCTCACTGTGCGGGGTTAGATTGGGATCTCACTGTGCGGGGTTAGATTGGGATCTCACTGTGCGGGGTTAGATTGGGATCTCACTGTGCGGGGTTAGATTGGGATCTCACTGTGCGGGGTTAGATTGGATCTCACTGTGCGGGGTTAGATTGGGATCTCACTGTGCGGGGTTAGATTGGGATCTCACTGTGCGGGGTTAGATTGGGATCTCACTGTGCGGGGTTAGATTGGGATCTCACTGTGCGGGGTTAGATTGGGATCTCACTGTGCGGGGTTAGATTGGGATCTCACTGTGCGGGGTTAGATTGGGATCTCACTGTGCGGGGTTAGATTGGGATCTCACTGTGCGGGGTTAGATTGGGATCTCACTGTGCGGAGTTAGATTGGGATCTCACTGTGCAGGCGTTAGATTGGGATCTTACTGTGCGGGCGTTAGATTGGGATCTCACTGTGCGGGATTAGACTGGGATCTCACTGTGCGGGGTTCCATTGGGATCTTACTGTGCGGGGTTCGATTGGGATCTTACTGTGAGGGGTTAGATTGGGATCTCACTGTGCGGTGGTTTGATGGGATCTCACTTTGCGGGTTAGATTGGGATCTCACTGTGCGGTTGATGATTGGGATCTCACTGTGCGGTGGTTTGATGGGATCTCAATGTGCGGGTTAAATTGGGATCTCACTGTGCGGATTTAGATTGGGATCTCACTGTACGGGTTAGAATGGGATCTTACTGTGCATGTTCCAATTGGGATCTCACTGTGCGGGGTTAGATTAGGATCTTCCTGTGCAGGTTCAAATTGGGATCTCATTGTGCGGGGTTAGATTGGGATCTTACTGTGCAGGTTCAAATTGGGATCTCATTTTGCGGGTTAGATTGGGATCTCACTTTGCGGGTTAGATTGGGATCTCACTGTGCGGGGTTAGATTGGGATCTTACTGTGCAGGTTCAGATTGGGATCTCACTGTGCGGGGTTAGATTGGGATCTTACTGTGCAGGTTCAAATTGGGATCTCACTGTGCGGGGTTAGATTGGGATCTCACTGTGTGGGGTTAGATTGGGATCTCACTGTGCGAGGGTTAGATTGGGATCTCACTGTGCGGGGTTAGATTGGGATCTCACTGTGTGGGGGTTAGATTGGGATCTCACTGTGCGGGGTTAGATTGGGATCTCACTGTGCGGGGTTAGATTGGGATCTCACTGTGTGGGGTTAGATTGGGATCTCACTGTGCGGGGTTAGATTGGGATCTCACTGTGCGGGGTTAGATTGGGATCTCACTGTGCGGGGTTAGATTGGGATCTCACTGTGCGGGGTTAGATTGGGATCTCACTGTGCGGGGTTAGATTGGGATCTCACTGTGCGGCGGCTAGATTGGGATCTCACTGTGCGGGGGTTAGATTGGGATCTCACTGTGTTGGGGTTAGATTAGGATCTCACTGTGCAGGGGTTAAATTGGGATCTCACTGTGTTGGGATTAGACTGGGATCATACTGTGCGGTGATTAGATTGGGATCTCACTGTCCGGGGGTTAGATTGGGATCTCACTGTGTGAGGTTTGGTTTGGGATCTCACTGTGCGGGGGATGGGTTGGAATCTCACTGTACGCGTTTCGATTGGGATCGCACTGTGCAGGGGTTAGATTGGGATCTCACTGTGCGGTGTTAGATTGGGATCTCACTGTGCGGGGTTAGATTGGGATCTCACTGTGCGGGGTTAGATTGGGATCTCACTGTGTGGGGTTAGAGTGGGATCTCACTGTGCGGATTTATATTGGGCTCTCAGTGTAGGGGTTAGATTCGGATCTCGGTGTGCGGATTAGATTGGGATCTTACTGTGCTTGTTCCAATTGGGATCTCACTGTGCGGGGTTAGATTGGGATCTCACTGTGCGGGGTTAGATTGGGATCTCACTGTGCGGGGTTAGATTGGGATCTCACTGTGCGGGGTTAGATTGGGATCTCACTGTGCGGGGTTAGATTGGGATCTCACTGTGCGGGGTTAGATTGGGATCTCACTGTGCGGGGTTAGATTGGGATCTCACTGTGCGGGGTTAGATTGGGATCTCACTGTGCGGGGTTAGATTGGGATCTCACTGTGCGGGGTTAGATTGGGATCTCACTGTGCGGGGTTAGATTGGGATCTCACTGTGCGGGGTTAGATTGGGATCTCACTGTGCGGGGTTAGATTGGGATCTCACTGTGCGGGTTAGATTGGGATCTCACTGTGCGGGGTTAGATTGGGATCTCACTGTGCGGGGTTAGATTGGGATCTCACTGTGCGGGGCTTAGATTGGGATCTCACTGTGCGGGGTTAGATTGGGATCTCACTGTGCGGGGTTAGATTGGGATCTCACTGTGCGGGGTTAGATTGGGATCTCACTGTGTGAGGTTTGATTGGGATCTCACTGTGCAGGGGTTAGATTGGGATCTCACTGTGCGGGGTTAGATTGGGATCTCACTGTGCGGATTTAGATTGGGATCTCACTGTACGGGTTAGATTGGGATCTCACTGTGCGGGGTTAGATTGGGATCTCACTGTGCGGAGTTAGATTGGGATCTCACTGTACGGGTTAGATTGGGATCTCACTGTGCGGGGTTAGATTGGGATCTCACTGTGCGGTGGTTTGATTGGATTCACACTGTGCGGAGTTAGAGTGGGATTTCACTGTGTGGAGTTAGATTGGGATCTCACTGTGCGGGGTTAGTTTGGGATCTCACTGTGCGGGGTTCGATTGGGATCTCACTGTGCGGGTATCGATTGGGATCTCACTGTGCGCTGGTTTGATGGGATCTCACTGTGCGGGTTAGATTGGGATCTCACTGTGCGGGTTATGATTGGGATCTCACTGTGCGGTGGTTTGATGGGATCTCACTTTGCGGGTTAGATTGGGATCTCACTGTGCGGATTTAGATTGGGATCTCACTGTACGGGTTAGATTGGGATCTTACTGTGCAGGTTCAAATTGGGATCTCACTGTGCGGGGTTAGATTGGGATCTCACTGTGCAGGGTTAGATTGGGATCTCACTGTGCGGGGTTAGATTGGGATCTCACTGTGCGGGGTTAGATTGGGATCTCACTGTGCGGGGTTAGATTGGGATCTCACTGTGCGGGGGTTAGATTGGGATCTCACTGTGCGGGGTTAGATTGGGATCTCACTGTGCGGGGTTAGATTGGGATCTCACTGTGCGGGGTTAGATTGGGATCTCACTGTGCGGGGTTAGATTGGGATCTCACTGTGCGGGGTTAGATTGGGATCTCACTGTGCGGGTTAGATTGGGATCTCACTGTGCGGGGTTAGATTGGGATCTCACTGTGCGGGGTTAGATTGGGATCTCACTGTGCGGGGTTAGATTGGGATCTCATTGTGCTGGATTAGATTGGGATCTCACTGTGCGGGGCTAGATTGGGATCTCACTGTGTTGGGTTTAGATTGGGATCTCAATGTGCTGGATTAGATTGGGATCTTACTGTGCGGTGATTAGATTGGGATCTCACTGTCCGGGGGTTAGATTGGGATCTCACTGTGCGAGGTTTGGATTGGGATCTCACTGTGTGGGGGTTAGATTGGGATCTCACTGTGCGGGGTTAGATTGGGATCTCACTGTGCGGGGTTAGATTAGGATCTCACTGTGCGGGGTTTGATTGGGATCTCACTGTGAGGGGGTTAGATTGGGATCTCACTGTGCGGGGTTAGAATGGGATCTCACTGTGCGGGGGTTAGATTGGGATCTCACTGTACGGGGGCTAGATTGGGATCTCATTGTGCTGGATTAGATTGGGATCTTACTGTGCTTGTTCCAATTGGGATCTCACTGTGCGAGGTTAGATTGGGATCTTACTGTGTGGGGGTTAGATTGGGATCTCACTGTGCGGGGTTAGATTGGGATCTCACTGTGCGGGGTTAGATTGGGATCTCACTGTGCGGGGTTAGATTGGGATCTCACTGTGCGGGGTTAGATTGGGATCTCACTGTGCGGGTTAGATTGGGATCTCACTGTGCGGGGTTAGATTGGGATCTCACTGTGCGGGGTTAGATTGGGATCTCACTGTGCGGGTTAGATTGGGATCTCACTGTGCGGGGTTAGATTGGGATCTCACTGTGCGGGGTTAGATTGGGATCTCACTGTGCGGGGTTAGATTGGGATCTCACTGTGCGGGGTTAGATTGGGATCTCACTGTGCGGGGTTAGATTGGGATCTCACTGTGCGGGGTTAGATTGGGATCTCACTGTGCGGGGTTAGATTGGGATCTCACTGTGCGGGGGTTAGATTGGGATCTCACTGTGCGGGGTTAGATTGGGATCTCACTGTGCGGGGTTAGATTGGGATCTCACTGTGCGGGGTTAGATTGGGATCTCACTGTGCGGGGTTAGATTGGGATCTCACTGTGCGGGGTTAGATTGGGATCTCACTGTGCGGGGTTAGATTGGGATCTCACTGTGCGGGGTTAGATTGGGATCTCACTGTGCGGGTTAGATTGGGATCTCACTGTGCGGGTTAGATTGGGATCTCACTGTGCGGGGTTTGATTGGGATCTCACTGTGCGGGGTTAGATTGGGATCTCACTGTGCGGGTTAGATTGGGATCTCACTGTGCGGGGTTAGATTGGGATCTCACTGTGCGGGGTTAGATTGGGATCTCACTGTGCGGGTTAGATTGGGATCTCACTGTGCGGGGTTAGATTGGGATCTCACTGTGCGGGGTTAGATTGGGATCTCACTGTGCGGGGTTAGATTGGGATCTCACTGTGCGGGGTTAGATTGGGATCTCACTGTGCGGGGTTAGATTGGGATCTCACTGTGCGGGGTTAGATTGGGATCTCACTGTGCGGGTTAGATTGGGATCTCACTGTGCGGGTTAGATTGGGATCTTACTGTGCAGGTTCAAATTGGGATCTCACTGTGCGGGGTTAGATTGGGATCTCACTGTGCAGGGTTAGATTGGGATCTCACTGTGCGGGGTTAGATTGGGATCTCACTGTGCGGGGTTAGATTGGGATCTCACTGTGCGGGGTTAGATTGGGATCTCACTGTGTGGGGTTAGATTGGGATCTCACTGTGCGGGGTTAGATTGGGATCTCACTGTGCGGGGTTAGATTGGGATCTCACTGTGCGGGGTTAGATTGGGATCTCACTGTGCGGGGTTAGATTGGGATCTCACTGTGCGGGGTTAGATTGGGATCTCACTGTGCGGGGTTAGATTGGGATCTCACTGTGCGGGGTTAGATTGGGATCTCACTGTGCGGGGTTAGATTGGGATCTCACTGTGCGGGGTTAGATTGGGATCTCACTGTGCGGGGTTAGATTGGGATCTCACTGTGCGGGGTTAGATTGGGATCTCACTGTGCTGGGTTTAGATTGGGATCTCAATGTGCTGGATTAGATTGGGATCTTACTGTGCGGTGATTAGATTGGGATCTCACTGTCCGGGAGTTAGATTGGGATCTCACTGTGCGAGGTTTGGATTGGGATCTCACTGTGCGGGGGATGGGTTGGAATCTCCCTGTACGCGTTTAGATTGGGATCGCACTGTGCAGGGGTAAGATTGGGATCTCACTGTGCGGGGTTAGATTGGAATCTCAATGTACGGGGGTTAGATTGGGATCTCACTGTACGGGGGTTAGATTGGGATCTCACTGTGCGGATTTAGATTGGGAACGCACTGTGCGGGGTTGGATTAGGATCTCACTGTGCGGGGTTAGATTGGGATCTCAATGTGCGGGGTTGAATTAGGATTTCACTGTGCGGATTTAGATTGGGATCTCACTGTACGGGTTAGATTGGGATCTTACTGTGCATGTTCCAATTGGGATCTCACTGTGCGGGGTTAGATTGGGATCTTACTGTGCAGGTTTAGATTGGGATCTCACTGTGCGGGGTTAGATTGGGATCTCACTGTGCAGGGTTCAGATTGGGATCTCACTGTGCGGGTTAGATTGGGATCTTACTGTGCATGTTCAATTGGGATCTCACTGTGCGGGGTTAGATTGGGATCTTACTGTGCAGGTTCAAATTGGGATCTCACTGTGCGGGGTTAGAATGGGATCCCACTGTGTGGGGGTTAGATTGGGATCTCACTGTGGGGGTTAGATTGGGATCTCACCTGTGCGGGGTTAGATTGGGATCTCACTGTGCTGGGGTTAGATTGGGATCTCACTGTGCGGGGTTAGATTGGATCTCACTGTGCGGGGTTAGATTGGGATCTCACTGTGTGGGGGTTAGATTGGGATCTCACTGTGCGGGGTTAGATTGGGATCTCACTGTGCGGGGTTAGATTGGGATCTCACTGTGCGGGGGTTAGATTGGGATCTCACTGTGCGGGGTTAGATTGGGATCTCACTGTGCGGGGTTAGATTGGGATCTCACTGTGCGGGGTTAGATTGGGATCTCACTGTGCGGGTTAGATTGGGATCTCACTGTGCGGGGATAGATTGGGATCTCACTGTGCGGGTTAGATTGGGATCTCACTGTGCTGGGTTAGATTGGGATCTCACTGTGCGGGGTTAGATTGGGATCTCACTGTGCGGGGTTAGATTGGGATCTCACTGTCGGGGGTTAGATTGGGATCTCACTGTGCGGGTTAGATTGGGATCTCACTGTGCGGGGTTAGATTGGATTCTCACTGTGCGGGTTAGATTGGGATCTCACTGTGCGGGGTTAGATTGGGATCTCACTGTGCGGGGTTAGATTGGGATCTCACTGTGCGGGTTAGATTGGGATCTCACTGTGCGGGGTTAGATTGGGATCTCACTGTGCGGGGTTAGATTGGGATCTCACTGTGCGGGGTTAGATTGGGATCTCACTGTGCGGAGTTAGATTGGGATCTCACTGTGCGGGGTTAGATTGGGATCCCACTGTGCGGGGGTTAGATTGGGATCTCACTGTGCGGGGCTTAGATTGGGATCCCACTTTGCGGGTGTTAGATTGGGATCTCAATGTGCTGGATTAGATTGGCATTTCACTGTGTGGGGGTTAGATTGGGATCTCACTGTGCGGGGTTCGTTTGGGATCTCACTGTGCGGGATTAGATTGGGATCTCACTGTGCGGGGTTCCATTGGGATCTTCCTGTGCGGGGTTCCATTGGGATCTTCCTGTGCAGTTGTTAGATTGGGATCTCACTGTGCGGGGTTAGATTGGGATCTCACTGTGCGGGGTTAGATTGGGCTCTCAGTGTGCGGGGGTTAGATTGGGATCTCACTGTGCGGGGTTAGATTGGGATCGCACTATGCGGGGTTCGATTGGGATCTCACTGTGAGGGGGTTAGATTGAGATCTCTCTGTGCTGGCATTAGATTGGGATCTCACTGTGCGGGGTTCGATTGGGATCTTACTGTGCGGGGTTCGATTGGGATCTTACTGTGCGGGGTTCGATTGGGATTTTACTGTGCTTGGTTCGATTGGGATCTTACTGTGCTGGGGTTAGATTGGGAACTTACTGTGTGGGGGTTAGATTGGGATCTCAGTGTGCCAGGTAACATTGGGAGCTCACTGTGTGGGTGTTGCACTGGGGCCCCTTGGTGAAATGTTTGTGCCTGACTCCTATGTTCCAGGGTAAGATTCTCTATCTTCGATGGAAGGGAAGCAGGGGTTCGGGGCAAGTTGACGATTTCCGCGAATGACTAACCTTAGCAACCATTTGAGGTGTTGCATCAACATGGCTGGCAGCGGGATAAGGCATCAGCAGTTTGTAAATACCGTTCCATGATTGGGCCCACATATTACCTGCCAAAGCAGAAAGGTAATGTTAACCAGATGCAGAAGACACAAATGCTAAATAGCGTTCGTCAAATTGTCTGCGCATTGTTTAGCCACCTATGCAAACTCGTCTTTCTGATGCCATCAACTCAGAATGTCTGCAGTTACAGCCATGGAACCAAACGTGCCAACAAGCCATTCCACCGTGGCTCAGTGCTGATTTATTTCTGATTTGGTAGATCATGGGTTCAAGTCTTGAGCACAAGATCTAGGCTAACACTCCAGTGCAGTACTGTGGAAGTGCTGCACTGTCAGAGGTGTTGTCCTGTGGATGAGATATTAAACTGAGGCTCCATCGGCCTCATCTGCCCCCTCAGGTAAATGTAAAAAATCCCATGGTACTATTTTGAAGATATTCTGGTTTTGCACAAATTGACTGCCGCGTTTTGGGTAAAAAAAAATGGTAAGACAAATAGGACCATAGTACAAAAAAATGTTAAGATGTCTAAAAATGTTAAAAAGATAAATCTAAAGGCACTGTATCTAAATGCACGAAGCATTCGTAATAAGGTAGATGGATTAACAACGCAAATAGATGTAAACGGATACAATATAATTGCGATTACGGAGACATGGCTGCAGGGTGACCAAGGCTGGGAGCTGAATATTCAAGGATATTTGATATTTAAGAAGGACAGGCAAAAAGGAAAAGGGTGGCGTTGTTAGTAAAGGATGAAATCAGAGCAATAGTGAGAAAGGATATTGGCTCAAAAAATCAAGATGTAGAATCAGTCTGCGTGGAGCTAAGAAGCACCAAGGGGCAGAAAACATTGGTGGGAGTTGTCTATAGGCCTCCAAACCGTAGTGGTAATGTAGGGGATGGCATCAAACAGGACATTAGAGATGCATGTAACAAGGGTACTACAGTAATCATGGGTGACTTTAATCTACATATAGACTGGCCAAACCAAATTAGCAATAATGCCGTGGAGGATGAATTCCTGGAGTGTGTACAAGATGTTTTTTTTTAGACCAGTACGTTGAGGAGCCAACTAGGGAACAGGCTATCCTAGATTGGGTATTGTGCAATGAGAAGGGGTTAATTAATAATCTTGTTGTGCGGGTTCCTTTAGGGAAGAGTGACCATAACATGATAGAATTCTTCATTAAGATGGAAAGTGAAGTAGTCCAATCTGAAACTAGGGTCCTAAATCTGAACAAAGGAAACTACGAAGGTATGAGAAGCGAGTTGGCTATGATAGATTGGGGAGCTTCATTAAAAGGCATGACGGTGGATAGGCAATGGCTAACATTTAAGGAACGAATGCATGAATTGCCACAGTTATACATTCCTTTCTGGTGCAAAAACACAAAAGGAAAAACAGCCCAACCATGGCTAACAAAAGAAATTAAGGATAGTATTAGATCCAAAGAGGAGTCATATAAAGTTGCCAGAAAAAGTAGCAAGCCTGAGGATTGGGAGCAGTTTAGAGTTCAGCAAAAAAGGACCAAGAGATTGATTAAGAGGGGAAAAATAGAGTATGAGAGTAAACTTGCAAGGAACATAAAAGCGGATTGTAAAAGCTTCTACAAGTATGTAAAAAGAAAAAG
Organism: Squalus acanthias; assembly: GCA_030390025.1. Taxonomy (NCBI): domain Eukaryota; kingdom Metazoa; phylum Chordata; class Chondrichthyes; order Squaliformes; family Squalidae; genus Squalus; species Squalus acanthias. The sequence continues at coordinate 39,512,307 of CM059437.1, read as the reverse complement.
ATTAGTGAAGACAAATGTAGGTCCCTTACAGTCAGAAATGGGAGAATTTATAATGGGGAACAAGGAAATGACAGAGCAATTGAACAAATACTTTGGTTCTGTCTTCATGGAAGAGGACACAAATAACTTCCCAGAATGCTAGGGAACCAAGGGTCTAGTGAGAAGGAGGAACGAAAGGAAATTAGTATTGGTAAAAAAATAGTGCTGGAGAAATTAATGGGACTGAAAGCCGATAAATCCCCGGGGCCTGATAATTTGCATCCCAGAGTACTAAAAGAGGTAGCCATGGAAATAGTGGATGCATTGGTTGTCATCTTCCAAAATTCTATAGATTATGGAACAGTTCCTGCAGAGTGGAGGGTGGCAAATGTAACCCCACTATTTAAAAAAGGAGGGAGAGAGAAAACAGGGAACTACAGACTGGTTAGCCTAACATCAACAGTAGGGAAAATGCTAGAGTCTATTCTAAAGGATGTGATAACAGGACACTTAGAAAATATCAACAGGATTAGACAAAGTAAACATAGATTTATGAAAGGGAAATCATGTTTGACAAACCTACTGGAGTTTTTTGAGGATGTAACTGCTAGAATAGATAAGGGAGAACCAGTGGATGTGGTGTATTTGGATTTTCAGAAGGCCTTTGATAAAGTCCCACATAAGAGGTTAGTGTGCAACATTAAAGCACATGGGATTGGGGGTAATATACTGGCATGGATTGAAAATTGGTTAACAGACAGGAAACAGAGAGTAGGAATAAATGGGTCTTTTTCGGGGTGGCAGGTGGTGACTAGTGGGGTACCGCAAGGATCAGTGCTTGGGCCCCAGCTATTCACAATATATATCAATGATTTGGATGAAGGAACCAAATGTAATATTTACAAGTTTGCTAATGACACAAAACTAGGTGCGATTGTGAGTTGTGAGGAGGATGCAAAGAGGCTTCAAGGTGATTTAGACAAGTTGAGTGAGTGGGCAAATACATGGCAGATGCAGTATAATGTAGATAAATGTGAAGTTATCCACTTCGGTAGGAAAAACAGAAAGGCAGAGTATTATTTAAATGGTGATAGATTGGGAAATGTTGATGTACAAAGGGACCTGGGTGTCCTTGTACACCAGTCACTGAAAGCAAACATGCAGGTGCAGCAAGCAGTTAGGAAGGCAAATGGTATGTTGGCCTTCATTGCAAGAGGATTTGAGTACAGGAGCAAGGATGTCTTACTACAGTTATACAGGGCCTTGGTGAGACCACACCTGGAGTACTGTGTGCAGTTTTGGTCTCCTTACCTAAGAAAGGATATACTTGCCATAGAGGGAGTGCAGACTGATTCCTGGGATGGCGGGACTGTCGTATGAGGAGAGATTGGGTCGACTATGCCTGTATTCACTAGAGTTTAGAAGAATGAGAGGGGATCTCATTGAAACGTATAAAATTCTGAAAGGGTTAGACAGACTGGATGCAGGGAGGATGTTTCCCCTGGCTGGGGGGTCTAGAATGAGGGGGTCACAGTCTCAGGATATGGGGTAGGACATTTAGGACTAAGATGAGGAGAAATTTCTTCACTCAGAGGGTGGTGAACCTGTGGAATTCTCTACCACAGAAGGCTGTGGAGGCCAAGTCACTGAATATATTTAAGAAGGAGATAGATCTCTAGACACAAGGCATCAAGGGGTATGGGGAGAGAGCGGGAATATGGTATTGAGATAGAGGATCAGCCATGATCATATTGAATGGCGGAGCAGGCACAAAGGGCCGAATGGCCTACTCCTGCTCCTATTTTTCTATGTTTCTATGTTCTATGTTTCCTACATTACAACAGTGACTACACTTCAAAATTGCTTCATTGATTGTAAAGCACTTTGGGGTGTCCTGAGGTTGTGAAAGGCGCTAAAGAAATGCAGTTTTTCAAGCCTTCTCTCGTTCTATATTATTCCAGTTGAATCTTCACTGTAGCCTTTCCATGGCTTCCTATAATGGAATGCCCACAACTGTACATAACAGCCCATTGCATAATCAATGACTTGTACAAATTTAACATTACTTTCTTGCTTTTAGATTCAATGATGTTACATATGAAAACTCAGAATCCCATTTGCCCTTTTTTAATGGTGTTTTCTACCTCACTCTCACCTTTAAACACCTATCATTTCCTACCCCCACATCTCTCTGTTCCTCGACTCTCAAAAATGTTCCCATTTAGAGTATAGATCCTTTCATAGTATCATAGAATGATGCAGCACAGAAGGAGACCATTCGGCCCATGCCGGCTCCTGGAAAGAACCATTCAATCAGTCCCACTCCCTGTCCTTTCCCCATTGTCCTGAAAATGTTTTCCCTTCAAGTATCTATCCAATTGAAATTAATTATCGAAACTGCTTTCACCATCCTTTCAGGCAGTGCATTCCAGATCACAACAACTCGCTGCATAAAAACTATTTATCCTCATCTGCCCTCTGGTTCTTTTGCCAATCACCTTAAATCTGTGTCCTCTGGTTACCGACCCTTCTGCCACTGGAAACAGTTTCTCCTCATTTACTCCATCAAAACCCTTCATGTGTGGTGCCCAGAATTGAACACATTATTCCAGCTGGGGCCTAACAAGTGTTTTATAAAGCCACTGCTCTTTTTCTCAATTTACTACCTTTCCTGGTCCCCCAAGCTAGCTGGTATTTTAAATGGTCACCCCCTCCTCAGGTACTGTCTCCTTTCCTTTCAAAGCCACCATCATCATCTCCCTCCTTCAAAAAACACCCTAAGTCTCTCTGTCCTTGCTAGTGATCACCCAATCTCCAACCTTCCCTTCTTCTCGTTGGTGAGACCACACCTGGAGTACTGCTTACAGTTTAGGTCACCTTATTTAAGGAGGGATATACTTGCATTGGAGGGTGTTCAGAGAAGGTTCACCAGGTTGATTCCTGAGATGAAGGGGTTGTCTTATGAGGAAAGGTTGAGCAGGTTGGGCCTATACTCATTGGAATTTAGAAGAATGAGAGGTGATCTTATTGAAACATATAAGATTCTGACGGGGCTTGACAGGGTAGATGCTGAGAGGATGTTTCCCCTCGTGGGGGAATCCAGAACTAGGGGGCATAGTTTCAAGATAAGGGGTCGCCCATTTAAGACAGAGATGAGGAGGAATTTCTTCTCTCAGAGGGTCGTGAGTCTTTGGAATTCTCTACCTCAGAGACCTGTGGAGGCGGAGTCATTGAATATATTTAAGGTGGAGATAGACAGATATTTGAACTACAGGGGAGTCAAGGGTTATGGGGAGCGGGCAGGGAAGTGGAGTTGAGGCCAAGATCAGATCAGCCATAATCTTATTGAATGGTAGAGCAGGCACGAGGGGCCGAATGGCCGCCTCCTGCTCCTATTTCTTATGTTCTTATGTTCTCCAAGGTCCTTAAATGTGTTGTCCCAGCTTTGCGCCCATCTCTCCTGCAACTCCCTGTTTGAATCCCTCCAATCAGGCTTCCAACCCACCAATAGCACTGAATCATCCCAGAAGAACCTTGTGATATAAATATCCATCTTACCCAAGAGGTGGGCTGGGATCGGACCCTTCACGTTGATGTACTTGCTCCCATATTTCTTGAACAATGCTCTCCTGACATAGGCATGCAGGTTCAGGTAGAGGGGCTTCAGCTGGTTGTAAATATTCTCCAAATCTGCTTCAAAGGTTTTGGAATCATAGAGGGACCTCCAGAAAGCTCCTGTATCAGCGTGCCCTGAAACAGAAAGAGAAATAAAATGCATCATTCCCAGGTAAAGCACACAATAACTCATTCTTGTTCCTCTGCCATTTTTGTCACATTTGAAGAGCGATATGGACATGCTGAAAGATATAAGGACCGGGTGGTACAGTGGGTTGGGCATAATCCTTACACCTGTGTCAAATCCAGCCAACCCGCTGCAAGGGTGCTGCATGGAATTCTTCTTGTCAAGTCCCTAATGGACATGGTCCCACAGCATCAACTTGGCACCGTTGGCAATCTCACACAAGGTGACTGGTGCGGGAAACGGAATAATGGAAAATGTGTCTTCTGAGACACACTGTTGGGGAATAGATTTAGTCTGCATCTAACCCGTGCTGTACCTGCCCTGGGAGTGTTTGCTCAGACAGTGTAGAGGGAGCTTTACTCTGTATCTAACCCGTGCTGTACCTGCCCTGGGAGTGTTGGATGGGGCAGTGTAGAGGGAGCTTTACTCTGTATCTAACCCGTGCTGTCCCTGCCCTGTGAGTGTTTGATGGGGCAGTGTAGAGGGAGCTTTACTCTGTATCTAACCCGTGCTGTACCTGCCCTGGGAGTGATTGATGGGACAGTGTAGAGGGAGCTTTACTCTGTATCTAACCCGTGCTGTCCCTGCCCTGGGAGTGTTTGATGGGGCAGTGTAGAGGGAGCTTTACTCTGTATCTAACCCGTGCTGTACCTGCCCTGGGAGTGTTTGATGGGACAGTGTAGAGGGAGCTTTACTCTGTATCTAACCCGTGCTGTACCTGCCCTGGGAGTGTTTGATGGGACAGTGTAGAGGGAGCTTTACTCTGTATCTAACCCATGCTGTACCTGCCCTGGGAGTGTTTGATGGGGCAGTGTAGAGGGAGCTTTATTCTGTATCTAACCCGTGCTGTACCTGCCCTGGCTGTGTTTGATGCTAACATTGAATACCCAGGACTAATATTACTCATGTTGAAGATGTTAAAAACAGGTTCTGTTTTTAGAAAAAGGGATTGAACGGCCTATTCCCAGTCTGTATGAACTGTGAGTGTGGTTAACCATACGGGGAGAAGGTACATTCATATAGACAAACCCCTACCCCTTCTACTAGTAGTCACTACAGTGTTTCTGAAAGTCAATTGTGACACGGCCTACTCTTACCCCTGGTAGGCCTCACCGTTCAGTTTTGCTGCCTTGTTGCTCAGCTGCACATATCTCTTGAAGTTTTTCCTCATTTTCTTTCCTGAGGCGTCTCTCCATCCTTTCCAGGCAAACAGCAGCTCATTGTAGTCAGTCGAGGTCGCCATTATCTCCGTCAGATCTGTGGATGATTGACAGATCAGACAGTGTGACAACTGAAGCAGCAGAACCCTGGGCGCCAGTAATTAGCAGCATCCTGCAGGGCTTCAGCACCCGACCGCACTGGGCTCCAGACTGGAAGGGCAGCTCAGCGCCATCTCCTTCCTTCAAACTCCTCCGAAAAATGGCATTCATTCAAATGATTACATATAATCACGAAAAGATAGTTTGTGTTTTCGTGTGTATTGCAGGGCTGTGTGTGTGTACATAACTATAGCACAGTGTGTGTATATAACTGCAGGACTGTGTGTATATAACTGCAGGACTGTGTGTATATAACTGCAGGACTGTGTGTGTATATAATCTAGGCTGACACTCCAGTGCAGTGCTGAGGGAGTGCTGTACTGTCGGAGGTGACGTCTTTTGGATGAGACGTTAAACCGAGGCCCCGTCTGCTCTCTCAGGTGGATGTAAAAGATCCTATGGCACTATTTCGAAGAAGAGCAGGAGAGTTATTCCCAGTGTCCTGGCTCAATATTTATCCCTCAATCAACATCATAAAAAAACATGATCTGGTCATGTATCACATTGCTGTTTGTGGGAGCTTGCTGTGTGCAATTGGCTGCCACTTTTCCCACATTACAACAGTGACTGCACTCCAAAAGTACTTCATTGGCTGTAAAGCACTTTGGGACATCCTGAGGTCATGAAAGGCGCTATATAAATGCAAGTCTTTTTTCTTTTTTAAACTTGCTACGTGGATAGCGCATTTCAGGAGGTGGTCACCCCGCAGCGTAAGAGTGTGCAGGCAGAGAGGGAATGGGTGACTGCCAGACAGACAAGGAGGACCAGGCAGGTAGTGCAGGAGTCCCCTGAGTGCATCTCACTCTCTAACCAGTATTCAGGACTGAGTACCGGTGAGGGTGATGGTTCCTCTGGGGAGTGCAGCCAGATCCATGTCCACGGCGCCACAGGTGGCTCAGCTGCACGGGGGGAGGAGGAAGATCGGGAACACAATAGTGATAGCGGATTCGATAGTTAGGGGAACAGACTGGCGTTTCTGCGGCCGCAGATGTGATTCCAGGATGGTATGTTGCCTCCCTGGTGCCGGGGTCAAGGATGTCACTGAGCGGGTGCAGAACATTCTGAGGGGGGGAGGGTGAACAGCCATAGATAGAAAGAAGGATGAGATCCTGCAGGCAGATTTTAGGGAGCTAAGAAAGAGATTAAAAAGCAGGACCTCAAAGGTAGTAATCTCCGGATTGCTCCCGGTGCCACGAGCTAGTGAGTATAGAAATAGGAGGATAGAGCAGATGAATGAGTGGCTGGAGAGATGGTGCAGGAGAGAGGGCTTTAGATTCCTGGGACATTGGGACTGGCTCTGGGGGAGGTGGGACCTGTACAGGCCGGACGGGTTGCACATCAACAGAGCCGGGACCAATATCCGCGCGGGGCGGGGGAGGTTTGCTGGTGTTGTTGGGGAGGGTTTAAACTAATTTGGCAGGGGGATGGGCACCAGGATGCAACATTAGAAAGGAGAAACAAAGTGCACAAAGGATTGGGAGAGATAGATCGCACTAGAGTAAGAAATAGTACAGTATTATGTGGGGTCAGATTAAGAGAGAATACAAGAAGGTCTAAGATAGGCTTACAGTGCACGTGTGTGAATGCACGAAGCCTGGTAAATAAGGTTGGTGAGCTGCAGGCGCAAATAGCCACATGGGAATACGATGTTGTGGCGATAACGGAGACCTGGCTCAAAAAAGGGCAGGATTGGGTACTAAATATTCCTGGATATAAGGTGTTCAGGAAAGACAGGGAAGGAAAGAAAGGAGGTGGTGTGGCAGTATTGATTAAGGAAAATATTACATTGCTAGAGAGAGAGGATGTCCTGAAGGGGTCAAGGACAGAATCTATATGGCTAGAGTTAAGAAATAATAGAGGTGCCATTACACTACTAGGGGTATTCTTTTGGCCACCAACTAGTGGGAAGGATATAGAGGAGCAAATTTGCAGGGAAATTACAGAGAGGTGCAAGAACAATAGAGTAGTGATAATGGGGGACTTCAATTATCCTAATATAGACTGGGATAGTAATAGTGTAAAGGGCAGAGAGGAGGAAGAATTTCTGAAGTGTGTTCAGGAGAACTTTCTTAATCAGCATGTTTCTGGCCCAACGAGAAAGGAGGAATTGCTGGTTCTGGGGAATGAGGTGGGTCAAGTGGAGCAAGTGGCAGTAGGGGAACATTTAGGTAACAGTGATCATAGTATCATAAGGTTTAGATTAGCTATGGAAAAGGACAGGGAGCAATCTAGAGTAAAAATACTTAATTGGAGGAAGGCCAATTTCAGTGGGTTGAAATGGATTTGGCCCGGGTAAATTGGAATCAAAGATTGGCAGGCAAAACTGTAATCGAACAATGGGCTGCCGTTAAAGAGGAGATGGTTCAGTTACAGTCGAGGTACATTCCCACGAGGGAGAAAGGTAGGGCAACCAAAGTCAGAGCTCTCTGGATAACGAAAGACATAGAGAGTAAGATGAAGCAGAAAAAGGGGGCGTATGACAGATGTCAGGTTGAGAATACAAGTGAGAACCAGGCTGAATATAGAAAGTTCAGAGGGTAGGGAAAAAAGGGAATAAGAGGGGCAAAGAGAGAGTATGAGAATAGATTGGCAGCTAACATAAAAGGAAATCCAAAAGTCTTTTATAGGCATATAAATAGTAAACGGGTAGTAAGGGGGGGGGGGTGGGGGGGCGATTAGGGACCAAAATGGAGACCTATGCATGGAAGCAGAGGGCATGGCTGAGTACTTTGCATCTGTCTTTACCAAGGAAGAAGATGTTGCCAAAATCATAGTGAAAGAGGAGGTAGTTGAGATACTGGATGGGATAAAAATTGATAAAGAGGAGGTACTAGAAAGGCTGTCTGTACTTAAAGAAGATAAGTCACCAGGACTGGATGGGATGCATCCTAGGATGCTGAGGGAAGTAAAGGAGGAAATCGCGGAGGTACTGGCCATAATCTTCCAATCCTCCTTAGATACGGGCTGGTGCCAGAGGACTGGAGAATTGCAAATGTTACACCCTTGTTCAAAAAAGGGTGTAAGGATAAACCCAGCAACTACAGGCCAGTCAGTTTAACCTCGGTAGTGGGGAAGCTTTTAGAAACGATAATACGGGACAAAATTAACAGTCACTTGGACAAGTGTGGATTAATTAAGGAAATTAACGTAGAAAAGTGCAAAGTGATACATTTTGGTTGGAAAACATAGAAACATAGAAAATAGGTGCAGGAGTAGACCATTCGGTCCTTCGAGCCTGCACCGCCATTCAATGCGTTCATGGCTGAACATGCTACCTCAGTACCCCATTCCTGCTTTCTCGCCATACCCCTTGATCCCCTTAGTTGTGAGTGTTATATCTAACTCCCTTTTGAATATATTTAGCGAACTGGCCTCAACAACCTTCTGTGGAAGAGAATTCCATAGATTCACCACTCTCTGGGTGAAGAAGTTCCTCCTCAGCTCAGTCCTAAATGGCTTCCCCTTAATCCTTAGACTGTGACCCCTGGTTCTAGTTTTCCCTACCATTGGGAACATTCTGCCCGCATCTAATTTGTCTAAACCAGTCAGGATTTTAAATGTCTCTATAAGATCCCCCCTCATTCTTCTGAACTCCAGAGGATACAAGTTCAGTTGACCCAATCTTTCTTGATATGTCAGTCCGGCCATCCCAGGAATCAATCTAGTGAACCTTCGCTGCACTCCCTCAATAGCAAGAATGTCCTTCCTTAAGTTAGGAGACCAAAACTGCGCACAATACTCCAGGTGTGGCCTCACCAAGGCCCTGTACAACTGTAGCATCACCTCCCTACTCCTGTACTCAAATCCCCTTGCTATGAAGGCCATCATTCCGTTTGCTTTCTTGACTGCCTGCTGCACTTGCATTCCCACCTTCAGTGACTGATGTACCATGACGCCCAGGTCTCGTTGCACGTCCCCTTTCCCTAATCTGCCACCATTCAGGTAATAGTCCGCCTCTCTATTTTTACCACCAAAGTGGATAACCTCACATTTATCCACATTGTACTTCATCTGCCATACATTTGCCCATTCACCCAACCTGTCCAAGTCACTCTGTAGCCTCCTAGCATCCTCCTCATTGTTCACACTGCCTCCCAATTTAGTGTCATCCGCAAATTTGGAGATATTACATTTAATCCCTTCGTCCAAATCATTAATATATAATGTAAACAGCTGGGGTCCCAGCACCGAACCCTGCGGTACCCCGCTGGTCACTGCCTGCCATTCTGAAAAGTACCCATTTACTCCTACTCTTTGTTTCCTGTGTGCCAACCAGTTCTCAATCCACGTCAACACATTACCCCCAATCCCATGTGCTTTAACTTTGCTCACCAATCTCTTGTGTGGGACCTTGTCGAAGGCCTTCTGAAAGTCCAAATACACCACATCTACTGGTTCCCCCCTGTCCACCCTATTGGAAACATCCTCAAAAAATTCCAGAAGATTTGTCAAGCATGATTTCCCTTTCACAAATCCATGCTGACTTGGACCTATCATGTCGCCACTTTCCAAATGGTCTGTTATGACATCTTTAATAATTGCTTCCATCATTTTACCCACGACCGATGTCAGGCTGACCGGTCTATAATTCCCTGCTTTCTCCCTCCCTCCTTTTTTAAAAAGAGGGGTTACATTGGCCACCCTCCACTCCATCGGAACTGATCCAGAGTCTAAGGAATGTTGGAAAATGATCGTCAATGCATCCACTATTTCCAAGGCCACCTCCTTAAGTACTCTGGAATGCAGACCATCAGGCCCCGGGGATTTTTCAGCCTTCAGTCCCATCAATTTCCCCAATACCTTTTCCCGACTAATAAGGATTTCCCTCAGCTCCTCCCTCTTACCAGATCCTCTGATCCCTTTTATTTCCGGCAGGTTGTGTGTGTCCTCCACAGTAAACACCGAACCAAAGTACTTGTTCAATTGATCTGCCATTTCCTTGTTCCCCATTACGACTTCCCCTGTTTCCGACTGCAGGGGACCTACGTTTGTTTTTACTAACCTCTTTCTTTTTACATATTTATAGAAGCTTTTGCAGTCCATTTTAATGTTCTCTGCAAGCTTCCTTTCATATTTTATTTTCCCTGCCCTAATCAAACCCTTCGTCCTCCTCTGCTGAGTTTTGAAGTTCTCCCAGTCCCCGGGTTTGCTGCTACTTCTGGCCAATTTGTATGCAACTTCCTTGGTTTTAATACTATCCCTGATTTCCCTTGTTAGCCATGGTTGAGCCACCTTCCCTTTTTTATTTTTATGCCAGACCGGGATGTACAATTGTTGTAGTTCATCCATGCGATCTCTAAATGTCTGCCATTGCCCTTCCACTGATAGCCCCTTAAATATCGCTTGCCAATTTAACCTCGCCAATTCACGCCTCATACCCTCAAAGTTGCCCTTATTTAAGTTCTGGACCATGGTCTCTGACTTAACTGTTTCCTTCTCCATCCTAATGTAGAACTCCACCATACTATGGTCACTCTTCCCCAGGGGGCCTCGTACCACAAGATTGCTGATTAGTCCCTCCTCATTACACAACACCCAGTCCAGGATGGCCTCCCCTCGAGTTGGTTCCTCAACATATTGGTTTCGGAAACCATCCCTTAAACACTCCAGGAAATCCTCCTCCACCGTATTGCTTTCAGTTTGAGTAGCCCAATCTATATGCATATTAAAGTCACCCATGATAACTGCCGTGCCTTTTTTGCACGCACCTCTGATTTCCTGTTTCATACCCTCCCCCACCTCACTACTGCTGTTTGGAGGTCTGTACACAACTCCCACTAACGTTTTCTGCCCTTTGGTGTTCTGCAGCTCAACCCATATTGATTCCACATCCTCCAAGCTGATGTCCTTCCTAGCTATTGCATTAATCTCCTCTTTAACCAGCAATGCTACCCCACCCCCTTTTCCTTTTATTCTATCCTTTCTGAATGTTGAATACCCCTGGATGTTCAGTTCCCAGCCTTGATTGTTCTGGAGCCACGTCTCTGTAATCCCAATCACATCGTATCCGTTAACATCTATTTGCACAGTCAATTCATCCACCTTATTACGGATACTCCTTGCATTAAGACACAGAGCCTTTAGGCTTGTTTTATTAACATCCTTTGTCCTTTTAGACTTATGATTTAGTATGGCCCTTTGTGTTTCTTGCCTTTGTTTACTCGGCCTTCCCCTATTGTTTCTCACCCTTCTAACATTTGTTTCTGACTGCATATTACTTCCCCCTGTTTCGCTACATAGGTTCCCATTCCCCTGCCATATTAGTTTAAATCCTCCCGAACTGCTTTAGCAAATATTACCCCGAGGACATCGGTTCCAGTCCTGCCCAAGTGCAGACCGTCCCTTTTGTACAGGTCCCACTTCCCCCAGAACTGGTTCCAATGCCTCAGGAATTTGAATCCCTCCCTCCTGCACCACTGCTCAAGCCACGTATTCAATCTCACTATCCTGTTCTCTCTATTCTGATTAGCACGTGGCCCTGGTAGCAATCCAGAGATTACTACCTTAGAGGTCCTACTTTTTAATTTAGCTCCTAGCTCCCTAAATTCTGCTTGTAGGACCTCTTCCCGCTTTTTACCTATATCGTTGGTACCTACATGCACCACGACAGCTGGCTGTTCACCCTCCCTCTTCAGAATGTTCTGCAGCCGCTCCGAGACATCCTTGACCCTTGCACCAGGGAGGCAACATACCATCCTGGAATCTCGGTTGCGGCCACAGAAACTCCTGTCTATTCCCCTTACAATTGAGTCCCCTATCACTATAGCCCTACCACTCTTTTTCCCGCCCTGCTGTGCAGCAGAGCCAGCAGGGCGGGAAGAACAAGGAGAGGCAATATAAACTAAAGGTTACAATTCTAAAGGGGGTACAGATTGATGAACAGAGAGACCTGGGGGTATATATGCACAAATCGTTGAAGGTGGCAGGGCAGGTTGAGAAAGCGGTTAAAAAAGCCTACGGGATCTTGAGCTTCATAAACAGAGGCATAGAGTACAAAAGCAAGGAAGTTATGACGAACCATTATAAAACACTGGTTCGGCCTCAACTGGAGTATTGTGTCCAATTCTGGGCACCGCACTTTAGGAAGGATGTGAAGGCTTTAGAGAGGGTGCAGAAAAGATTTACGAGAATGATTCCAGGGATGAGGGACTTCAGTTATGTGGATAGACTGGAGAAGCTGGGGTTGTTCTCTTTAGAGCAGAGAAGGTTGAGAGGAGATTTGTTAGAGGTGTTCAAAATCATGAGGGGTCTGGACAGAGTAGATAGAGGGAAACTGTTCCCATTGGCGGAAGGGTCGAGAACCAGAGGACACAGATTTAAGGTGATTGGCAGATGAACCAAAGGCGACATGAGGAAAAACTTTTTTACGCAGTGAGTGGTTAGGATCTGGAATGCACTGCCTGAAAGGATGGTGGAGGCAGAATCAATCACGGCTTTCAAAAGTGAGTTGGAGAAGTACCTGAAAGAAAACAATTTGCAGGGTTATGAGGAAAGGGCGGGGGAGTGGGACTAGCTGAAGTGCTCTTGCAGAGAGCCGGCACGGGCTTGACGGGCCGAATGGCCTTCCTCCATGCTGTAACCATTCTAAGATTCTATGATTCTCTTTATATAATTACAGGGTTGTTTGCATATAACCACAGGTCTGTGTGTGCTCGCCCTGTGCGCTCCCTGTGTTTGCCCCCCGTGCGCTCCCTGTGTGTGCCCCCCGTGCGCTCCCTGTGTGTGACCCCCGTGCGCTCCCTGTGTGTGCCCCCCGTGCGCTCCCTGTGTGTGCCCCCCGTGCACTCCCTGTGTGTGCCCCCCGTGCACTCCCTGTGTGTGCCCCCCGTGCACTCCCTGTGTGTGCCCCCCGTGCGCTCCCTGTGTGTGCCCCCCGTGCGCTCCCTGTGTGTGCCCCCTGTGCGCTCCCTGTGTTTGCCCCCCGTGCACTCCCTGTGTGTGCCCCCCGTGCGCTCCCTGTGTGTGCCCCCCGTGCGCTCCCTGTGTGTGCCCCCCGTGCGCTCCCTGTGTGTGCCCCCTGTGCTATCCAAATGACAGCAGCTCGATCTGTGCATCCTTCTCGCTCGCTTTCCATTAAGCAAATCCACCATCACTTTGCCAAAGCATTGCACACTCACCCTGTAGTGCATGAATGGTGCTGCACACTCACACTCAGTAGTGTAGAAATGGTGTTGCACACTTGCTCGGTAGTGTATAAATGGCGTTTAGTTAACACAGGATAAATGAGGTGAAGCTGTTCCATTACAGTGTGCGACTTACCGGGGTCCAGAGGGTGACAGGTCCCGTTTGCACGACATACTTTTGCAACACTGTAGGTGGTTTCCATTTCAGACAAGACATTGTTGTACTGGAAAGAGAAAAGGCTGACTGTTAAATACAATCATTTGGAAACAATAGACTAAAAATGATGAAGGAGCAAAACCGTCACATCTGAATTGTGCTTCGATCTGCAAGAGAATCCCAGTGGATATAAGTTAAAAATTAGGTTAAGAAGGCAGGGGAGAGGGAAATATCCTACTCAGAAAGTGGGAGATGTAGAATAACTGATCAGCAAGGACATTGAAACAGATAGTGAAAATGGGTTCACAGGATAAACTGATTTTATTTTGGGACAGAGAAATACAGTCTTTCTGCAGTAACTATCTGACATGTGAGCTACTCACTAATTCAATATGGTGCAATCGGTAATTCACACTGAATACTGTACACCACAATCGGTAATTCACACTGAATAATGTACGGCACAATCGGTAATTCACATTGAATACTGTACGGCACAATCGGTAATTCACACTGAATACTGTACGGCACAATCGGTAATTCACACTAAATACTGTACGGCACAATCAGTAATTCACGTTGAATACTGTACGGCACAATCGGTAATTCACACTAAATACGGTATGCCACAATCGGTAATTCACACTGAATACTGTACGGCACAATCAGTAATTCACACTGAATACTGTACGGCACAATCGGTAATTCACACTAAATACTGTATGCCACAATCAGTAATTCACACTGAATACTGTACGGCACAATCCGTAATTCACATTGAATACTGTACGGCACAATCAGTAATTAACACTGAATACTGTACGGCACAATCGGTAATTCACACTAAATACTGTATGCCACAATCAGTAATTCACACTGAATACTGTACGGCACAATCGATAATTCACACTGAATACTGTACGGCACAATCAGTAATTCACATTGAATACTGTACGACACAATCGGTAATTCACATTGAATACTGTACAGCACAATCAGTAATTCACATTGAATACTGTACGGCACAATCGGTAATTCACATTGAATACTGTACGGCACAATCAGTAATTCACATTGAATACTGTACGGCACAATCAGTAATTCACGCTGAATACTGTACGGCACAATCGGTAATTCACACTAAATACTGTATGCCACAATCAGTAATTCACACTGAATACTGTACAGCACAATCGATAATTCACACTGAATACTGTACGGCACAATCAGTAATTCACATTGAATACTGTACGACACAATCGGTAATTCACATTGAATACTGTACAGCACAATCAGTAATTCACATTGAATACTGTACGGCACAATCGGTAATTCACGATGAATACTGTACGGCACAATCGGTAATTCACACTAAATCCTGTATGCCACAATCGGTAATTCACACTGAATACTGTACGACACAATCGGTAATTCACACTGAATACTGTACGACACAATCAGTAATTCACACTGAATACTGTACAACACAATCAGTAATTCACACTGAATACTGTACGACACAATCGGTAATTCACACTGAATACTGTACGGCACAATCGGTAATTCTCACTGAATAATGTACGACACAATCGGTAATTCACACTGAATACTGTACGACACACTCGGTAATTCACACTGAATACTGTACGGCACAATCGGTAATTCTCACTGAATACTGTACAACACAATCAGTAATTCACGTTGAATACCGTACGACACAATCAGTAATTCACACTGAATACTGTACGACACAATCAGTAATTCACATTGAATACTGTACAACACAATCAGTAATTCACACTGAATACTGTACGGCACAATCGGTAATTCTCACTGAATACTGTACAACACAATCAGTAATTCACGTTGAATACCGTACGACACAATCAGTAATTCACACTGAATACTGTACAACACAATCAGTAATTCACATTGAATACTGTACAACACAATCAGTAATTCACACTGAATACTGTACGACACAATCAGTAATTCACATTGAATACTGTACGACACAATCAGTAATTCACACTGAATACTGTACAACACAATCAGTAATTCAGATTGAATACTGTACGGCACAATCAGTAATTCACATTGAATACTGTACGGCACAATCAGTAATTCACACTGAATAAGGTACGGCACAATCGGTAATTCACAATGAATACTGTACGACACAATCAGTAATTCACACTGAATACGGTACGGCACAATCGGTAATTCACGTTGAATTCTGTATGGCACAATCGGTAATTCACACTGAATACTGTACGGCACAATCGGTAATTCACACTGAATACTGTACGACACAATTGGTAATTCACACTGAATACTGTACGGCACAATCAGTAATTCACACTGAATACTGTACGACACAATCGGTAATTCACATTGAATACTGTACAGCACAATCAGTAATTCACATTGAATACTGTACGGCACAATCGGTAATTCACGTTGAATACTGTACGGCACAATCGGTAATTCACACTAAATACTGTATGCCACAATCGGTAATTCACACTGAATACTGTACGACACAATCGGTAATTCACACTGAATACTGTACGATACAATCAGTAATTCACATTGAATACTGTACAACACAATCAGTAATTCACACTGAATACTGTACGACACAATCGGTAATTCACACTGAATACTGTACGGCACAATCGGTAATTCTCACTGAATACTGTACGACACAATCGGTAATTCGCGTTGAATAATGTACGACACAATCGGTAATTCACACTGAATACTGTACGACACACTTGGTAATTCACACTGAATACTGTACGGCACAATCGGTAATTCTCACTGAATACTGTACAACACAATCAGTAATTCACGTTGAATACCGTACGACACAATCAGTAATTCACACTGAATACTGTACGACACAATCAGTAATTCACATTGAATACTGTACAACACAATCAGTAATTCACACTGAATACTGTACGGCACAATCGGTAATTCTCACTGAATACTGTACAACACAATCAGTAATTCACGTTGAATACCGTACGACACAATCAGTAATTCACACTGAATACTGTACAACACAATCAGTAATTCACATTGAATGCTGTACAACACAATCAGTAATTCACCCTGAATACTGTACAACACAATCAGTAATTCACATTGAATACTGTACGACACAATCAGTAATTCACACTGAATACGGTACGGCACAATCGGTAATTCACAATGAATACGGTACGGCACAATCGGTAATTCACAATGAATACTGTACGACACAATCAGTAATTCACACTGAATACGGTACGGCACAATCGGTAATTCACGTTGAATTCTGTATGGCACAATCGGTAATTCACACTGAATACTGTACGGCACAATCGGTAATTCACACTGAATACTGTACGACACAATTGGTAATTCACACTGAATACTGTACGGCACAATCGGTAATTCACACTGAATACTGTACGACACAATCGGTAATTCACACTGAATACTGTACGGCTCAATCAGTAATTCACACTGAATACTGTACGACACAATCGGTAATTCACACTGAATACTGTACGGCTCAATCAGTAATTCACACTGAATACCGTACGGCACAATCGGTAATTCTCACTGAATACTGTACGACATAATCGGTAATTCATATTTGAATAATGTACGACACAATCGGTAATTCACACTGAATACTGTATGACACACTCGGTAATTCACACTGAATACTGTACGGCACAATCGGTAATTCTCACTGAATACTGTACAACACAATCAGTAATTCACGTTGAATACCGTACGACACAATCAGTAATTCACACTGAATACTGTACGACACAATCAGTAATTCACATTGAATACTGTACGGCACAATCAGTAATTCACACTGAATACGGTACGGCACAAACGGTAATTCACAATGAATACTGTACGACACAATCAGTAATTCACACTGAATACGGTACGGCACAATCGGTAATTCACGTTGAATTCTGTACGGCACAATCGGTAATTCACACTGAATACTGTACGGCAAAATCGGTAATTCACACTGAATACTGTACGACACAATTGGTAATTCACACTGAATACTGTACGACACAATCAGTAATTCACATTGAATACTGTACGGCACAATCAGTAATTCACATTGAATACTGTATGGCACAATCAGTAATTCACACTGAATACTGTACGACACAATCAGTAATTCACGCTGAATACTGTATGACACAATCAGTATTTCACGCTGAATACTGTACGACACAATCAGTAATTCACTCTGAATACTGTACGACACAATCGGTAATTCACGCTGAATACTGTACGACACAATCGGTAATTCACACTGAATACTGTACGACACAATCAGTAATTTACATTTAATACTGTACGACACAATCAATAATTCACACTGAATACTGTACGGCACAATCAGTAATTCACATTGAATACTGTACAACACAATCAGTAATTCACACTGAATACTGTACGGCACAATCGGTAATTCACACTGAATACTGTACGACACAATCGATAATTCACACTGAATAATGAACGACACAATCAGTAATTCACACTGAATACTGTACGACACAATCAGTAATTCACACTGAATACTGTACGACACAATTGATAATTCACACTGAATACTGTACGGCACAATCAGTAATTCACATTGAATACTGTACAACACAATCGGTAATTCACACTGAATACTGTACGACACAATCGGTAATTCACACTGAATAATGTACGACACAATCGGTAATTCACACTGAATACTGTACGGCACAATCGGTAATTCACGCTGAATTCCGTACGGCACAATCGGTAATTCACACTGAATACTGTACGGCACAATCAGTAATTCACACTGAATACTGTACGACACAATCGGTAATTCACTCTGAATAATGTACGACACAATCGGTAATTCACACTGAATACTGTACGGCACAATCGGTAATTCACACTGAATACTGTACGGCACAATCGGTAATTCACACTGAATACTGTACGGCACAATCAATAATTCACATTGAATACTGTACGACACAATCAGTAATTCACGTTGAATACCGTACGACACAATCAGTAATTCACATTGAATACTGTACGACACAATCGGTAATCCACACTGAATACTGTACGACACAATCGGTAATTCTCACTGAATACTGTACGACAGAATCAGTAATTCACGTTGAATACCGTACGACACAATCAGTAATTCACACTGAATACTGTACGACACAATCAGTAAATCACATCGAATACTGTACGACACAATCAGTAATTCACACTGAATACTGTACGACACAATCAGTAATTCACATTGAATACTGTACGGCACAATCAGTAATTCACACTGAATACGGTACGGCACAATCGGTAATTCACGTTGAATACTGTACGACACAATCGATAATTCACGTTGAATTCTGTACGGCACAATCGGTAATTCACACTGAATACTGTACGGCACAATCGGTAATTCACACTGAATACTGTACGACACAATTGGTAATTCACACTGAATACTGTATGGCACAATCGGTAATTCACACTGAATACTGTACGGCACAATCGGTAATTCACACTGAATACTGTACGGCACAATCGGTAATTCACACTGAATACTGTACGACACAATTGGTAATTCACACTGAATACTGTACGGCACAATCGGTAATTCACACTGAATACTGTACGGCACAATCGGTAATTCACATTGAATACTGTACGGCACAATCAGTAATTCACACTGAATACTGTACGGCACAATCGGTAATTCACATTGAATACTGTACGGCACAATCGGTAATTCACACTGAATACTGTACGACACAATCAATAATTCACACTGAATACTGTACGACACAATCGGTAATTCACACTGAATACTGTACGACACAATCAATAATTCACACTGAATACTGTACGACACAATCAGTAATTCACACTGAATACTGTACAACACAATCAGTAATTCACATTGAATACTGTACGACACAATCAGTAATTCACACTGAATACTGTACGACACAATCAATAATTCACACTGAATACTGTACGACACTATCAATAATTCACACTGAATACTGTACAACACAATCAGTAATTCACACTGAATACTGTACGACACTATCAATAATTCACACTGAATACTGTACAACACTATCAATAATTCACACTGAATACTGTATGGCACAATCAGTAATTTTCATTTAATACTGTACGACACAATCAGTAATTCACACTGAATACTGTATGACACAATCAGTACTTCACACTGAATACTGTACAACACAATCAATAATTCACACTGAATACTGTACAACACAATCAATAATTCACACTGAATACTGTACGGCACAATCAGTAATTCACATTGAATACTGTACGGCACAATCGGTAATTCACACTGAATACTGTACGACACAATCGATAATTCACACTGAATAATGAACGACACAATCAGTAATTCACACTGAAAACTGTACGACACAATCAGTAATTCACACTGAATACTGTACGACACAATTGGTAATTCACACTGAATACTGTACGGCACAATCAGTAATTCACACTGAATACTGTACGACACAATCGGTAATTCACATTGAATACTGTACAGCACAATCAGTAATTCACATTGAATACTGTACGGCACAATCGGTAATTCACGTTGAATACTGTACGGCACAATCGGTAATTCACACTAAATACTGTATGCCACAATCGGTAATTCACACTGAATACTGTACGACACAATCGGTAATTCACACTGAATACTGTACGATACAATCAGTAATTCACACTGAATACTGTACGACACAATCAGTAATTCACACTGAATACTGTACGACACAATCGGTAATTCACACTGAATACTGTACGGCACAATCGGTAATTCTCACTGAATACTGTACGACACAATCGGTAATTCGCGTTGAATAATGTACGACACAATCGGTAATTCACACTGAATACTGTACGACACACTTGGTAATTCACACTGAATACTGTACGGCACAATCGGTAATTCTCACTGAATACTGTACAACACAATCAGTAATTCACGTTGAATACCGTACGACACAATCAGTAATTCACACTGAATACTGTACGACACAATCAGTAATTCACATTGAATACTGTACAACACAATCAGTAATTCACACTGAATACTGTACGGCACAATCGGTAATTCTCATTGAATACTGTACAACACAATCAGTAATTCACACTGAATACGGTACGACACAATCAGTAATTCACACTGAATACTGTACAACACAATCAGTAATTCACATTGAATACTGTACAACACAATCAGTAATTCACCCTGAATACTGTACAACACAATCAGTAATTCACATTGAATACTGTACGACACAATCAGTAATTCACACTGAATACTGTACAACACAATCAGTAATTCAGATTGAATACTGTACGGCACAATCAGTAATTCACATTGAATACTGTACGGCACAATCAGTAATTCACACTGAATACGGTACGGCACAATCGGTAATTCACAATGAATACTGTACGACACAATCAGTAATTCACACTGAATACGGTACGGCACAATCGGTAATTCACGTTGAATTCTGTATGGCACAATCGGTAATTCACACTGAATACTGTACGGCACAATCGGTAATTCACACTGAATACTGTACGACACAATTGGTAATTCACACTGAATACTGTACGGCACAATCGGTAATTCACACTGAATACTGTACGACACAATCGGTAATTCACACTGAATACTGTACGGCTCAATCAGTAATTCACACTGAATACTGTACGACACAATCGGTAATTCACACTGAATACTGTACGGCTCAATCAGTAATTCACACTGAATACTGTACGGCACAATCGGTAATTCTCACTGAATACTGTACGACATAATCGGTAATTCATATTTGAATAATGTACGACACAATCGGTAATTCACACTGAATACTGTATGACACACTCGGTAATTCACACTGAATACTGTACGGCACAATCGGTAATTCTCACTGAATACTGTACAACACAATCAGTAATTCACGTTGAATACCGTACGACACAATCAGTAATTCACACTGAATACTGTACGACACAATCAGTAATTCACATTGAATACTGTACGGCACAATCAGTAATTCACACTGAATACGGTACGGCACAAACGGTAATTCACAATGAATACTGTACGACACAATCAGTAATTCACACTGAATACGGTACGGCACAATCGGTAATTCACGTTGAATTCTGTACGGCACAATCGGTAATTCACACTGAATACTGTACGGCAAAATCGGTAATTCACACTGAATACTGTACGACACAATTGGTAATTCAAACTGAATACTGTATGGCACAATCGGTAATTCACACTGAATACTGTACGACACAATCAGTAATTCACATTGAATACTGTACGGCACAATCAGTAATTCACATTGAATACTGTATGGCACAATCAGTAATTCACACTGAATACTGTACGACACAATCAGTAATTCACGCTGAATACTGTATGACACAATCAGTATTTCACGCTGAATACTGTACGACACAATCAGTAATTCACACTGAATACTGTACGGCACAATCGGTAATTCACGCTGAATACTGTACGACACAATCAGTAATTCACTCTGAATACTGTACGACACAATCGGTAATTCACACTGAATACTGTACGGCACAATCAGTAATTCACATTGAATACTGTACAACACAATCAGTAATTCACACTGAATACTGTACGGCACAATCGGTAATTCACACTGAATACTGTACGACACAATCGATAATTCACACTGAATAATGAACGACACAATCAGTAATTCACACTGAATACTGTACGACACAATCAGTAATTCACACTGAATACTGTACGACACAATTGATAATTCACACTGAATACTGTACGGCACAATCAGTAATTCACATTGAATACTGTACAACACAATCGGTAATTCACACTGAATACTGTACGACACAATCGGTAATTCACACTGAATAATGTACGACACAATCGGTAATTCACACTGAATACTGTACGGCACAATCGGTAATTCACGCTGAATTCCGTACGGCACAATCGGTAATTCACACTGAATACTGTACGGCACAATCAGTAATTCACACTGAATACTGTACGACACAATCGGTAATTCACTCTGAATAATGTACGACACAATCGGTAATTCACACTGAATACTGTACGGCACAATCGGTAATTCACACTGAATACTGTACGGCACAATCGGTAATTCACACTGAATACTGTACGGCACAATCAATAATTCACATTGAATACTGTACGACACAATCAGTAATTCACGTTGAATACCGTACGACACAATCAGTAATTCACATTGAATACTGTACGACACAATCGGTAATCCACACTGAATACTGTACGACACAATCGGTAATTCTCACTGAATACTGTACGACAGAATCAGTAATTCACGTTGAATACCGTACGACACAATCAGTAATTCACACTGAATACTGTACGACACAATCAGTAATTCACATCGAATACTGTACGACACAATCAGTAATTCACACTGAATACTGTACGACACAATCAGTAATTCACATTGAATACTGTACGGCACAATCAGTAATTCACACTGAATACGGTACGGCACAATCGGTAATTCACGTTGAATACTGTACGACACAATCGATAATTCACGTTGAATTCTGTACGGCACAATCGGTAATTCACACTGAATACTGTACGGCACAATCGGTAATTCACACTGAATACTGTACGACACAATCAGTAATTCACACTGAATACTGTACGACACAATCAATAATTCACACTGAATACTGTACGACACTATCAATAATTCACACTGAATACTGTACAACACAATCAGTAATTCACACTGAATACTGTACGACACTATCAATAATTCACACTGAATACTGTACAACACTATCAATAATTCACACTGAATACTGTACGTCACAATCAGTAATTTACATTTAATACTGTACGACACAATCAGTAATTCACACTGAATACTGTATGACACAATCAGTAATTCACACTGAATACTGTACGACACAATCAATAATTCACACTGAATACTGTACAACACAATCAATAATTCACACTGAATACTGTACGGCACAATCAGTAATTCACATTGAATACTGTACGGCACAATCGGTAATTCACACTGAATACTGTACGACACAATCGATAATTCACACTGAATAATGAACGACACAATCAGTAATTCACACTGAATACTGTACGACACAATCAGTAATTCACACTGAATACTGTACGACACAATTGATAATTCACACTGTATAGTGTACGGCACAATCAGTAAATCACATTGAATACTGTACAACACAATCGGTAATTCACATTGAATACTGTACGACACAATCGGTAATTCACACTGAATAATGTACGACACAATCGATAATTCACACTGAATACTGTACGGCACAATCGGTAATTCACGCTGAATTCCGTACGGCACAATCGGTAATTCACACTGAATACTGTACGACACACTCAGTAATTCACACTGAATACTGTACGGCACAATCGGTAATTCACACTGAATACTGTACGACACAATCGGTAATTCTCACTGAATACTGTACGACACAATCAGTAATTCACGTTGAATACCGTACGACACAATCAGTAATTCACGTTGAATACCGTACGACACAATCAGTAATTCACATTGAATACTGTACGACACAATCGGTAATTCACACTGAATACTGTACGACAGAATCAGTAATTCTCACTGAATACCGTACGACACAATCAGTAATTCACGTTGAATACCGTACGACACAATCAGTAATTCACACTGAATACTGTACGACACAATCAGTAATTCGCATCGAATACTGTACGACACAATCAGTAATTCACACTGAATACTGTACGACACAATCAGTAATTCACATTGAATACTGTACGGCACAATCAGTAATTCACACTGAATACGGTACGGCACAATCGGTAATTCACACTGAATACTGTACGGCACAATCGGTAATTCACACTGAATACTGTACGGCACAATCGGTAATTCACAATGAATACTGTACGACACAATTGGTAATTCACACTGAATACTGTACGACACAATCGGTAATTCACACTGAATACTGTACGACACAATCAATAATTCACACTGAATACTGTACGACACAATCAGTAATTCACACTGAATACTGTACGGCACAATCAGTAATTCACACTGAATACTGTACGGCACAATCAGTAATTCACACTGAATACTGCACGGCACAATCGGTAATTCACATTGAATACTGTACGGCACAATCGGTAATTCACATTGAATACTGTACGGCACAATCGGTAATTCACACTGAATACTGTACGACACAATCAATAATTCACACTGAATACTGTACGACACAATCGGTAATTCGCACTGAATACTGTACGACACAATCAATAATTCACACTGCATACTGTATGACACAATCAGTAATTCACACTGAATACTGTACGACACAATCAGTAATTCACATTGAATACTGTACGACACAATCAGTAATTCACACTGAATACTGTATGACACAATCAATAATTCACACTGAATACTGTACGACACTATCAATAATTCACACTGAATACTGTACAACACAATCAGTAATTCACACTGAATACTGTACGACACTATCAATAATTCACACTGAATACTGTACAACACTATCAATAATTCACACTGAATACTGTACGGCACAATCAGTAATTTTCATTTAATACTGTACGACACAATCAGTAATTCACACTGAATACTGTACGACACAATCAGTAATTCACACTGAATACTGTACGACACAATCAATAATTGACACTGAATACTGTACAACACAATCAATAATTCACACTGAATACTGTACGGCACAATCAGTAATTCACACTGAATACTGTACTGCACAATCGGTAATTCACACTGAATACTGTACGACACAATCGATAATTCACACTGAATAATGAATGACACAATCAGTAATTCACACTGAAAACTGTACGACACAATCAGTAATTCACACTGAATACTGTACGACACAATTGATAATTCACACTGAATACTGTACGGCACAATCAGTAATTCACATTGAATACTGTACAACACAATCGGTAATTCACATTGAATACTGTACGACACAATCGGTAATTCACACTGAATAATGTACGACACAATCGGTAATTCACACTGAATACTGTACGGCACAATCGGTAATTCACGCTGAATTCCGTACGGCACAATCGGTAATTCACACTGAATACTGTACGACACAATCAGTAATTCACACTGAATACTGTACGACACAATCAGTAATTCACATTGAATACTGTACGACACAATCAGTAATTCACACTGAATACTGTACGACACAATCAATAATTCACACTGAATACTGTACGACACTATCAATAATTCACACTGAATACTGTACAACACAATCAGTAATTCACACTGAATACTGTACGACACTATCAATAATTCACACTGAATACTGTACAACACTATCAATAATTCACACTGAATACTGTACGTCACAATCAGTAATTTACATTTAATACTGTACAACACAATCAGTAATTCACACTGAATACTGTACGACACAATCAGTAATTCACACTGAATACTGTACGACACAATCAATAATTCACACTGAATACTGTACAACACAATCAATAATTCACACTGAATACTGTACGGCACAATCAGTAATTCACACTGAATACTGTACGGCACAATCGGTAATTCACACTGAATACTGTACGACACAATCGATAATTCACACTGAATAATGAACGACACAATCAGTAATTCACACTGAATACTGTACGACACAATTGATAATTCACACTGAATACTGTACGGCACAATCAGTAATTCACATTGAATACTGTACAACACAATCGGTAATTCACATTGAATACTGTACGACACAATCGGTAATTCACACTGAATAATGTACGACACAATCGGTAATTCACACTGAATACTGTACGGCACAATCGGTAATTCACGCTGAATTCCGTACGGCACAATCGGTAATTCACACTGAATACTGTACGGCACAATCAGTAATTCACACTGAATACTGTACGGCACAATCAGTAATTCACACTGAATACTGTACGACACAATCGATAATTCACACTGAATACTGTACGGCACAATTGGTAATTCACACTGAATACTGTACGGCACAATCAGTAATTCACACTGAATACTGTACGGCACAATCAGTAATTCACATTGAATACTGTACGGCACAATCGGTAATTCACACTGAATACTGTACGACACAATCGATAATTCACACTGAATAATGAACGACACAATCAGTAATTCACACTGAATACTGTACGACACAATTGATAATTCACACTGAATACTGTACGGCACAATCAGTAATTCACATTGAATACTGTACAACACAATCGGTAATTCACATTGAATACTGTACGACACAATCGGTAATTCACACTGAATAATGTACGACACAATCGGTAATTCACACTGAATACTGTACGGCACAATCGGTAATTCACGCTGAATTCCGTACGGCACAATCGGTAATTCACACTGAATACTGTACGGCACAATCAGTAATTCACACTGAATACTGTACGGCACAATCAGTAATTCACACTGAATACTGTACGACACAATCGATAATTCACACTGAATACTGTACGGCACAATTGGTAATTCACACTGAATACTGTACGGCACAATCAGTAATTCACACTGAATACTGTACGGCACAATCAGTAATTCACATTGAATACTGTACAACACAATCGGTAATTCACACTGAATACTGTACGGCACAATCAGTAATTCACACTGAATACTGTACGGCACAATCGGTAATTCACACTGAATACTGTACAACACAATCGGTAATTCACACTGAATACTGTACGGCACAATCGGTAATTCACGCTGAATTCCGTACGGCACAATCGGTAATTCACACTGAATACTGTACGGCACAATCAGTAATTCACACTGAATACTGTACGGCACAATCAGTAATTCACACTGAATACTGTACGACACAATCGATAATTCACACTGAATACTGTACGGCACAATTGGTAATTCACACTGAATACTGTACGGCACAATCAGTAATTCACACTGAATACTGTATGGCACAATCAGTAATTCACATTGAATACTGTACAACACAATCGGTAATTCACACTGAATACTGTACGGCACAATCAGTAATTCACACTGAATACTGTACGGCACAATCGGTAATTCACACTGAATACTGTACAACACAATCGGTAATTCACACTGAATACTGTACGGCACAATCAGTAATTCACACTGAATACTGTACGGCACAATCGGTAATTCACACTGAATACTGTACAACACAATCGGTAATTCACACTGAATACTGTACGGCACAATCGGTAATTCACGCTGAATTCCGTACGGCACAATCGGTAATTCACACTGAATACTGTACGGCACAATCAGTAATTCACACTGAATACTGTACGGCACAATCAGTAATTCACACTGAATACTGTACGACACAATCGATAATTCACACTGAATACTGTACGGCACAATTGGTAATTCACACTGAATACTGTACGGCACAATCAGTAATTCACACTGAATACTGTATGGCACAATCGGTAATTCACACTGAATACTGTACGGCACAATCAGTAATTCACACTGAATACTGTACGGCACAATCGATAATTCACACTGAATACTGTACGGCACAATCGGTAATTCACACTGAATTTTTAACAGCAGCAACAATGATAGCGTTAAGAGTGATTAATAAAAATATCAATAAATAACAGCAACGATATCAACAAATGTAACGAGAAGATTAATGTGAAGCCATTGATGGATCTAGCTCCCTCACGGGCGTGCCTGAGGCTGAGCTGTGAGTGAGACTGAGCGGGAGGAGGTGGGCTCTGTACCAGAGGAGCGCCCTATTCCCTCACCCCTCCCCTTGTGCCAAGGGCCCGGCCTGTCGGTCACGATCAGGGAGCTGGGTAACTGATGCTGCTCCGAGGGGGGACGCGGGGAGCAGGTGGGCTGCAACTACTGGTACCTGCCGGTTGCCTCACTGGAGGATCATCCTCAGCAGCCAGATCCTGCAAGGCCTGTGCGCCTGGCACTAAAGCCTGGGGTGGACGGAAGGCTCGCTGGGAACTGCTGCCTTCTTGCTGGTCAGCAGCAGGTCCCTCATGGCCCTGGACTGTCTCCGCCGTGGTTGGCGCTGCAGGGGGTGGGTGGGCACACGGGCATCAGCTGCAGTACAGTCGTACTCGCCACGAACATGTCAACTCCCCGTGCAGCAAGTTGGCAAAGGCTGCCCACATTCTGATTGAGGAGTCTCGTCTCCCGGTGCAGGGACCCAAGATATTGCTGGTGCCCACCTTGCTCGAGAAAACCAGTAATTCACATCAAATACTAAATGACACAATCAGTAATTCACATTAATATTAAATGCAATCGACACAATCAGCAATTTGTGTCAAATACAGTAAGACACAATCAGCAATTCATGTCAAATACTAAATCATGCAATCATTGACTCACATCAAACACTACAGGACACCATCAGTAAATCAACATCAAATGCTGTACAACACAAGCAGTAATTCACATCAAACACTACAGGACACAATCAGTAATTCACGTCAAATACTACATAATGCCATCAGTAAATCACATTGAAATACTACCCGACAGAATCAATAATTCACAACAAATGCAGTTCAACAAAAGCAGTAATTAACATTATACCCTAAATGGCACACTCAGTAATTCATGTCAATAACACACGGCACAATCTGTAAATCACACCAAAATACTTTGAGGCACAATCAGTAATTCACATTAAATAGTATACAACGCAATTAGTAATTTATGTCAAATATTACACGACCAAACAGTAATTCACATCAAATGCTAGAGGACACAATCAGTAATTCACATCAAGCACTGCACAACACAATCAGTAATTCCTGCCAATAACTACACGACACAATCACAATCAGTAATTAGGAACAGGAGGAGGCCACTCAGCCCCTCCAGCCTGTTCCGCCATTCAATGAGATCATGGCTGATCTGTATCTTAGCTCCATCCATCTGCCTTTACTCCATAATCCTTTTATACCCTTGTCTAGCAAAAAACTATCGCTCTCAGACTGAAAATTACTAATTGAGCTCGCATCTACTGCTTTTTGTGGGAGAGAGTTCTATACTTCTACCACACTTTGTGTGAAAAAGTGTGGCCTGGCTCTGATTTTAGTTCACGTTTACTTGTCCTAGACTCCCTCACCAGCCGAAAAAGTTTATCTCTGTCTACCCTATCAATTCCTTTCAAAATCGTAAAAACCTTCAATCAATTCACCCCTTAACCTTCTATATTCCAGGGAATACAAGCCCAGTTTATGTAATCGCTCCTCATAATCTAACCCCTGGAACCCTGGTAACATTTTGGTGAATTTACACTGCACTCCTTCCAAGGCCAATATCTGCAGGTACAGCAAGCAATTAGGAAGGCAAATGGTATGTTGACCTTTATTGCAAAGGAGTGGGAATATAAGAGTAAGGAAGTCTTGCTGCAATTATACAGGGCTTCGATGAGACCACACCTGGAGTACTGTGTACAGTTTGGTCTCCTTATCTAAGGAAGGGTGTACTTGCCTTCGAGGGGTTGCAACGAAGGTTCACTAGACTGATTCCTGGGATAAGAGAGCAGTCCTATGAGGAGAAATTGATTAGAATGGGCCTATATTCTCTGGAGTTTAGAAGAATGAGAAGTGATCTCATTGAAATGTATAAAGTTCTTTGAGGGCCTAACAGGGTAAATGCTGAGAGGTTGTTTCCCCTGGCTGGAGAGTCTAGAACTAGGGGTCACAGTCTCAGGATAAGGGGTCGGCCATTTAGGGCTGAGATGAGGAGAAATTTCTTTACTCAGAGGGTTGTGAATCTTTGGAATTCTCTACCCCAGAGGGCTGTGGAGGCTCAGTCATTGAGTATATTCAAGACAGAGATCGACAGATTTTTGGGCACTAAGGGATATGGGGATCGAGCGGGAAAGTGGAGTTGAGGTCGATGATCAGCCATGATCTTATTGATGTGGAGATGCCGGCGTTGGACTGGGGTGGACAAAAATGAGAAGTCGCACAACACCAGGTTATAGTCCAACAGATTTATTTAATTTTACAAGCTTTCGGAGCTGTTCGCTCCTTCCTCAGGTAGAGTAGCTGTGAGAGAATCTCCCAGAATTCACAATATAAGCACAGAAAAAATCTATTCAAATCTTTCCCTACATCAAAGACACACTAAGAGCACAGCCAAGACAATGAGATGTGTCCCAGGGGGTCCAACGTGTCAAAACACCTGCTGGCTGCATATCCTGTCAATTTGTGTTGGTTCTTGTGTTAGTCTTTTTAAAAAAAAACACCTGGAAAGACCGGCCATGATGTCAAGTCACGTTCTGTATCGTGACATGAACCCGATATCGCGATTGAGGCCATCCTCATGAGTGCGGAACTTGGCTATCAGTTTCTGCTCTATGATTTTGCGCTGTCGTGTATCCCGAAGGCCGCCTTGGAGAACGCTTACCCGCAGATCCGAGGCTGAATGCCCCTGACTGCTGAAGTGTTCCCCGACTGGGAGGCAACCCTCCTGCCTGGCGATTGTTGCGCGGTGTCCGTTCATACGTTGTCTCAGTGTCTGCATGGTCTCGCCGATGTACCATGCTCTGGAGCATCCTTTACTGCAACGTATCAGGTAGACAACGTTGGCCGAGTCACATGAGTATGTACCGTGTACCTGGTGGGTAGTGTCCTCACGTGTGATGATGGTATCTGTGTCCATGATTTGGCATGTCTTGCAGAGGTTGCCGTGGCAGGGTTGTGTGGTGTCGTGGTTGCTGTTCTCCTGAAAGATGGGTAATCTGCTGCGAACGATGGTACATTTGAGGTTAGGCGGCTGCTTGAAGGCGAGTAGTGGAGGCGTGGGGATGGCCTTAGCAAGGTGTTCGTCGTCATCGATGACATGTTGAAGGCTGCGAAGAACATGGCGTAGTTTTTCCGCTCCGGGGAAGTACTGGACGACGTAGGGTACTCTGTTGGTTGTGTCCCGTGTTCGTCTTCTGAGGAGGTCTATGCGGTTTTTCGCTGTGGCCCGTCGGAACTGTCGATCGACGAGTCGAGCGTCATATCCCGTTCTTACGAGGGCGTCTTTCAGTGTCCGTAGGTGTCCATCACGTTCCTCCTCGTCTGAGCAGATCCTGTGTATTCGCAGGGCTTGTCCATAGGGGATGGCTTCTTTAACGTGGTTAGGGTGGAAGCTGGAGAAGTGGAGCATCGTGAGGTTGTCCGTGGGCTTGCGGTAGAGTGAAGTGCTGAGACGTCCGTCTTTGATGGAGATTCATGTGTCCAAGAATGAAACCGATTCTGAGGAGTAGTCCATGGTGAGTTTGATGGTGGGATGGAACCTGTTGATGCTATCGTGTAGTCCTTTCAGTGATCCTTCGCCGTGGGTCCAAAGGAAGAAGATGTCGTCGATGTATCTGGTGTACAGCGTTGGTTGGAGGTCCTGTGCAGCGAAGAAGTCTTGCTCGAACTTGTGCATGAAGATGTTGGCGTATTGGGGTGCGAATTTGGTCCCCATGGCTGTTCCGTGTGTTTGGGTAAAAAAATGGTTGTCGAAGGTGAAGACATTGTGGTCAAGGATGAAGCGGATGAGTTGTAGGATGGCGTCCGGAGATTGGCTGTTGTTGGTGTTGAGTACTGAGGCTGTCGCAGCGATGCCGTCATTGTGGGGGATATTGGTGTAGAGTGCCGATACGTCCATCGTGACGAGGAGTGTTCCTGGTTCAACTGGTCCATGGGTGCTGAGTTTCTGCAAGAAGTCTGTAGTGTCGCGACAGAAGCTGGGGGTTCCCTGTACGATGGGTTTCAGGATGCCCTCGACGTACCCAGAGAGGTTCTCACACAGGGTTCCGTTGCCTGATACGATAAGACGTCCGGGTGTGTTGGCTTTGTGTATCTTTGGGAGGCAGTAAAAGTCTCCTACGCAGGGAGTACGTGGGATGAGAGCGCGTAGGATGTTTTGAAGGTCTGGATCGAAGGTCTTGATCAGTCTATTGAGTTGGCGGGTGTGTTCTTTGGTCGGATCTGCGGGTAGCTGTCTGTAGTGTTCCTGGTTGTCCAGTTGTCGGTATGCTTCTTTGCAATAGTCCATTCTGTTCTGTATGACGATGGCTCCTCCTTTGTCTGCTGGTTATATCTCCCACAATGACGGCATCGCTGCGACAGCCTCAGTACTCAACACCAACAACAGCCAATCTCCGGACGCCATCCTACAACTCATCCGCTTCATCCTTGACCACAATGTCTTTACCTTCGACAACCATTTTTTTACCCAAACACACGGAACAGCCATGGGGACCAAATTCGCACCCCAATACGCCAACATCTTCATGCACAAGTTCGAGCAAGACTTCTTCGCTGCACAGGACCTCCAACCAACGCTGTACACCAGATACATCGACGACATCTTCTTCCTTTGGACCCACGGCGAAGGATCACTGAAAGGACTACACGATAGCATCAACAGGTTCCATCCCACCATCAAACTCACCATGGACTACTCCTCAGAATCGGTTTCATTCTTGGACACACGAATCTCCATCAAAGACGGACGCCTCAGCACTTCACTCTACCGCAAGCCCACGGACAACCTCACGATGCTCCACTTCTCCAGCTTCCACCCTAACCATGTTAAAGAAGCCATCCCCTATGGACAAGCCCTGCGAATACACAGGATCTGCTCAGACGAGGAGGAACGTGATGGACACCTACGGACACTGAAAGACGCCCTCGTAAGAACGGGATATGACGCTCGACTCGTCGATCGACAGTTCCGACGGGCCACAGCGAAAAACCGCATAGACCTCCTCAGAAGACGAACACGGGACACAACCAACAGAGTACCCTACGTCGTCCAGTACTTCCCCGGAGCGGAAAAACTACGCCATGTTCTTCGCAGCCTTCAACATGTCATCGATGACGACGAACACCTTGCTAAGGCCATCCCCACGCCTCCACTACTCGCCTTCAAGCAGCCGCCTAACCTCAAATGTACCATCGTTCGCAGCAGATTACCCATCTTTCAGGAGAACAGCAACCACGACACCACACAACCCTGCCACGGCAACCTCTGCAAGACATGCCAAATCATGGACACAGATACCATCATCACACGTGAGGACACTACCCACCAGGTACACGGTACATACTCATGTGACTCGGCCAACGTTGTCTACCTGATACGTTGCAGTAAAGGATGCTCCAGAGCATGGTACATCGGCGAGACCATGCAGACACTGAGACAACGTATGAACGGACACCGCGCAACAATCGCCAGGCAGGAGGGTTGCCTCCCAGTCGGGGAACACTTCAGCAGTCAGGGGCATTCAGCCTCGGATCTGCGGGTAAGCGTTCTCCAAGGCGGCCTTCGGGATACACGACAGCGCAAAATCATAGAGCAGAAACTGATAGCCAAGTTCCGCACTCATGAGGATGGCCTCAATCGCGATATCGGGTTCATGTCACGATACAGAACGTGACTTGACATCATGGCCGGTCTTTCCAGGTGTTTTTTTTTAAAAAGACTAACACAAGAACCAACACAAATTGACAGGATATGCAGCCAGCAGGTGTTTTGACACGTTGGACCCCCTGGGACACATCTCATTGTCTTGGCTGTGCTCTTAGTGTGTCTTTGATGTAGGGAAAGATTTGAATAGATTTTTTCTGTGCTTATATTGTGAATTCTGGGAGATTCTCTCACAGCTACTCTACCTGAGGAAGGAGCGAACAGCTCCGAAAGCTTGTAAAATTAAATAAATCTGTTGGACTATAACCTGGTGTTGTGCGACTTCTCATTTATGATCTTATTGAATAGTGGAGCAGACTCGAGGGGCCGTATGGCCGACTCCTGCTCCGATTTCTTATGTTCTTACTTCTTCTTATGTTCTTTCTAAAATGCATTGCCCAGAACTGTACAGATGTGCTCAAACTAAGGCTTTGTGCAGCTGTAGCAAAACTTCCTCCCATTTATATTCTAGCCCTCTAGTTAGAAAGGCTGACTTTCCATTCGCCTTTTCGATTAGTTTTTGTACCTGACTGCTACATTTTAGTGATCTGTGTACAGGGGCCCCGAAATCTCTTTGGATCTCCACTGTTTTTCACCATTTAAACAATAATCGGATCGATCCTCTTTTGGTCCAAAATGGATGACCTCACACTTACCGGTATTGAA
The DNA here is from genome assembly GCA_030390025.1 of Squalus acanthias. Classification (NCBI taxonomy): domain Eukaryota; kingdom Metazoa; phylum Chordata; class Chondrichthyes; order Squaliformes; family Squalidae; genus Squalus; species Squalus acanthias. Next base: position 39,477,529 of record CM059437.1, on the reverse strand, counting down.
ATCCATCTGCCACAGTTTTGTCCACTCACTTCTTTAATTCATTTATGGGATGTGATTTATATAATTAACTGAATTTAAATTCCCCAGCTGCCGTGGGGGGGATTTGAATTCACGTCTCTGGATCATTAGTTCAGGCCTCTGGATTACGAGCCCAGTAACATTACCACTATGCTACTGCTCCCGTAATCTATCAATGTCTCTTTGTAATTTTATGCTGCCGTCTACACTACTTACTATACCTCCAATCTTTGTGTTATCGGCAAACTTGGATATATGGCTCCCTATTGTGTTGTGCAAGTCATTAATAAATATAGTGAATAGTTGAGGCCCCAGCACAGAGTCTTGTGGGACACCACAAGTCACTTCCTTTCAATCCGAGTACATACCCGTTATCCCTACTCTCTATCTTCAACTACCTAACCAATCTCCTAACCAGGTCAATAATTTGCCTCCTATTCCATGAGCTTTCATTGTAGCTAACAGACACTTTGGGCTGGATTTTTATACTGGGGCGGGTTGGGGTCGTGACATCCACTTTTCGTGTTATCCACCCGACTGCAATTGGATGTGGGAGATTGATGCAATTTTCACCTAATTGGGCAATTGAGTTCCAGCATGTGGGAACCCATGACCCAATTAGTGTTTTCAGTCTGAAAGTCGCCTCTGATGATGTCATCATTGCTGCTGCATTGAAGGTCTTCAGAGACTGCCTGGCCTTTGCTGTGAGAGGACCTGGATGCAAAATGAGCAGCAGCAGCCCTAAGTCTGCTCCCAGATATTTTTACACCACCACTCCCAGATATGTCTCCTCTCCATCCACATAGCTATCCGTATATGCATCTCCATAGCCAGCCAAATAAATGTGCTCCCGCCAGGTTTCACATTCGTGGTTCACAACAGGCGTGCTTCACGTAGAAAAAGGGTTAAAATCACAAAGGCCTTTCAAAATGGCATTATAGAGGCAATTTAGTGCTTGTTAAGGGCCTTAACAGCCTATCCCGCCTCTTGGAGGCGAGATGGAGTCGGGACCAGCAGACACGATTTAATTAAAATTGCGTGGAGGCGGGATGGAGGCAGACTTGTGCCCGCCCGCCAGTTTTCGCAAGTTTAACCCCCACACGCCCCCCACACGCCTCCAAACCCATCTCCATGGGTCTATGAAAATCCAGCCCTTTATGCGGAACCTTATTCGAATGCCTTCTGGATGTCCATATAAACGACATCAATAGACATTCCCCTGTCTACTACTGTAGATACTGCCTCAAAAATATAATATCAAATACTATACAACACAATTATTAAATCACATCAAACACTACATGACACAATCAGTAATTCACGTCAAATACTACAGGACTGCATCAGTAATTCACACTAAATAGTATGCAACAAAATAAGTAATTCACATTAAATACTTTTTGACATAATCAATAAATCATATAAAACACGATATGACACAATGAGTAATTCACATCAGAGGCTACACATCACAATCAATAATTCACATCAAATATTATACAGCAGAACCAATAATTCACGTTATTTTCTGCACAGGAAACTCATAAAGGTCCTTTTACAATCTCACCATTTAAGGTGTGCTTCTTTTCCCCATTCTTACCACAACATGTATTATTCACATTTCTCTATAGTGAACTGCATCTGCCACTAATCTACCCATATCTGATTCCTGGGATGGGGGGATTGTCCCGTGAGGAGAGATTGAGTAGACTAGGCCTATATTCTCTAGAGTTTAGAAGAATGATTTAATCGAAACATACAAAATTCTTACAGGGCTTGACAGGGTAGATGCAGGGAGGATGTTTCCCCTGGCTGGGGAGTCTAGAACCAGGGGTCACAGTCTCAGAATAAGGGGTCGGCCATTTAGGACTGAGATGAGGAGAAATGTTTTCACTCAGAGGGTGGTGAATCTTTGGAATTCTCTACCCCAGAGGGCTGTGGAGGCTCAGTCGTTGAGTATATTCAAGACAGAGATTGTAAAATTTTTGAATATTAAGGGAATCAAGGGATATGGGGATTGTGCAGGAAAGTGGAGATGAGGTAGAAGATCAGCCATGATCTTATTGAATGGCAGAGCAGGCTCGAAGGGCCGAATGGCCTACTCCTGCTCCTATTTCTTATGTTCTTATATCGCCAGCCTAACTATGTCCTCCTGCAGTCTTTCACTATCTTTGTTACAATTTGCCACACCCCCCCCTGCTTCCCTCAATTTTGCATCGTCACCAAATTTCTCGATTGTTCCCTCAATTCATGTGCATGGTAAATAAGGGTAGGACAACACTCACCAATAGACTGTCCATTCTGACTGCATGCTTAAAAATGCTGCAAGGGTTTTACAGGGTGATTCCTATTTTAACAGCAAATATGTTATTGGGCAATTGGTACTGATCTGGTTGAACTTGCACTCTGTTTGGTTTAAGGTGCCAGCCATGGATCAGTGGTAACACTCTCCTCTTGATCAGAAGGTTATGGGTTCGAGCCCCAATCCAGGAGACTTGAGCACAAAATCTAGGCTGACACTCCAGTGCAGTGCTGAGGGAGTGCTGCACTGTCGGAGGCGCCGTCTTTCGGGTGAGACATTAAACCAAGGCCCCCTCTGCCCTCTTTAATGGACATAAAAGAACCCATGGCTCTATTTGGAGAACAGGTGAGTTCTTCCTGGTGTCCTGGCCAATAATTATCCTCAAACAACACTCATTTCATTGCTGTGGGATCTTGCTGTACACAAATTAGCTGCCAGGTTTCCCTACATTGCAACAGTAACTACACTTCAAAAAGTACTTCATTGGCTGTGGAGCGCTTTGGGATGTCCTGTGGCCAGTAAAGGCGCTGTAGAAATGCAAGTTCTTTCTTTCCTTCTTTTGAAATCTTTCATTACTTGGATATTTTTCCCTCCAAAAGGGCCACAGTCAGGCCGTGCTACAGAAGCTGATACCTTGCTGCCCTTTAACGCCCATTTCAAACATGCAAGCTTGGGCTGGAATGGAATGCAGCGAGACAGCAGGAATCTCCTCATTGTATGCCCTGCTGTGAACAGCAGTTTCCTGTTGAATGAAGCTCGCCCATGGACACCGACAGCCACTCCTGACACTTCTGAAGCAAGTTTGCAACACGGCGTGAAGCAGGCAGGCCACCGTCACGTTCTGTAACCCACGGGCTCTTGGCTTCAGCTCACCTACCTCCTCCTGCTGGGAGGAATGTCAACCCGAGAGAGAGTAGGGCAGGCAGGTGTTGGCCTGGTCCAAAATTCTTCTGTTCATTTCTGGGCCCGAAGCAGTTTTGCCAGCAGATGTAGCTGCATCAGGTGCAAATGTAAATGAAAACCGTTTCTGAGCAGAGTGAAGATGAGAAACCCTGAGTTTTTATTCATTCATTCAAGGATGTGGGCGTCGCTGGCAAGGCCAGCATTTATTGTCCATCCCTAGTTGCCCTTGAGAAGGTGGTGGTGAGCCGCCTTCTTGAACCGCTGCAGTCCGTGTGGTGAAGGTGCTCCCACAGTGCTGTTAGGGAGGGAGTTCCAGGATTTTGACCCAGCGACGATGAGGGAACGGCCGATATATTTCCAAGTCAGGATTGTGTGTGACTTGGAGGGGAACTTGGAGGTGATGGTGTTCCCATGTGCCTGCTGCCCTTGTCCTTCTAGCTGGTAGAGGTCGCGGGTTTGGGAGGTGCTGCTGAAGAAGCCTTGGCGAGTTGCTCCAGTGCGTCTTGTAGATGTTACACACTGCAGCCACGGTACGCCGGTGGTGGAGGGAGTGAATGTTTAAGTGTCAGGTGTTGAAGCACAGACTCCAAAGTGTTCAAAACTCTTTTCAGTTTATGAAAACACAGAGGGCTAGAAATTCATGTGTTGAGCGCCACTCTGTGGCGCCGTGAAATGGCGATAAAATGGCGGCTGCCGCTTTTGCCAGCTGGTGGCAGGTCCCGCGGCGGCCGCCATATTGCCCTCCCACTTTGCTCTGCCGGTAACTGGCAGCGCTCCGCAAAAAAAATGCTGGCGTGGTGGCGTCAATCGGCGTGCAACGCCGACTTAACGTCACCAAAGCAAACTTCAACCCTAGCGCTGAATTCAGTGCTGGGTCCTAAGCACGCCAGGTTAACCTGCCGTGCAAGCAGGCTGACAGGGGCAATGTCTGAAGCTCTTAAAGGGACACACACATCATTCAGGTAAGTTTGAATTTAAGGGTTTGGACTGTTTTTTTTTGATTTTTTGAAGTGGTGGCTTGCTGCAATAGATGTGAAAAGTTTTTTAAGTGTGTAGGGAGTGCTGCTGGACGCTTGCAAGGGCTCGGATGGTTAATGAAGGCCTTTGAGAAGACAGAACATGCGAATACTCAGCAGGTCACGCAACATCCGTGGAGAGAAAAACAGAGTTCACATCTCAGGTCGAGATGCTGCCTGACCAACTGAGTATTTCCAGCATTTTATGCTGTCATTTCACATTTACAACATCCGCTTGCAGAGGGAAGAGGAAGACGCAGAAGAGGAGGAAGCTGAAGAGGAGGAATCAGACAGAAGGATGCATCCCAGACAGCCCCTTTGTGGCCGGGTTATCCAGATGGAATCATCCGCCTGTGGTCCCACTGACTGGGCAGGCTGCCCCTTCTTGTTGACCCACTGGCTGGGCAGGCTGCATTTCTCGGGTGTGTGAAATGAGGAAGGCACAAGGGTGGAGTTGTGCTGATGGGAGGGCGGGAAAGCAAGAGGTGAATGCCAGAAGGAGGATAACGTATGAGGATACCAGCATCTTGTATCCTTTCAGCCCCACCGCTGGCCAAGGGTTCAGCCATGCCCCTGCCAAGAATAGCCTGCACTGTTTCCTCCAAGGGGGTGAGGTGAGGCTCGGAATGGGAGCTGTGTCTCATTATTGGTGCAGATTGTTGGTAGGTGGGTGATTGCGGGTGGGTGAAGCTGGTGGTGCGGTTAGTAGGAGACGGCTTTTGAAGATGACTTTCACTGACCTTGACCAGTGGTCTGAGGTCATGAAGCTTCTTTGGGCACTGGAGCCAGGTGGTGGGGGCAACACTGCTGGCAGTGACGGCCTCGGTGATGTGGTCCCACATCCTTCTTTCTGGAGGGCCTCCTGGCCCCTGTGGGTTGAGGGCCGCTCTTGCAGTGTTGACACCCTGCACAAAGCTGGAGCGCTGCGTGCGAGACCCTGGGTGCCCCTTCCTTGGCTTGCTGAGCCATTTGTGTTAGTGCTGAGGCAGTTTTCCCATTTGTTGAGGTTAGGAAGGTAATTCAGCTTTAAGAGCTGAATATTCACATTTGGAACTTCTTTTAAATGTTGAATATTTCTTAAAAGGCAGAAAGGGCTGAAAATGTATTGATTCATTGCATTTTATTTTGTATTGCTTCAGTGTGCATGGCCCCTTTAATTCTCAGACCTCTTCACTGCCCACAATTCCCTGCGAGCTCCAGAGCTTCGCTCCCATTGGCTGTGGGAAGCTGCAACGCCGGACCTGGACAGGAACTTTGTCCCGGATCCCTCCACCAGGGCAGCGTTGCACGGAAGGTGGGCGCTGCGCCACCTATCTCCATGCCCCCCCCCGCCCCCCCCCCCAGGCCAATTCCACTCGGTTACCATTTCCAGCGGCCGTTAACTTTGCTGGTGAACACGAAATTTTCCCCCAGAAAGTCTTTAGCACAAGTCGAGGTTCCAGGGTGGAGAGTGACCACCTTCTCACTAGATGCACAAGTAACTTTCACTGGCAGCAACTGGGTGAGAGGGCGTCACAGATTCACGAGTGACGGAGCTCACTAACGCTGCCTCATGATGCGCATAGTATTCCTGATCTGACAGTCTGCCGGCATCTGTGTGAGAGCTTCAATCAGCAGAAGTATAGGCTTGGAAACCAGGTGTGCGGGGGGCGGGGGCGGGGGCACAGTTAAAATGCAGGAGGGGGCTCCTACGCATTCCTTTCCAGGCTCGGTCTGACTGACTGCAATTTTAAATCACAGGTGGCAAAGGACACCCGTCCCAAGCTCCTTAACTATATAGATTGGGCTCTGATGACATCATCAGTGCCTGATCTGCCATTTTAACCTGAGGTGGAGGCTGGGGGACGCGGGGGGTGCAGTATAACTTCCAGCCCCCAGGCCAAACCTGCTGGCAACAAGACCCAGAGCCAGAAGAAATCCAGCAAGGGAAGTTTGTATTAATTTTGATAGGTTTCCTTGTAGGCTAGATGGGGCAGGAGTGCTCCCTCAAGCCCCACAGAGAAACCTCGGGCCTCTCTTGCCTCGGGATTCCCCCCACCCCCTTCGCCCGATGAGGACTCCCCTCCCTGGGACCGGATTTACCTGGGATGCCTCAGTGTGGGTCTGCAACTTGCTGCACCACCTGCGGCTTGGTGGTGGGCCTCACCGCGTTTTATTTACTTTCTGTTTAATTTCCTCCCTTGACTGGGCCTCGACACTGCGGAGCACGGAGGGAGCCAACATGCCCGAGAGGAGCTTCTAATGTATTCTAACCAGTTACGGCCAATACTCCCTGTAAGCTGCGCAGTCGTGCGGCCGCGCAGCAACGGGAAAGGTCCCACGCAGGCAGCTCACTGGCTTCTCCATCGTAAGTACCGCGCATGCACGGAAATTTAAAGGGACCGCGCACAAAAGAACCAGGCCGTGCAGAACAGATGGCAGCTTACAGGGAACATTGGTTACAACCAGATGCATTTCTTTCACTTTTGTAGATCTGGGAGAGAACTTAAAGTAACCAGCAGGAAAAAAACAGGCAATATAAATGTTAGGTTCTAGAAGGATTATTCAAGTTTGAAGGGATGATCGGAGTAAAACTGCTGATTTTAAATGTTTATTTAAATAGAAGCTTTTGCGACACTAAGTGGAGATATTCGGTAAAGAGGAAAACATGTAAATTAGTTTAACCTTCCCTTAAGCTTTCTATTTCTTGGTCCTCATTATAAATCCAGCACTATAAAGATTGTACCCATTTGATAGTCTAGGTACCCCCATGTGAAACATGGAGAGATCTATTTATGTAACTGTGGTATGTGCGGGAACACATTTATATAGCGACCTCTGATGCATAACAAACTCTCTATTTTTCCGGAAATTCATCACAAAATCGGCCCCAATTTTAGCTCCAGGTGGATTCCCCGCTCAGGCCCAAGTTAAATTACAGTCGGGTCTCAATGATGTCATTGGGCCGCAACATGCCTATGTGAAGAAGGACCCTGTTGGCTCCGGGCGTGTGTCCTTGCTGCCTGCTCAGGAGAGCAGGTTAAAATGACAGATGTTGCGATCATGGCGGCTTTCGGACAGGTAAGAGCGGTCTCTGAGCAGATCTCTTACAAACCTATTTCTAAATTCTTTTTATTGGAGATGTTCAGTCCTTCCCCGCTCCAATATCCCGGCACCACCCCCTTGCAACAGCATAAAGTCCAACTCACCATGCAACACCACAGGAGATCCACGAGCTTTAAACATTTACAGACAATCCACTTGCACAACCACTATCTGTTTCAGTGGTGCATTAGCACCAAGACAGCGACAGTCTGTGCTGCCAGTTGTCCTATCCTGCAGTCTGTCTCTGTAAGCTGGTCTGGATTTGTTGACAGGTTTCTCTGATTATTCCTCTTGCTCCGTATCAACACGGGCAAAGTTTATGTCAAAAATGGATGCACCTAATGCATTGCTCCCCCTATCTCTAGCTATATAACAATAGGCACGTTTCTGTAGCAACCTAATAATAGGAACTATACTGACCTCCTTCACTTCCACCTCAGGAAGTGCTGCACGTTCAATGTCACTCAGCTTCCTCAGGATGCGTTTGGTTTCTTGGTTTTGAAAGTCCGTGTAGTCGAATGTCCGAGCTTTCAGGCCGTACACCAGCGAGTGGTTGGACATCTTTAGGCTCTTTTCCAGCTATTTAAAGAAAAGAAGTCAGGAGGCATTTTTCCAGCAGTGACACAGGGACACACCAGTATTTTTTGTCCGTACACACTTGTGCGCGCGCACTCACACACACATACCCAATCCAGTCCACGCACTTGTGCAGACACGTGCACGCTCACGTACACACACACACTTGCACACTGTCACGTGCACTCACACTCACTCAGACACTCACAGACACACAAAAGCACACATTCGTGCACACGCAAGCACATGCTCACTCATGCAGCACATGCACATATGCAGACACTCATGCACAAAGTGCACTCACACACACACACACACACATTGCTGCTGAAACACATTCGTTCACTCTCACACACAGAGTGGGGGTAATTTTAACCTAACTCTCCGCGGGATCTGGTGGAACACCCCGTTTTTCTAGTGGAACATCCAGTTTCACACCCCAATATTTCTCTCAATGTCAGCTGTGTCTCAGTGGGTAGCACCCTCGCCTCTGAGTCAGAAGGTTGTGGGTCCAAATCCCACTCCAGAGACTTGAGCACAAAAATCTAGGCTGACACTCCAGTGCAGTGCTGAGGGAGTGCTGCACTGTCGGAGGCGCCGTCTTTCAGATGAGACGTTAAACCGAGGCCCCGTCTGCTCCCTCAGGTGGACGTAAAAGATCCCATGGCACTATTTTGAAGAAGAGCTGGGGAGTTCTCCCCAGTGTCCTGGGCCAATATTTATCCCTCAACCAACATCACTAAAACAGATTATCTGGCCATTATCATATTGCTGTTTGTGGGAGCTTGCTGTGCGCAAATTGGCTGCCGCATTTCCCACATTACAGCAGCGACTACACTTCAAAACAGTACTTCATTGGCTGTAAAGCACTTTGGATCGTCCGGTGGTCGTGAAAGGCGGCAAATAAATGCAAGTCTTTCTTTCAATGATTTCAATGGAGAGTAAAACAGGGCGGTGTGTAAATCTAGCATTCCACCCGATCTCATTAGTTTTCCTGATGGACGGGTTAGGTTAAAATTGCTCTTCAGAGACACACATGCACATACAATTAATTTGTGATTGATAGGTGGTGATCTATTGTCTGTTGACAGGGTTTGTCAGTGGTAGTCTACCTTCCAGTACCAGGTCTTCATCAATGATGGCCTCTTGTACATCAACAGGGACTAGTCAATGGTAGTCTAAAATCCCTTGGCAAGACTTTGCCATTGATGGTCTATTGTACAGTGGCAAGGATAAGTCATTGGTGGTCTATTGTCAATCGGTCGGCCCCTGCTAATGGTGGTTTATTGTCATCGGAGGCCTAATGTCCATTGGCAGGGCCTCATCAGATTCGGTTTAATCCCCAGAGAACTCAAGTTGTGCTTTGACACATTTTCTACTCTGCGCCTTGTGGATTCAAACTCTGAATTGGAATTGTCTCCACTGAATTATGACATCATTGGGCAAAGAAATGGTCACCCTTCCTAGCAAAATAAACAAGAGAATCACTGCCTTCAACCTCGGCTAATATAGCCCCTGAGTCCAAATGTAACTTCATCCTGGACGAACATACCATGACCTGGTTGTTATGTTCGGTGATGTTGGTATTGTATGTCCATGAGGCCTCTGTGTAGTCGAACCACACCTTCTCTGTGACCATGTTGTATTCATCTATAAAGCTCTTCGCTATATTTTCATCGGTGATTTTGTCTGCAAGAAACCAAACAACAAATTAAAGTCATGGGATGACAGCAACAACAACTTGCATTTATATTGCACCTCTGACATAGTAAAACGTCCCAAGGCACTTCACAGGAGTGTTAGCAACAAAATTGGACACTGATCCACATAAGGAGATATTAGGGCAGGTGACCAAAAGCTTGGTCAAAGAGATAGGTTTTAAGCAGCGTCTTAAAGGAGGAGAGAGAGGTCGAGAGGTGGAGAGGTTTAGGGAGGGAATTCCAGAGCTTAGGGCACAGGCAGCTGAAGGCACGGCCGCCAATGGTGGAGCGATTAAATTTGGGGATGCGCAAGAGGCCAGAATTGGAGGAGCGCAGAGATCTCAGAGGATTGTAAGATTGGAGAAGGTTACAGAGATAGGGAGGGGCGAGGCCCTGGAGGGATTTGAACAAAAGGATGAGAATTTTAAATTGGAGGCGTTGCCGAACCGGGAGCCAGTGTAGATCAGCGAGCGCAGGGGTGACTGGAGATATGCCGTGGCTACATACAAGGTGGGCACACTTTGGGTAATCCAGGTCTGTGTTTGGCCACCCAGGACAGCAATGGGTTGATTTGAAGGATATGTGCACCCGAGACATTGCCTCGAATATCGGAGAATTGTGGGAATCGGGTACATAAGGGGCATCGTTACCGGCAGCACTGCACCGGTACCACATGATCAGTGCCATGATGTTTAAATCCATGTTCCCATTAACTTACAATACACCCCACGTTGCTGATACGAACAGATTAATCCGCCAATGTGACAACAGCGCTAAGAACAGCCTTTTCCAAACCCACACAATTCAACAAGCACAAACCGGCAAATGGGCAGAAATTGGACTGAGCCGCCCCTGCTTCGAAGGCTACATGTAACTGAAAGAGGGGCTGAGTTTGGCTGAGTTGAAGTAAAAGTGGAAGATCGGAAGCTTTAAGTAACTCACTTGAGGATCGACCACCTGTTATATAGTCTGCCCGAGTTTGGTTTTAAATTGTTAGCCGTGGCTCAGTTGGTAGCACTCTCGCCTCTAAGTCAGAAGGATCATGGGTTCAAGTCCCACTCCAGAGACTTGAACACATAGGCCCCAATATTGACAGGGGTGGGTTTTCCGAGCAGGGGGGGCAGAGTTTCAGTCAAGAAACTCAGACGTCCGGGTTTCCCCACATGCCGCGGAGTTTTAACTCCACACCGTGTATCTTTTTTTTAGCAGGATTCCCGCCTGGAAACCAGCCTGATTGATAGGCTTGTCTCCCAGTCGGGCGGGGAACAGTTCAGAGGAGGTCGGAGCCACAGGAGCAGGTAAGGAACCAAAGCGTTTCCATGGCACTATTTCGAAGAAGAGCAGAGGAGTTCTCCCTGGTGTCCTGGCCAATATTTGTTCTTTGGCCAACACCACTAAAAAACAGATTATCACATCATTATCTCATTGCTATTTGTGGGAGCTTGCTGTGTGCAGATTGGCTGTTGAACATAAGAACATAAGAAGTAGGAGCAGGAGTAGGCCATACGACCCTTCGGGCCTGCGCCGCCATTCAATAGGATCATGGCTGATCTGAACCTAGACTCACGTCCACTTCCCTGCCCGCTCCCCATAACCCTTAATTCCCTTATCAGCTAGGAAACTGTCTATCTCCGTTTTAAATTTATTTAATGTCGCAGCTTCCACAGCTCTCTGAGGTAGCAAATTCCATAGATTTACTACCCTCTGAGTGAAGAAGTTTCTCCTCATCTCAGTTTTGAAACGGCAGCCCCTTATTCTAAGATTATGCCCCCTAGTTCTAGTCTCACCCATCAGTGGAAACATCCTCCCCGCCTCCACCCGATCAAGCCCTCTCACAATCTTATATGTTTCGATAAGATCGCCTCTTGAGTTTCCTATATTACAACAGTAACTACACTTCAAAAAGTACTTCATTGGCTGTAAAGCGCTTTGGGACGTCCTGAGGTGGTGAAAGGCACGATAAAAATGTGAGTTCTATCTTTTGTTCTTTCTTTCAGTTGACTTAAAGGGAAAGGAAAAGTCAGTTGGGGTGTACAAGGGGCGGCCACTCCGCAATCAGTTGTATTCCGCCACTGCCGAAAGTTAAAGTCCGCCCTGTTTCTGTTCTACTTTTGTTTCCTTAGAATTCAGTTTTTAAAATATAAGTGTGATGTCGGGAATGAATCACGGCGATCCATGGTGGGTTGCTGGGAGGCAGCAGCTAGCTTACACCTTCACAACCCTCCCACCCCCGCGTGTGATAACCTGGAGAGCACATCGCCCGCCCATTATAGAATCCGCTGGATTTTATATCCACTGATGATTCTATAACAGGCGGGCAATGTGCTCGCCAGTTTATCACCCGGGCTGTGAGGGTCAATGTTACTCGTAGGAACATAAAAAATAGAAATAATTTGCATTTCTATAGCGCCTTTCACAGCCTCAGGGCATCCCAAAGTGCTTTACAGCCAATAAAGTACTTTTGAAGTGCAGTCACTGTTGAGAGAGAGGATCAGCCATGATCATATTGAATGGCGGAGCAGGCTCGAAGGGCCGAATGGCCGACTCCTATGTTTCTATGAAACACGGCAGCCAATTTAGTACAACAAGGAATTGCTAGACGAAAGAAGACCCAGGTCCATCTACTTCGCCTTCTACTATCCTGGATAATGGAGTTGTTGACTAATCACAGCAATCAATCTCATTCATTAGTCTACAACAGACCCAGACACGAGGCGAGGAAACCCCCCAGTGATGGAGAGCTTTGGGAACCATAGGTCCAAAGTCGCCTCTTCCTCCCGAGCTCGCTACACTCTCCACACGTCATGTCTCAAATTACTCACATACTGTATCCCAAAATATTACTTTAGTCTCATTGAGCCTGAGTACAGAGCCATCTAGAGCACTGGCTGAGCAAGTGCTTGTACATGTGTATTTACACTGATTACATCACTAGCCACAATGGAGGTCTGGGAAACAATAAGTGAGTCTGAAGATTTTTATCGTGAATAGTTTTCTTCAAATAAAGCCCAAGACTTACCAGAAAGGCAAGGCATAGCCAATCAGATTGTTGGATTTGATTGAATCAAGCTGATTGGTTGCTGGTACAGCCTTGACTCCATGTCTGAGGTAAGTGCACCCTGACCTCCCAGCCATTTCTGACACCTGCCCTTCACCCCAATTTAACTGGCACTTACCAATGCCATTTGGGTATCCATCAGGGACCGGTGGGCGCCATTCAAAGTCAGGCCACCCCAGCACTTCCTTGTTTCGCGTGTTCTGCTCCTTCAGCCAATCGGTGACAGGTTTGAAATACTCAAGCAGGGCCTCAGCATTCATTTCCCCACTGCCTGTCACCTCCCGAAGGATGTCCTGCCAAGCTTTAGAGGAGCCAGCTTTTAGTGCTTTACTGAAAGAGAGACCAGAGGAAGCATTTATGCATCATTATACAGGATTGCACAGATCATACAATGTTCGGTAGATAGTGCCAGAGGTACCTGGCTGGTTCCATCCAGTGTAGGTGCCAGGATCACTGGCCCATGGATTTTCGGGCCTCTGTCTGTAGGTTTATATTGAATTCTACCTGATTGTCCCAAACCAGAACCATGGCGGTTCACTATTCCTCCCAACTACTTACCCGTTTATTTTCCAGATGCCAGTCGGCATTATTGCCGTTATTTTGTGGCCAATATTGTAGTGCTGGGGTTGGGTTGCCGGCACAGCTGATCGCTAGGTTCCCGGCGCGCTCTGCAATTGATCGCCCACGCTAACGCGAAATTGGTTTATAAGTTAAAAAAATTCCAGCCGTTCAGAGAGCTAGAAGGGGTCTGGGGCCTGAATGATGGGCATGAGCAGCCTGTCAAAGGGCTGCTGGCTGACTGCCATTTTGAACATTTTGGAGGTCCTCAGTACCTCAGCAGGACGTGGTGGCTGACGGTCGAGGAAGAAAGGGGAGGTAAAAATGAAGGGAAGTCCTATAACTGGGAGACGGTTACCGTGGTTCACAATTTAACATTTTCTAAGTGGGCCTTCCTGTGTTTCTCAGGCATCCGGGCCCTTAATTGGAATGCGATTTGAGATCTCAATGAGCTTTGTGCCTATTGTGTGCGGCCACATTGAGCCACATCAAAGGCCACAGGCTTCAGGCCTCAGGCCTCCACACCCCATAGTACGAGGTGCCCGCCGTTACATTATCGGCCCCTGCGTGTGGTGCCTTACTCCTTAGTGAGGTGTCATCGTTTCCCCATTGTTTATTCCTGACAGGAATGAAGACTCAGAACCTACCTGAGCTTTGTACCAGCTGGAACTGATTTGTAGATGTCACATGTATGCAGAGGTCCTGTATGTCCTGAAACATTGCACAGAGCTTTGTGGAACTGGAACTGCAGAATAAAACTCGCAAAGTACCTGTAAAAATTAGAGGAAATTGTTTTCTTAGGAACATAGGAATTGGAGGAGGCCATTCAGCCCCTCGAGCCTGTCCTCCATTCAGTTAGATCATGGCCGATCTGTATCTCTACTCCATTTACCCGCCTTTACTCCATATCCCTCCACACCCTTACCCAATAGAAATCTCAGTCTTGAAAATGTCAATTGACCTTCAGCATCCACATCCTTTTGGCAGAGAGAGTTCCAGATTTCCACTACCCTTTGTGTCAAAAAATGCTCCTGAGTTCACTCCTGAACGGCCCTGCTCTATTTTTAAGATTGTGCACCCTGCTTCTGGACTCTGCCACCAGAGGAAATAGTTTCTCTGTATCTACCCTATCAAATCCTTCAATCATCTTAAACACTTCAATTAGATCACCCTCCTCAATCTTCTAAACTCAAGGGAATGCAAACCAAGTCCATTCGACCTGTCCTGATCATTCAACCCTTTTAGCCCCGGTATCATTCTGGTGAATCTGTGCTGTACCTCCTCCAAGGCCGATATATCCTTCCTGAGATGTGGGGCCAAAAACTGAATGCTTGAAGAAAGCTAAGTGTCTTATGATTCGTAGACACTCTTTGATGTTTCTTTGCTCCCGCCTCCCCAGTTTTCTCAAGCCCTCTCCATGTTGATTCACATTGGGGATCAGTTCTATGGGCACCGCCTGCTCTCCACTGCCTCACACAAGGGACAAATGTTTCTTGTCCGGGCCTGAACATTGAGTGCTTGGGGCTATCCTCTTGGGGAGGGCATCACAGTTGACCCCAATCCTCTTCTCACCCGATGGCCCACACACATATGCACATTCCAGGAGCAGGAACCAGAGCTGTTAAGCCCCCAACCCCAGTGCAGGGTGCTGAGGCCACTTCTTATATCCATATAACTGTCATGTCTGCTATCAGCCAACTTCGCATGAAAGAAAAGAAACCTTATCACGTTTCAGAAATATCCCAAAGAGTTTCACATCCAATCAGTTGCTTTCTAGAATAGTCAGTGCAGGCAAACGTGACAGCCATTTTGTGCACAGCAAGGCCCCGCAAACTGCAGTGAGACAAGTGAGCAGTTAGTCTGTTTTTTTGTTGCCTGTTCCTCCCAAGCACGTCACACTTACCATTTATCTCAGCTGGAGTATTGTGTCCAATTCTGGGCGCCACACTTTAGGAAGGATGACTAGGCCTTAGGGAGGGTGCAGAGGAGATTTACTAGAATGGTACCAGGGATGAGGGACTTCAGTTTTTGGAGATACTGGAGAATCTGGGGTTGTTCTCCTTCGAGCAGAGAAGGTTAAGGGGAGATTTAATAAAGGAGTTTAAAATTATGAGGGATTTTGATAGCGTAGATAGGGGGAAACTGTTTCCAGTGGCAGGAGGGCTGGTGACCAGAGGACACAGATTTAAGATAATTGCCAAAAGAACCAGAGGAGAGATGAGGAGAAATTATTTTACGCAGCGAGTTGTTGTGATCTGGAATGCGCTGCCTGAAAGGGCGGTGGAAGCAGATTCAATGGTAACTTTCCAAAGGAATTGGATAAATACTTGTAGGTGAAAAATTGGATAGCTCTACCAAAGAGCCGGCTCAGGCACGATAGGCTGAATGGTCTCTTTCTGTGCTGTAACATTCTAAGATTCTATGGTGACATTGGTCGAGGGAGGATGGTTGGTATTGAAAATGGGACTGAACGGGGTGGGGGATAATTTCTACGGGAATTCACCAGTTCATCTATCATAACTTTAGCGGAAGAGTCACGGAAACCTCAGAAAAAAGCAACGTAAGCAAGCGGGAAAACTCCTGCAGAAGTTGACCCTCTATGTCTCTGGAACACTTGCCTTTGGCAACTGGGTGATCGAAGGATCTCGCTCTGAAATTCTATTCCTTTGGTCAACTTTACCTGATGTAAGGCGTGTTTGCCGGGATGTGGTACTTGGCACCAGGGTCAAAGTGCGTTTCATTTCTAGGAACTGGTGGGCAGATCCCTTGGTACTTTGTCCTGGAAGGTACAAGAACAGACACACGCTGAATCCTGATGCAAACCCAACAATGAGCCCCAATTCAGATCAACCTCTCGCCATGGACCACTCGGTGCCCGGGTTGTTGCTTTACCTCAGATACCACCATTCATAGTTATAGTTCTCTGGAGAAATCCGCCCACTGAACACTCCCCAGCGCCACTGGTCAATCAGATATCCAAACGGGAGGAAGGCAATTTTTTCCAACGCCATTTTCAGGAGGTAGTTAATGTCAGTTTCTGTCAGAAAATAAAGCGATTGGATTGAGTAAAATAGAAGTTGAGTGCTCTTATTTCCCCTTCTAAGGTTTTTAATTCCCCCAATTTTCTTTCCTTTCCTGAAGACACTGACTCTCGCTGGGTTATATTCCCACAGGCACCACCAGCTCTCCAGTACCTCACCCAGATGGCCATTTACCGTATTGGGCTCCACACTATTGGAGCGATATTGAGGCTTTAGAGAGGGTACAATGTAGATTTACTAGGCGGCTGCCTGGTATGAGGAAATACAAATACAAAGAAAGACTTGAAAAATTGGGTCTTGTTGTGTCATCATCTGAACACAACAGGCCTGTACCTCTGCTATTTTAGTAAACTTAAGCTCATCCAAAAATCTGCTGCCCATTTCTTAACTCGCACCAAGTCCCGTTCACCCCTGTGCTCGCTGACCTACTCTGGCTCCCGGTTAAGCAACGTTTCGATTTAAAAATTCTCATCCTTGTTTTCAAATCCCTCCACGGCCCTCGCCCCTCCCTACCTCTGTAACCTCCTCCAGCCCCACAACCCCCTGAGATCTCTGCGCTCCTCTAATTCTGGCCTCTTGTGCGTCCCTGATTTTAATCGCTCCGCCACTGGCGGCCGTGCCTTCAGCTGTCTAGGCCCTAAGCTCTGGAATTCCCTCCCTGAACCTCTCCACCTCTCTATCTCTCTCTTCTCCTTTAAGATGCCTCTTAAAACCTACCTCTTTGACCCCACATGTTCTAATATCTCTTTATGTGGCTCGGTGTCAATTTTTGTCTGATAACGCTCCTGGGAAGCGTCTTGGGACGTTTTTATCACAATAAAGACGCTATATAAATGCAAGTTGTTGTTGTCAACACCTCCATTGAAACACCAGGCGGAATTCGACGTGAACGTTGCTCACAGGGTGTCGCAGGTGCTACACTTTATACAAAGATGGCCCCTTCACCAAACCTGCTCAGTTTTAACAACCCGCGAGGTTTTTTTTCTGCAACTTCACATTTTCTCTTCAGCGCCTAAATCATTTCTTTGGTGAGGAGGCGGTGAGAGGACAGTTGGTGGGCCTTTCCCAGGTACCATCATGGTCACCTGCTGAGAGAGATGCTTGACTGCATTAGGAACAGACTCCGCCCATTCATCCCCGCTACACACAATTCCAATGGACGGAACATTTTCTCATTTACTCCCAAGAGTCGCTCCTCTAATTGCCCATTGGGTGAGTGGTAGAAACATGTGGAAGGCCTCAGTTTCCGTCCCTGACCTATGCTGATTGCAGCCGGGTACGAGCGATACAGTTACCCTCTGCACCCTTGGGAAAATCAGCCGGGGTCTCTGCCCTGATCACTCTTCGGCCACTCCTTCTGGGAGCGTGCATGTGTGCAGGCACAACACGGTTTGGCTGTGTTGCAGTAGCCTGTCAACACTTGCTCACTGCCAGTACACCAGGAAGAGTGGTCACTTGGTGAGCTGAAGGAGACCAGCCATGAAACTGCCCCCCCAGCAAGAGCCAACACTTCCAGGAGAGGAGACACGGAGACTGGGGTCGGGAAAAATCAAGAAATAGTGACTGGCTGACACCAGGTTTGGATTTTAAAAGCCTATTGACTGGAGCGGAAAGAAAGACTTGTATTCCTACAGCACCTTTCACAATCTCAGGACGGCCCAAAGTGCTTCACAGCCAATGAAGTATTTTTGAAGTGTAGTCACGGTTGTAATGTAGAAAACACAGGAGCCAATTTGCGCACAGCAAGCTCCCACAAACAGCAATGTGATAATGAGCAGATAATCTGTTTCAATGATGTTGGTTGAGGGATAATTATTGGCCAGGACACCGGGGAGAACTCCCCTGCTCTTCTTCAAAATAGTGCCTTGGTTTCGTTTACATCCACCTGAGAGAGCAGACGGGGCCTCGGTTCAACGTATCATCTGAAAGACAGCACCTCCGGCAGTGCAGCACTCCCTCAGCACTGCACTGGAGGGTCAGCCTTGGATTTTGTACTGAAGTCTCTGGAGTGGGACTTGAACCCTCAACATTCTGACTCAGAGGCGAGAGTGCAGCCCACTGAGCCACAGATTGGAGGAGGGAGGGGAGACTGAGGGAAGTGAAGAGTGGCACAGTTTTCAGGTCCTGGGAAAGCAGTAGGAGACATTGTGATGATTCTTGATTACAACACAGTGAGGAGGAAGTGTATGTTGCTGAGGGATTTGATGCTCAGAAGGAATCAGAGAGGCAGGTGCAGGGGAGTGCTGCCTGTGCTGAGAAGCAGAAAAGAGATGAGAAAGCTTGGCAAACAAACACTGAACATCCAAGGTAATGAATCTCTGTGAAATTTACCCTTGACTCTTAAATGAATTAAAACTCAGTTTTTCCTCCTTTTTTGTGAATTTTCACTCACACAGGTGAGGATTCTCATCACTAGAGAACGGAATGCTTGTCAGGAACCTGAGTCAGCATCAATCACTTCCAGACCTGCTGGAGCACGGGTTAGATACAGAGTAAAGCCCCCTCTACACTGTCCCATCAAACACTCCCAGGGCAGGTACAGCACGGGTTAGATACAGAGTAAAGCTCCCTCTACACTGTCCCATCAAACACACCCAGAGCAGGTACAGCACGGGTTAGATACAGAGTAAAGCTCCCTCTACACTATCCCATCAAACACTCCCAGGGCAGGTACAGCACGGGTTAGATACAGAGTAAAGCTCCCTTTACACTGTCCCATCAAACACTGTCCCATCAAACACTCCCAGGGCAGGTACAGCACGGGTTAGATACAGAGTAAAGCTCCCTCTACACTGTCCCATCAAACACTCCCAGGGCAGGTACAGCACGGGGTTAGATACAGAGTAAAGTTTTGTTGCTTGTTTTGTTTTCTGTCCTTCCTTTTCTCCTTCTGATGCAAGGACTAGGAGCTAGTGTAAGTCAGTGAGGATGTATGTGTCAGAGTTTTGAATGAGTTAGAGTTGATGGAGAGTGGGGGATGGGAGGAACAGCCAGGTATTACAAAGTATTTACAGCTCAGAAACAGGCCATTCGGCCCAACAAGTCCATGCCAGTGAAGGTCTGGGGGTGGTGAAGGTATTTCTGAAGTTTTCGGTGGCAACACAGCTGATGCAGGAGTGGCGGTGGGCGATATTGGCGAGGTAGAAGTAGACGGTGTTTGCGATGGAGAGGATGTGCGGTTCTATCCTCGCGTGTGTCAGCCGTGGCTCAGTGGGCAGCACTCTCGCCTCTGAGTCAGAAGGTTGTGAGTTCAAGCCCCACTCCAGAGACTTGAGCACATCAAGCTAGGCTGATACTCCAGTGCAGTACAGAGGGAGTGCTGCACTGTCGGAGGTGCCGTCTTTCGGATGAGACGTTAACCCGAGGCCCCGTCTGCCCTCTCAGGCGGATGGAAAAGATCCCACGGCACTATTTCGAAGAAGCGCGGTGCAGTTCTCCCCAGTGTCCTGGCCAATATTTATCTCTCAATCAGCATCATTGAAACAAAAAACAGATGATCTGGTCATTATCACATTGCTGTTTGTGGGAGCTTGCTGTGCGCAAATTGGCTGCCGTGTTTCCCACATTACAACAGTGACTACATTTCAAAAAAGTACTTCATTGACTGTAAAGCGCTGTGGGACGTCCTGAGGTCGTGAAAGGCGCTATAGAAATGAAAGTCTTTCTTTCTTTCTCAATTGCACATTAATCAGATCCTTCTGAAAATCCAGGTAAATGACATCCACAGGATCGCACTCATTGAATATATTTAATTCATAAAGGAGATTTGTGAGGCATTGAGAATTTTGATCGTTTAAGTAACTGAGCCAGCAGGTGGCTGTCTGAGTTCAATGTGGATCAGTGTAGATGATTAATAGGAGGGAGCAAGGGACCAAAACAGGAATCTGTGTTAAATGGGTTTATGCAGTGTTTCGATCAGGAGAAGATCTGCGGGTTGTCATAGTTAAATCTTTGTAACCATCAGTGCAATGCTTAACTGTGGTAAAGGTGATTGAGGTGCTGGGTTGCATCTACAAAGTAATGAGTGTATTTACATTGAAACCAGTAAAGTGCAGTTCAGGTTCCAGCCATCCTGAACCCTGGGCTCCTGCATGCTCCTGGATACATACACAGGCAGAACTGTCTGCCCGCTCCGAAAGCTTGTAAAATTAAATAAATCTGTTGGACTATAACCTGGTGTTGTGCGACTTCTCATTTTTGTCCACCCCAGTCCAACGCCGGCATCTCCACATCATGCCAAAAGGTAGCAATGTAAATGTTTAGAGAGTGGTGAAGGGAGACTCTCTGATCCCTAAACATTTCAATTAAGGATTACAACTGTGTCCAAAGGACTTCCTGAGCAAATTGCAAACCAGGTCTAACGCTGCACTGGATTAACACTCCTATCGACTGTCAAATGGAAGAGACTGCATGAACGCCAGACTTAAGACTTTCAGCTTTGCATGGTTGCAAGTGGAATTTGCATTGGGCTGTCGGTGAATTTGTGGTGCTTATCGTATATTTGTTACTCAGACTCCATGTGGGGAGGTGGCTTTTCCTGCCCCGACCTATCTTATGAGGGACAGAGCTGGTTAATGTAGGAGGACTTGTTCTCTTTGGAAAAGAAGGTGATGTTATTGATGTTTTCCGGGGTATGAGGGGGATTAGCAACAGCAATCTGGGCAAACTATTCTCTATGACAAGGCACTCAAATACCAGGGGATATTGGTTAAAAATTTGTTTTCCTTTTAGTTGTGCAGGGGGAACTCTCAGTTTCCAGGCACAGTGAAGGTGGATCGGGGAGAGAGACCCAGAGCTCCAGATCGGTATTCCCACTACTCCAAACTCGGATTCCCAGGGGTTCCCCAAATCCCTGTAACTGGGTAACGTGGCCTGCAGTAAGGATGCTAATGAATTGGGGGTGGAGGGAGGTGTTCTCAGCCCTCACTTTCCTCTCAGTCCGACTGCGGGATACCTGAACGGATGGTTATTCATACAATACTGGGGCTTGTGCTGGGGTGGGCCGCAGACCAGAGGGCCTGTGCTCCAGGGAGCAGCCCGAAGGTCAAAAGAGGCAGAAAGCAAGTAAATAAATTCACCCGCCCACCCTCCCAGCCAGAAGGCCCCAATGCCGGGGTTTCTAGAAAGGCAGATACACTCCTGTTCCCCACCCCCCACCCCCGCTCTGATCCCAGCACAAGGTTCCTTCGGGGGAGCACCTGCACTGGGATGTGGGAATCGCTTAAGCCCAAAAATTGAGCGGACTGCTCTCCCAAGAGGAAAATCAGCCCTTAGGAGTGAGAAAAGAGATCAGGTGAAAGTCTAGATGTAGAGCTGTAGAATAGGTTACCAGGGAAAGTCAGTGAAGAGTTTGTGGAGCGAGAAGGGATCGGGTGAGCAGACAAATCAGTGGGGTTAAGGTCTATTGAAAGGGATGGGGCTCATTGAGCACAATGACCTTGTCCTGTTCCTAAAAATTACTCCTTTATCTTGTAAATTCTTACGGCCCTTGAACCTGGCAGCGAAAGAACATGAGCATTTTATCACTGCTCTCTGATTACAGACAAGGCAATAAATAACCCAAATTTGTCTTTTTTTTCTCCGTTCCTGGGATGTGGGCGTCACTGGCAAGTCCAGCATTTATTGCCTGTCCCTAATTGCTCTTGAGAAGCTGGTGGTGAGCCGCCTTCTTGAACCGCTGCAGTCCGTGTGGTGAAGGTACTCCCACAGTGCTGTTAGGGAGGGAGTTCCAGGATTTTGACCCAGCGACGATGAAGGATCGGCGCTATATTTTTAAGTGAGGATGGTGTGCAACTTGGAGGGGAACTTGGAGGTGGTGGTGTTCCCATGCGCCTGCTGCCCTTGTCCTTCTAGGTGGTAGAGGTCTCGGGTTTGGGAGGTGCTGCCGAAGAAGCCTTGGTGAGTTGCTGCAGTGCATCTTGTAGATGTTACACACTGCAGCCACGGTGCGCCGGTGGTGGAGGGAGTGAATGTTTAAGGTGGTGGATGGGGTGCCAATGAAGCAGGCTGCTTTGTCCTGGATGGTGTCAAGCTTCTTGAGTGTTGTTGGAGCTGCACTCATCCAGGCAAGTGGAGAGTATTCCATCACCCTCCTGACTTGTGCCTTGTAGATGGTGGAAAAGCTTTGGGGAGTCAGGAGGTGAGTCACTCACCACAGAATACCCAGCCTCTGACCTGCTCTTGTTGCCACAGTATTTATGTGGCTGGTCTAGTTAAATTTCTGGTCAATGGTGACCCCCAGGATGTTGATGGTGGGGGATTCGGCGATGGTAATGCCGTTGAATGTCAAGGGGCAGTGGTTAGAATCTCGCTTGTTGGAGATAGTCATTGCCTGGCACTTGTGTTGCACGAATGTTACCTGCCACTTATCAGCCCAAACATTATAACGTTATAAAATATAATCTAAAAAAAAATAATAAACTCAACGTTCAGGAGCTATTCAACATGAGTGTGTTCTGCAGAGTTAACCGGCACATCACCTGTCCAAGAGTAACCACAACAACAAGACTTCAACTACTGCCACAACATCACACTTTAGAAGCGTAATGATATGTTGCTGCTCGATACTATCTACAACCTTTTAAAACCCAACCTTGGTGTTGCCTCATAGTGATCTCTCGTATTACCTTGTCCTCTCTTACGTTTTCTAATCATGGTATCATCCCTCTTTGAATGGTTGTTGCTGTTCCCCCTTAGGTCCCTCAATAAAAAAAAACCTTCCTCTATTCCGGTGCATATCACTTCAGCAGAAATGCAAACAATTCATAAAATCATAGGGGGAAAAATTCAGTTGGTCAGCGCCTCCAGTTAGTGCCTGGCGGGGGCACTAATGGGGCGCTGATGCAGTAGTGGCGGGGCGAGGCGAATCCAGCGACGCACGCCAAATCCGCCCCCCCCCCCATAGCGTCGCCGGTACGAGTTACCGTCAGGGGACCTCAGCGCCAGGCAGATCGTGACGTGCAACGCTTACTGGGCGCCCGATCCGCAAAATTCACTGTCGCCCCCTGCCTTAGCGCCTTGCCCCGACAGCGACAGGGAGAGGAGGCATCAAGCAGGCAGATGCTGGTTCCAGGGGTGCTACTTAAAAGGATCATGAGTAATGAGTCGCAGCTGTCATGTTAGTGCTGTTTCACTGCTTCCTTGTCAGTTTGACATTGTGCAAGAGTTTCATTCAGTCATTTAAAGGTTGTTTAGTATCAGGAGTGTTGTGGCTACTAACAATAAGTTACATTTATTCTCACAACATATCAAACTGCTACACTTGGTTACATTAATGGGGGCTGTACTGGCAGTCCACCTCACCCTCCAGGATCTACTGCGGAGGGAGCGCAGGCAGCGAGAAAGATTGGAACATGTGGCCAGAGGGAGGAGGAGGGCCATCAGGGCTCTCAACAGGAGGTCTTACCCTCCGAGGGTATTCCGAGAGCACTTCTCCTACCTCCAATTAAGCGAGGAGCAGTGTATTAGATGGCTCCGCTTCACCAAGGAGGTGGTCACAGAACTCTGCCACCTCCTGCAACCAGACCTCCAGCCTCAGAGCAGGGTGACCATGGCTCTCACAGTGGCAGTCAAGCTCACCGTCGCCCTCAATTTCTTCACCAGCAGATCCTTCCAGTCTGCAACAGGAGACATAGCTAACATCTCGCAGTTCGCCGTCCATCGCTGCATCCGGGAGATCACTGAGGCTCTTTACAGTAGGAGAAGGGACTACATTTCATTCCCCATCACCAGAGAGAAGCAGGACGAGCGCGCATGCGGCTTTGCCAGGATAGTGGGATGTCCCATGGTGCAGGGCGCCATTGACTGCACCCACATGGCTTTGTGGGCACCGCATAACAATCCTGAGATCTTCCGTAACCGCAAAGCCTACCACTCACTTAATGTCCAGTTGGTGTGCGACCACAGACAGTGAATCCTCAATGTGAATGCCCGCTATCCTGGCAGCAGCCACGATGCCTTCATCCTGCACCAGAGCGATGTGCCAGCTCTGTTCCAGCCACCACATCAAGCTCGTGGCTGGCTGGTCGGGACAAGGGCTATCTGCTCTCCGCCTGGCTCATGACTCCCCTCTGCAACCCCAACACTCCTTCCCAGCACTCATATAACGAGAGTCATGCTGCCACCAGGAACATCATCGAGCAGACCATCAGAGTGCTCAAGCAATGGTTCCGCTGCTTTGACCGCTCGGGAGAAGCCCTCCAGTACTCGGCTGAGCGGGTGTCCCATTTCGTCATGGTCTGCTGCATGCTCCACAACTTGGCCATCATGAGGACTCAGCCCTTGCCACCAGGGATTGCGGGACCACCTCAGGAGGAAGAAGAGGGAGAGGAGGAGCAGGAGAAAGAGGAAGACGAGGAGGAGGAGGAACAGGAGCGAGGGAGGAGGCAGCCACGCAATCGGCCTTTCGGAAGGGCGTTCCGTGATTGCCTCATAAGACTGCGGTTCCAATAAATTAAACCCGTTGCTCACCACATCCCCACCATTCCATCCCTGTCACAGGCCATATCACAACGCAAAGCTGAAATGAGAGACACCACGAAATAATCCAAACTGAATGAATACATTTATCAATAATCAGTGAACACATATTTACAGCAACATTATTACCTATTCACCCTTGTGCAAGCCCTTAGTGCCTCTCGTTACTGTGCCTTTGCCTACTCTAGTGCTCCTACGAAGTGTTGGCCCAGTGGCTGCAGCAGGGCTGGTGGAAGGCTGCTGAGTGTCTGTGCGGGAGACTTCAGATGGCCTTGCAGGATGCCCTCGACCAGCTCTGGGCCTGGAAGGCCCGGCTGTAGACTGCACCACCTCAGCATGGGCGGCAGCAGTCTGGGTTGGCTGGATGACAGGCAGTGACAAGGGCAATGGCAGAGTGCCAGTGGTGGGAGCAGGAATGTTGTCATCCTGAGAGAGGACAGCAGGTTCCTGCTCCACTGACCCACTGCCACTCCCCCGGGGCAGCACCTCAGCATCCCTAGCAATCTGTTGGAGCACAGATTGCTGGCCTGCTGCGACACCGTGAAAGCCCCGGTGGATGGTGGTACACCCAGCTATAATGGCAGCAGTCAGAGCTTGAGTGGCATCAAGCTGAGACTGCATGAGAGCAGCCTGAGATTGAATGCCACCAAGCATAGACTGCATTACAGCATTAAGACGTTGCGTCACTTCCGCCTGTGCTGCAATGGAAGTTGCCAGATCACCCATCACACACGGCATCAGGTCTGGGTTGCCATGGTTTCTCTGGGAGTCTACCATCCTTTGCAGACTGGAAATGATGGGCTCCATGGTGTGCGCAGAGCCTTGTGCAATGTTAGAGGTGGACTCCTCTACACTCCTTACCATTGCCGAGAGGCTCTCGAGCACCCTTGCCATTGCACCTATTATCTCCGTGTGCATGGCCATCACCCTTCTTCTAAAGGCCTCCCCATCGAGGTCCTCATCTGAGTCCTGTGCAGCAGAATTCGCGCGCGAACTCACCCTCCGGGAGCTGGCTCCCGAGCTACCCTTTCACCCTGGCCTTGCTGCAGCCCACTCGTCCCCGGTGCATCACCTTGTGCAGTTCCCGCCAATATACTAGCCTCTAAAGAACACGTAGTGCCAGTATCTGAGCTGGTGCCTGCGGGTGAGACATGCAGTGACGTGGTGTGTTCTTCCTCCTCCTCTTCTCCCCCTCCTCCCTACGGTGCCCTCAGGGACAGGCTGCTCAGGTGCTTGCTGATTATCTGAAAGCATAAAGGCACAAGAGTCGGGTTAAGGTGAGGGGAGGGGGACAGGAAGGAGAAATGCATGGAGACAGCATGATTAGCTGGAAAGTACGAAAGGCTTGTGGGGTGAGGGGGAGGTGGGATGTGAGAAGAAGGAGTTGGGATGAACATACCATTGTTGTCCCCAAGGGGGTCAAAGTCGCCGGTGGCCACGGCGCCCACCACCTGGTGCCCAATGATCTCCAGCACTCTATTTTCCAGCGCAGACAGTAGTTGGGTGTCGGCTTGTCTCCCGCCTGTGCGCTCCTGCTCCCTCCTGTTGTGAGCCACCTTGGCCAGCAAGAGAAAGGAAAGTGTGTGAGTGAGTGTGGAGCAATGTGTCCGGGTGATGTGCCTGCCATAGTTGAATAGCTGTGATTGTGTGCAAGGTGTGAGATGTGGGTGTGAGTGTTGGTAGGTTGAGATCGTTGGTGGGTGAGTGCTGGGGGTGTGGTGCTTTGGGCAGTGTGCGAAGACTATGGTTCAGATGGTGGTATGTAGCATTTGCTGAAGCATTGACTCACCCTGACCACCCGAGCGATGTCATTAAATTTCTTCCTGCACTGTGTGTGGGTCCTGGGGACCACAGTGCTGTCCGAGACGTGCTGGGCTACCTCCCTCCTCATTGTGCGGAAGACTTGCGGCGACGGCCTCCTGCCACTCGCCGGGTAGAGCACCGCCCTCCGTCTTTCCACTGCGAACACCAACACCTCCAATGCATGGTCGCAGAATCTGCAGGCTCTCTCCCTGTGGCGTGGATCTATCATCATTACGGCTGCTTGAGTCGTCCAGCTCCTTCTCCTTGACCTGCTGCTGCTGGCTGAGACGGCAGCACAGCCAGCAATGATGCGAATGAGGTCCTGCAGCATCAATGAACCTTCCCTTTAAGAACTGGAAAGAGCCTGTGGCAATGGTGACTTGTGATTAGGCTGCACCTGATATTGGTCAGCGCTTTGAGTTTAACGCCACTGAGCTCGGCCATTAGTGCTTGATTTAGCGCTCCCATCCTTTCTTTGTGCAATGAGACTTCATTTTGCGTGCAGTCTGAATCATTTGCGCCTGGGGCTAATTCTCAAACTTTTCAAAAGTTACCGCCCATTCCTGGGCTATAATGAATTTCTCCCCCTTAGAATCTTACAGCACAGAAGAAGGCCATTCAGCCTATCGTGTCTGTGCCGGCTCTTTGGTAGAGGTATTGAATTATCCACTCCCTTGCTCTTTCCCCATAGCCCTGCAAATTATTTCTTTTCAAGTATTTATCTAATTCCCTTTTGAAAGTTACTAATGAATCTGCTTCCACCATCCTTTCAGGCCGTGCGTTCCAGCTCACAAATCAGTACGTAAAAAAATTCTCCTCATCTCCCCTTTGGTTCTTTTGCCAATTATCTTAAATCTGTGCCCACTGGTTACTGACCCAGCTGCCAGTTTCTCCATATCTACTTTACAGAGTTGCAAAGCCTCTCAAAAGAGCTGTCCAATTTGTCCCACACTTCTACTTTTTCCCCATAGCCCTGCAAATGTTTTTCTTTTCAATTCCCTTTTGAAAGTTACTACTGAATCTACTTCCATGGCCCTTAAGCCCGAGCCTGATCTGTCCCTCGTCTTTCTGTTCCGTGAGGATCCCTCTTACCATTGTCACTCGTGACAGCAGCCAGTAGTCCGATTTTGTTCAAATGCTTGGGCGTGGAGACCGAGAGTGCCATCACATCTCCGATTGCTTCGTGAAAGCCTGGGTTGGCTCCACTCCTGAAGCTAAATGGTTGATCCTTGTACTGAAGGTAGTATTCCACATGGCCCATCTCATGGTGCACTGTGAAGAGCTGCTCCATCGTAACTGTCGTGCACTGTTTGATTCTGGAAAGTCAGAAGGAGGGGGAGAGATGGTTAAAGTAGTCTGGTGCGGTCGGGTTCAACACCATACCTGTGGATTTCGATCACCTCCAGGACAAACCAACAGATAACATAGAACCAGTGAATACAAAGACTTGCATTTATATAGCGCCTTTCAGGACGTCCCAATGCGCTTTACAACCAATGAACTACTTTTGAAGCTGGTCACTGTTACAGTGCAGGAAACACAGCAGCCAAATTGCGCACAGCAAGATCCCACCAATGACAGTGAAACAAATGACCACATATTCTGCTTTGGTGGTGTTGGTTGAGGGATAAATGTTGGCCAGGACACTGGGGAGAACTCCCCCGCTCTTCGACCAGGAGTGCCGTGGGATCGTTTACATCCACCTGAGAGAGCAGACGTTTGGTTTAACATCTTATTCAAAAGACAACAGTGCAGCACTCAGTACTACACTGAAATACCAACCTACATTATGCACTCAGGTATTTGGAGTGGGTCTCTGAACCCACAACCTTCTGGCCCAGAGGCAAGGGTGCGACCCACTGAACCACAACTGACATCCAGCAATTCCATTAGCATTATATCATACGACGACCAGGATGGCAGAAGGCAAACTAGATGGTCTTGCAATTCCTATCTTCCTATTCTTTTTGATCATCTTCCACGTTCTATGAGCCAAGAACCAACCTGAAATCCTTCTGGTTGTAGAAGTCCCAGGCGGATGCATGGCACACAACCTCCCTTCCGTCCTCGGGTTTCTCAAGCATCGAATAATCCCAGAATTCCTGTGGCATCTCAAGGAGTCCCAGGGAGGTGAAGAATTCCTCAGAGACTTCGAACATGTGGGTGGCATTCCATTTCTGTAAAATATTGCAGGAGAATAGCAGTGAGACATCTATATCCAGAACAGCCGCAACAGTACAACGGGGCATGTGAAGTACAGGGGCAACCCGCAGCATCTGCCGCCCATGATCCTTCAGGCCTCAGGCCCCACATTGTGACCTCTGACCCCTGTCATTCATTCAACCATGACCCTAATATCTTCTGACCCCAATTCAAGCCTAATCTTTGACCCTCTTTAGATGAAACAGCCTCTTCATTTTTTGTTTAAACTTAGTCGTAACACTTTAATAAGCATGCCAATAAAATCGGTGAAAATTAGTTAGTGGAGGGGACAACACGGTGGCATAGTGGTTAGCACTGTGGCCTCACAGCGCCAGGGACCCGGGTTCGAATCCGGCCTCGGGTGACTGTCTGTGTGGAGTTTGCACATTCTCCCCGTGTCTGCGTGGGTTTCCTCCGGGTGCTCCGGTTTCCTCCCACAGTCCAAAGATGTGCAGGTTAGGTTGATTTGGCTATGATAAATTGACCCTTAGTGTTAGGGGGGATTAAATACATGGGGTTACGGGGATAGGGTGGGATATGTGTCGGTACAGGCTCGATGGGCTGAAATGGCCTCTATCTGTACTGTGGGGATTCTGTGATTGTGATTCTGGGACAGGAAGCAGCAGGTATTTAGGAGGTATAACTTCACTGGTGTCCGCTGCTCCATTACTTTGTTGGTGTCGCCACTGCTCCATTCATTGATTAATGGGCTAGTGATGGTTGCTCCATTAATTTATTCATTACTTGCTGGGCCCACTGCTCCATCCATTTATTTTCCGGTGTGTGTGCAACTCTTATGAATTTATTAATTCACTGGCACCTGCTGTGTCAAAAATGTATTTATTCTCTGTTGCTCGCTACTTCATTAAATTATTTGATGTTTTGTTCTCGCTGTTGCTCCACTAATATTATTTATTGATGTACCTGCTGATTTATGGAGTTATTAATTCACTTGCTCCCACTGCTCCATTTATTAATTCACTTTGTTGGTATGGCTGCTGCTCTATGAATTTATCATTCCAGGTGTGCCCACCACTCCATTAATTGATTGACTTGTTGATATGCCTGTTAATCTATTCATTTATTAATTCACTGCTACCCCTTGCTCCATTGATTTGTTTTCTTTTTATTCGTTCATGGGATGTGGGCGTCGCTGGCAAGGCCGGCATTTATTGCCCATCCCAAGTTACCCTCGAGAAGGTGGTGGTGAGCCGCCTTCTTGAACCGCTGCAGTCCGTGTGGTGAAGGTACTCCCACAGTGCTGTTAGGGAGGGAGTTCCAGGATTTTGACCCAGCGACGATGAAGGAACGGCGATATATTTCCAAGTCAGGATGGTGTGTGACTTGGAGGGGAACTTGGAGGTGGTGGTGTTCCCATGCGCCTGCTGCCCTTGTCCTTCTAGGTAGTAGAGGTCGCGGGTTTGGGAGGTGCTGCCGAAGGAGCCTTGGCGAGTTGCTGCAGTGCATCTTGTAGATGGTGCACACTGCAGCCACGGTACGCCGGTAGTGGAGGGAGTGAATGTTTAAGGTGGTGGATGGGTGTCAATCAAGCGGGCTGCTGTGTCCTGGATGGTGTCGAGCTTCTTGAGTGTTGTTGGAGCTGCACTCATCCGGGCAAGTGGAGAGTAGTCCATCACACTCCTGACTTGTGCCTTGTAAATGGTGGAAAGGCTTTGGGGAGTCAGGAGGTGAAACACTCGCTGCAGAATACCTAGCCTCTGACCTGCTCTTGTAGCCACAGTATTTGTGGCTGGTCCAGTTATGTTTCTGGTCACTGGTGACACCGAGGATGTTGATGGTGGGGGATTCGGCGATGGTAATGCCGTTGAATGTCAAGGGACGGTGGTTAGACTCTCGCTTGTTGGAGATAGTCATTGCTTGGCACTTGTGTGGCACGAATGTTACTTGCCACTTATCAGCCCAAGCCTGAACGTCGTCCAGGTCTTGTTGCATGCAGGCATGGACTGCTTCATTATCTGAGGAGTTGTGAATGGAACTGAACACTGTGCAATCATCAGCGAATACCCCCACTTCTGACCTAATGATGGAGGGAAGTTAATTGATGAAACAGCTGAAGATGGTTGGGCCTACTAGGACACTGCCCTGAGGAACTCCTGCAGTGATGTCCTGGGGCTGAGATGATTAACCTCCAATAACCACAACCATCTTCCTTTGTGCTAGGTATGATTCCAGCTAGTGGAGAGTTTTCCCCCTGATTCCCATTGACTTCAGTTTTACGGGGGCTCCTTGATGCCACACTCGGTCAAATGCTGCCTTGATGTCAAGGGCAGTCACTCTCACCTCACCTCTGGATTTCAGCTCTTTTGTCCATGTTTGGACCAAGGCTGTAATGAGGTGATTCGCTGCTGTACCTTTTTGGTGTTTTAAGTTATTAAGTTGTTGGTGCCTATTGTCCTCTGAATTTATTGATTCAGTAGTGCCCACTGCGTCATTGAATTTATTAATTGATTGGTGCCCATTTAACTGGGCTATAATACATGTAATTTAGTGAGTTGTGATGCATGTGACTTTGTATTGGTTTCTGTGGATTCAGTTTCTCTGTTGCAAGAGTTTATTCTCATTATTCGCATACATTTTTTTTAGTTCATTCCAATAAATGTGTAATATAAAAACATAAGAATCCAAGCTATCACTGTCGTGGTTTCTGTTGTCGAATGGTTTAGGTCACCAAACTCTTTTGGGAACATTCCCCAGCACTTTCCTTGGGGGTTCTCCCAATTGGCTGCTGGAATTTTGGTGGAAGCCCTTTTCATGTGTTTCGTTCTGCTTTCTACGGATCTTCCGCCAAAGAACCCCTGAAGGAAATTCCCAGTGATTGAGTCAGAAGCGGTCAACACGGTGCAGAGCCATAGTTCCTGTGTGCAATGTCACAGATGGTTGATTAATGTATTTAATGTATTCTATTCTAATCTATTCTATTGTATTCTAAGTACAGGGATACTGTACCTAGTATATGTTGGACATCGTGGAGAGTTAAAGGATTAACAGTCAAACTTCTTCGTTTCATGGAGCAGTAGACTTTCCATTTTAAACAGGATGACTTTGAAGTGTCGTGAGAGGAAAGCATAGCTTGTCTCCTGATATGTAAAATATTTGTGCAAAGAAATACTTGACAGTAATGACGTCAGCCATGAGTAATTAAAGTGTAACCTCAGGGGCTAGGGTAATAAACATAGATCGAGGTAGCCATTAGCTATAGTATGGCAAGATGACGGTTGATAAAGTCTATTCTTCAAAGGGTTTAAGGACAGTTACATCGGGAAGTCCAGCTGTTTACATGAATAGTCTGTCTTCAAATGATTTGGGAAAAGATACATCAAGAGGTCTTATCAATGCCATGTACCTTTGATGTAGGCAATATATGGTGTATAAAGGAGCATGGTTTTCAATAGTAATTCAGAGAAGTCCAAAGATACAGAAACTGAAAAGCCACTCTCTGACCTGGGTTGGGTTGATCCCTCGACCTACCCTCGACCTAGGTATCAGTAAAGTCTGTACCGTATACTACACGACAACGTTTCTCCTGCTGACTCGAAATGTGTTGTTGTGAACCAGAGAAGGAAGGAGGTTGAAGGCTAACAGTATATATTGTAAATACAACACCAACTTGCATTGATATAGCGCCTTTAACGTAAGAAAACGTCGCAAGGTTCTTCACATGAGTGTAATTAGATATTTAAGGAGCATCTTAAAGGAGGAGAAAGAGGCGGAGAGGTTTGGGAAGGGCATTCTATAGCCTAGACAGCTGAAGGCACGGCCGCCAATGGTGGAGCGATGGAAATCGGGGATGCGCAAGAGGCCAGAATTGGAGTAGCGCAGAGATCGGGGAGGGTTGTAGGGCTGGAGGAGGTTACAGAGATAGGGAGAGATGAGGCAACAGATGGATTTGAACACAAGGATGAGGATTTTAAATTTGAGGCGTCCCTGGTCCGGGAGCCGATGTAGTTCGGTGGGCACAGGGGTGATGGGTGAACGGGACTTGGTGCGAGTTAGGCTACGGACAGCAGAGCTTTGGATGAGCTCAAGTTTATGGAGGGTGGAAGGTGGGAGGCCGGCCAAGGGAGCGTCGGATTAGTCAAGGCTAGAGGTAACAAAGACATGGATGAGGGTTTCAGTAGTAGATAAGCTGAGGCAGGGCGGGAGACGGGCGATGTTACGGAGGTGGAAGTAGGCAGTCTTTGGAAGCTCAACTCAGGGTCAGATAGTATGCCGAGGTTGCGAACAGTCTGGTTCAGCATGACGCAGTGGCCAGGGAGGGGGAGAATTGGTGACGAGGGAACGGAGTTTGCAGCGGGGGCCAAAGACAATGGCCTGGATATTAACAGCGGCGGGTTACGTAGGGGGTGGGTGGGGTGGGGGAGGGGGGGAGGGGGAGTTTCGGACGGGAAACCCAGAAGTGGGTTAAAACTCCACAGCATGCGTCTTTTGTACTTGACAGACTCTGATGCAGGCCACAGGAGCAGGTAGGTCCGATTCACGTCTCGGGGAGGTGGGGGGGGGGGGGGATCCAACCCCAGGGGTCTTTGTATAGGGGTGGCTCTGTTGTGGGACAGCTTGAGGGACCGGGGGGATGCACTCCTGCTCCTCCTGGGCTACAAGCAGTGCTGTAAAGGCACTTACCTTCTCCCCAAAGGTGTCCTCTTGTCCCGCCTCCATTGAACCCAGAACGTTGGGGTTGGGTTTCAGACTTTTAGGGGTAAAAATTAGGTCGCGCCCCATTTGGGGCGCAAATATCGTCTGGACGCAAATATTAGCGCCTGGCGCTAATTATCGGCACTGGCTGGAAACTTCACTTTTACCGCCCCGGGAGGTGAGTGGAGCGCTAAATCAGGCGCTGCACACCTGTCTTAAGGCGCAAAGGCCAAGGAGTGAGGCGCTAACTCAGAGCGCTGGCGAAGCTCATGTAATGTCAGTCAGCAATGGAACACACACACAATGGCACGGGCCAGTTCTTAAAGGGGATGGTTAATCTTGCTTTCCATCCACATCCTGTTCATTGCAGCCTTGAATCTCGGCCTGGAGAGACTTGCACATCAAATGTGCTGGAAAGAACAATGGAGAGTACCAGGCAAAGAGCTCAGAGTGCAGCTCCCACAGTCTCTGCTAAATCGATACAAGGAATGGCAAATCAAAATGAAACTGCAAAGTGCTGCTCAGTACCCAAAACTCCTTCACACAACGTTGAATCTCTCCAGAAGTCTCTCCCTCTCTCTCTCAGAATGCGTAGTTCAAAAATGCCACCAACATTAAAAGACAGGAAGAGGCCCCCTTTAACTAGCGCCCCCCCCAGCCCCACAGCGATTGATAGCGTTCAAGTCTTCCGGTCGTTGGAAGCGCCAGGCGGTAAGGCAGGGGGCGCCACTCAATTTCCGCTCCGGGGCGCCACAAGGGCGTTGCACCATGGAATGACGTCATAATCTGCGCGCGCAGGTGGTCGCAGCGGTAAGTTTTAGCGCCGCCGCACAATCTCTAGTTAAGTTCTCGAGCGGCGCAAACATCGTTGCGCCCGGGCGTTAGCGGCTTTGCGCCCCATTAGCGCCCTCTTAAGGCGCTAACGGGAGGCGCAACCAACTGAATTTTTACCCCTTAAAATTTAAACATCTGCCCCGACCCCAACCCATCCGTTTTTGGGGGGTTAAATTCACCCAAATGGCTTTTGTCTTCCCAGTGTTTAACTGGAGGAAATTGCAGCTCATCCACGACTGGACAACGGACAAATTTCCAGGACTGGATATCGGACAAACATCCAGTCCCACGTCAATCTGGTTGACTCTTAACTGCTGTCTGAAGTGACCTAGCCAGCCACTCAGTTGTATCAAAAGCTGCTACCCAGCGGTTCAAGAAGAAACCCCAGCACCACTTTCTCAGGGCAACTAGGGATGGGCAATAAATGCCAGCCTTGCCAGCGACACCCACATCCTGTGAATGAATTTTTAAAAATATTATAGAAGCAGAGCTTGATAATATATTATAGATACTGGGATGTGGTGTCGTATCTATATTATAGAATCAGGGATATGGTATCTGATAATATATTGTAGAAAGAGGGATGTAACACCTTAAATATTTATATATTTAAAAAATTCATTCCTGGGATGTGGGCGTCGCTGGCAAGGCCAGCATTTATTGCCCATCCCTAAGTGCCCTTGGGAAGGTGGTGGTGAGCCGCCTTCTTGAACCGCTGCAGTCCGTGTGGTGAAGGTACTCCCACAGTGCTGTTAGGTAGGGAGTTCCAGGATTTTGACCCAGCGATATACTTGTAAGTGAGGATGGTGTGTGACTTGGAGGGGAACTTGCAAGTGATGGTGTTCCCATGCGCCTGCTGCCCTTGTTCTTCTAGGTGGAAGAGGTCGCGGGTTTGGGAGGTGCTGCCGAAGGAGCCTTGGCGAGTTACTGCAATGCATCTTGTAGATGGTACACACTGCAGCCACTGTACGCCGGTGGTGGAGGGAGTGAATGTTTAAGGTGGTGAATGGGGTGCCAATCAAACGGGCTGCTTTGTCCTGGATGGTGTCGAGCTTCTTGAGTGTTGTTGGAGCTGCACTCATCCAGGCAAGTGGAGAGTATTCCATCACGCTCCTGACTTGTGCCTTGTAGATGGTGGAAAGGTTTTGGGGAGTCAGGAGGTGAGACACTCGCCGCAGAATACCCAGTCTCTGACCTGCTCTTGTAGCCACAGTATTTATGTGGCTGGTCCAGTTAAGTTTCGGGTCAATGGTGACCCCCAGGATGTTGATGGTGGGGGATTTGGCGATGGTAATACCATTGAATGTAGCAGCTTTTGATACAACTGCTAGGCCACTTCAGACAGCAGTTAAGAGTCAACCACATTGATGTCAACCATGTTATATATATATACTGTAACTAATAATATATTAAACATATATGGATTATGGTACTTTATATATATCAGAGATACAATGATATGGTACTTTATATATGTTATAGATACAGTACCTGATAATGTATTATAGATACCTTATATTTATTATAGAAACAGGGATACGGTACCTGATGAAATATTACCGATACAGGGATATGGTGCCTTTATATATTATAGATACAGGGATATGATTGCTCACAAATATATTATAGATACTGACAGTACCTGTTATATATATTGTAGATAATTTATCTGATATATATTACAGATAGATACAGGGATACATTACCTGATAATATATTACAGATAAAGTGATAGAGTGCTTGATATATAATGGATAATAGTTAATCTACTGCGGTCTGCTCAAAGTCAAAAATTCAAAAGGCTCAGGTTTACCCTCAGTCTCAGCTCTTTAACGTCCTGTAGAATTATGCTGGAAAATTTCTATTGCATCGATGAATTTGTCTGTTGCGTAATTACCTTTGTAGAGAATGGATCACCCATGTTTTCTGTCAGAGACTCTTGATTAGAATTGCTGAGGTTCAATTGCCCCAACATCGCTGTTATGTGGAATAGTACAAGACAATCAACTCACCTTTGCAACCATCGTATCAGTGACGTCTATATTGCCTTTCTCTGGGAATGGGATCATCATGTCATAGATATTGTTCCATTGCTGGGCCCACATGTTACCTGAATGGAGGAGAAATGTCAGATTAAGAATGGACTTCTCTGTCTACAACAACATCAATGATATGCATTGATATAGCACCTTTAGCATAGTAAAACATCCCAAGGTGCTTCACAAGAGCATTATCAGCCAAAATTTGACACCGACCCAAAGAAAGAGACATTAGGGCAGATGACCAAACGCTTGGTCAAAGAAGTAAGCTATATGGAGCGTCTTAAAGGAGGAAAGAGAGGTAAAGAGGCGGAGAGATTTGAGGAGGGAATTCCAGATCTAAGGGCCTAGATGGCTGAAGGCATGGCCGCCAATGGTGGGCTGAAGGAAGTGGGTGATGCACAAGTGGGGAAACACAGAGTCTTGGAGGGTTGTAGGGCTGGAGGAGATTACAGAGATAGGGAGGGGCGAGGCCATGGAGGGGTTTGAACACGCAGATGAGACTTTTAAAATGAAGGTTTTCGGAGGCCAAGAGCCAATGCAGGTCAGCAGGCACAGCGGTGATGGGTGAACAGGACTTGGTGCGAGTTAGGAATAGTCATGTCTGGAGGTAACAAAAGCATGAATGAGAGTTTCAGCAGCAGATGGACAGGGGCAGGGGCCTCAAGCCAACCAAATAACAAACCCAACCGAAACTAAATCAATCAACGGCCGATTGCAATCGACGAGAGTTGACAACTTCGGTTGGACGGTATTCCGGGAAGTTCAGCCCTGCCCCCACACTCCCACCATTGCTTGCTTGAGATACTCATCCATACAGCGCATCTCCTTCCCTCGCCAACTGGAAAGCGAGCAGACTCTTCGTTACCCGATTGGATGAGTCTTGGCTTTCAGTCAAACAGCCTTTCTTTCCCCAATCACCAATAGTTTTCTCCCCGGTTGCTTGCAACAATGTCTGCGATCGTAATCATTAATCCCTGGGGACCCCAGGACAATCCGGCAGGGCTGTCCAACCCTACAATCAACTGGAGCGATCCGCAATCTGTTTGTAACTAATACACACCCATGCTAAATATTTAAGGCTACCACCAATTAATTTTAATTGTTTCATGAGTAAAGAATGGGTCTTCTCAGCTGGCAGTAATTACCCAATAGATGCGCTGGAATCGGTCCTTTCAGATTGATGTATTTGTCGCCGTATCTCTCATACAACTTTCTCCTCACAAAGGCATGAAGATTAAGGTAGAGCGGTTTGAGCTGGTCGTAGATTTTTTCAAGATCCTCCGCAAATGTCGGTGATTCATACCAGGACCTCCAGTACTCTCCTGTGTCACTAAATCCTGTCAACAAAACCAATTAACTGTCACCACAAGGCTGAGGAATGGAAGGTTCAGACCACTTCACAACAACAACTTGCATTTATACAGCGCCTTTAACGTACTGAAGCGGCACAAGGCGGTTCACAGGAGCGTAATCAGACAAAGATTCACACCCAGCCAAAGAAGGAGGCATTTTGGTCACAGAGGGAGGTTTTAAAGAGAGTCTTCAAGGGGGAGAGAGAGAGGGAGAGGCAAAGAGGTTTAGGAAGGGAATTCCAGAGCTTAGAGCCCATACAACAAGTAATTTGATACGGATTAGTGCTGGACTTTGCGAGTTTAGAAGAATGAGAGGGGATCTCATTGAAACTTATAAAATTCTAACAGGACTAGACAGACTAGATGCAGGAAGGATGTTCCCGATGGCGGGGGGAGTCCAGAACCAGGGGTCACAGTCTAAGGATAAGGGGTAAGCCATTTAGGACTGAGATGAGGAGGAATTTCTTCACCCAGAGAGTGGTGAACCTGTGGAATTCTCTACCACACAAGGCAGTTGAGGCCAATTCATTAAATATATTCAAGAAGGAGTTAGATATATTTCTTAAGACTAAAGGGATCAAGGGATATGGGGAGAAAGCAGGGACAGGGTACTGAGTTTGGATGATCAGCCATGATCTTATTAAATGGCGGAGCAGGCTCGAGGGGCCGAATGGCCTACTCCTGCTCCTATCTTCCATGTTTCTATGTTTCTATGCTTACTGAGGAGAAACATAAAACAGTGAATCTACTCAATCATTGCTTCCTCCGAGAAGACACTAGTAACACGCTCTCCGCAATCAGACATAGGATGAGATTTGCAAGGTGCTGACTGTCATTGGGAGGGAGCTGATTAAAACCGGTGAATAGATTGGAAACAAGTTGATATGACATCCAATAGCAACAAACACAAGGGGGGTTGCCATTGGGGAGGCAGACTGCCATGTGTTTTAGCTGTTGATTGCGGAAGGAGGTGAATCAATCTTGCTCTCCTGCTCAGCGAGACACATTTGCGGTTGCGGTCCTGCACGGGCCCTGCCTCCGATACTGTGCCCGCTAAAACAGTCCAAAGTGACCTCACCTGTTCTGACTTAACTCGGGTATTGCGCTTCTGATTGACCCTGTTTGTCTGTCAGCCTTTTCCAAACCTGGCCATTTATTGTCCACACCGTTATTTATTTATTTGGTCAGCCAGTTGCTGACGGAGCTACCCGCCCTGGGGTGGATTTTGATGCGGCCGCTTCCATCACGTTCAGACCTCATTACAATTCCGCCGCCGAGCTGCTCGCGCATTTGGAGCAACTTACCATTAGGAAGGGCGCGGCAAATCCGGCAACTCCACAGTGCAGCCCGGCCAGTGCAGGCAAATGAAGGGGGTGGGCGACAACAACAACTTGTATTTATATAGCACCTTTAACGTGGTAAAACGTCCCAAGGCGCTGCACGGGAGTATTATAAGACAAAAAAAATTTGACACCGAGCCACATAAGGATAAATTAGGGCAGGTGACCAAAAGCTTGGTCAAAGAGGTAGGTTTTAAGGAGCGTCTTAAAGGAGGAAAGAGTGGTAGCGAGGCGGAGAGGTTTAGGGAGGGAATTCCAGAGCTTAGGGCCGAGGCAACAGAAGGCACGGCCACCAATGGTTGAGCGATTATAATCAGGGATGCTCAAGAGGGCAGAATTAGAGGAGCGCAGATATCTCGGGGGGGTTGTGGGGCTGGAGGAGATTACAGAGATAGGGAGGGGGCGAGGCCATGGAGGGATTTGAAAACAAGGACGAGAATTTTGAAAACGAGGCGTTGCTTAACCGGGAGCATCTCAAGAGGGGCGTGGTCATGGAGGGTCGCGCATTACGGGCTTTTATAATGCTCCCCCTGACCCGCAAACCTGTTCTTTTAGTTTTTTTGGAGTGGCCCGCGGTGGTCCCTTTAAGAACTGCCGGCTAGACGGCTCGGTGCCAAGTACTAATGGGTGAAGCGTGTTCCAAAATTGCATCAGGGTCCTATACATGTTATACATGGGATAATGAGGCACCTGCCTGTTTCTGAGCCACTCATCCCAAGGCCCCAAACAAAATGGTGGTGACCCGGACCGGTAGGTTGGCTACGTGCTGTGCTGCTCTTTTAACCACGCTGTTGTCCCAGTCCTGCCCTAGAAGGGACGAAAATCGGCCCCGACGTTTTAAAAGCCTCCAAAGCTACGGAGGAATCTCCACAGCTAGATTTTCTGTTTGCCTGATGTGTCACTCTTTCCCTGGGGGGGGGGGGGACACACACGCTACTAACCTAAAGTGCAGCAGGCAGAACCAAGGCTGAAGGACCCCAAAGTTTGAGCAGGGCCAGTGCTGGAGATTCACCTCCTAAAACCGCGCAGCCCACACAGTACTGATAGGCTTCCCATTGCATTCTTAAAACTTATTCTTGGTTGGGGTCGGGTTTCCCATTCCCCGCCCCTCTGTCGCCCATCCTGGGGGGTTAGAATTCCCCTCATTACGTCAGCACAAAAATATTCTGACTGAGAATAAACATGCTCGAGAAAATCAATAGCAAAACTTTAGTGCTTTCAATAAGGAATCGAGCTGGGC
Organism: Squalus acanthias; assembly: GCA_030390025.1. Lineage (NCBI taxonomy): Eukaryota > Metazoa > Chordata > Chondrichthyes > Squaliformes > Squalidae > Squalus > Squalus acanthias. The sequence continues at coordinate 39,437,329 of CM059437.1, read as the reverse complement.
CCATTATTTGACACAAATACAGAGGGTTTTTCAACATCGATGCCAACCACTTCCTCAGAGTCAGTCGCTGACCCCACCTTGGTCTGGCTGCTATGTGGGATCCATTACCATCGCCGAATCCCCCACCATCAACATCCGGGGGGTCACCATTAACCAGAAACTTAACTGGACCAGCCACATAAATACTATGGCAACAAGAGCAGGTCAGAGGCTAGGTATTCTGTGGCGAGTGTCTCACCTCCTGACTCCCCAAAGCCTTTCCACCATCTACAAGGCACAAGTAAGGAGTGTGATGGATTACTCTCCACTTGCCTGGATGAGTGCAGCTGGCAAGGCTGGTACTCATTGGCCATCCCTCGTTGTCCTGAAAAGTTTGTGGTGGGCCATCTCCTTGAACCGTTGCAATTCTTGGTGTGCTTTGTAGCAGCTTGATACAACTGGTTGGCTTGCGAGGCCACATCAGAGGGTAGTTAAGAGTCAACCATGTTGGTCTGGGACTGGAGTCACATATAGACCAGACCAGGTAATGACGACAGATTTTCTACTTTGGAGGAGATTAGAGAACCAGTGGGTTTTTACAACAATCCAACAGGCTAATGTTCACTTTTACTGATACCAGCTTTTTGTTTTAAATGGAATACAAATTCTCAAACTGCCACGGTTGGAGTTGAACTCACGTTTACTGGATTATTAGTCCAGTAACAAAAACACTCCACTACCGAACCCTGATCAGTCAGAACCCCGTTACCCATTAGGGCACTGCAAGTGAGCTCGGTGAGGGCAGGGAGATAGGTAGGGGAAAAACTACAGAGTGGAATGAGGTCAGGGCAGATGTAAAGGGGAACTGATAGGCTTGGGCGGAAAAATGGGAGGCGGGTAATGGCAGCAGAACGGATAGTTTTCACCTCAAGTTGGAAAAATCAGCTCCTCACACTTGACATTTGAGGTGAGGGTGGAGGAGCTGAGGAAGAGAGTGGGAGCAGACAATTTCCATCAAGAACAAGAGTCTGGGGTTGTCCTTAATCCCCAGGATAAACCAGGAGCAGTAGGAAAATTGGAATGTGGAGAGAGAGGCACGGTGTTGCTTAATGTGACCCAGCCGGGTGTGGTGGTGAATGACTCAGTCATGTGACAAGTACTCGCAAGCTTGACCCGCTCAAATTGACGGTGTGTAGGTTAGGTTTGTACTGGGCGTGGGGGTTGGAATGTTGGGGGTGGGAGGCGGTGAAGGATTTGAAGTGGATGAAAGACATTGAAGGCATTGGAAGGGAGGTGTTGTCGTCGATCTCACACACAGGCTGGAGGAAGCCCACCTGTTGCAGGCTCGTAACCTTAGACCGAGAAAGAGAACTGTTTATCCATCTGAAGAAAGACGAGAAAGGCCATATTGCCCATTGCTTCCTCGCCGCAGGGAGGAAGGGCTCCAGATATCACTGACCTGTCATTGACTCCACTACAGGGTGATCTAATATCATGGTAGCTACGTATGTTTGCCAAAGCCCCGCCTATAAGAATATGGTAGCGTACGGTATTATTGTGGTCATGTTACTGGGCTAGTAATCCCGAGGCTTGGACCACTATTAAAGAAAACGTGGTCAAATCCCACGAATGCAGTTTGAGAATTTGAATTCAGTTTTTTTTAAAATCTGCCAATAAAAAGCTGGTATCAGTAATAGTGACCATGAAGCTGTCGGATTGTTGTAAAAACCCAACTGATTCACTCATGTCCTTTTTGTGAAGGGCACCTGTCATCCTTAGCCGGTCTGACCTATGTGTGATTCCAGCCCCACACCAACGCGGGAAACTCTTCGGCCCCGATATTTACGGGGAGGTGGGGAGGGAGCAGAGGGGAGGTGTAGCGGCCAGGAAACCCAATAATGCGGATTTCCCAGTGGTCCTGCTGAATTTAGCGGCAAGACCTGTCTCTGTTTCCTGGCTGGCAGCCAGATTGAGAGGCTGGTCATCTGTTGGGTGGGAAGGCTTGTGGCACCAGACAGCTGCTTGGGATTGAAGAGGATGGAGGGGGAAGAGATCGTGGGTCGGGGGAGGGGGGGCGCATTGGTGGGGGGCCGTGGAAAGAATGGAGGCCTATGAGATCGGGAGGGGCGGAGAGATCAGGTGGTTGGCGAGATCGGGGGCGGGGGGGGGGGGGGGGTTCTGATTGCAGAGGGGTTCGATTGCGGGGGGGGGGTCTGATTGAGGGGGGTGTCTGATTGTGGGGGTCTGATGGCGTGGGTTTGATTGGGGGGGTCTGATTGGGGGGTTCTGATTGGGGGGTCAAATTGGGGGGGCTCTGATGGGGGGTCTGATTGGGGGGGTCTGATTGAAGGGGGTCTGATTGCGGGGGGTCTGATTGAGGGGGGGTCTGATTGGGGGGGTCTGATGGGGGGTCTGATGGGGGGTCTGATTGAAGGGGGTCTGATTGCGGGGGGTCTGATTGAAGGGGGTCTGATTGCGGGGGGTCTGATTGAGGGGGGGTCTGATTGAGGGGGTCAAATTGGGGGGGTCTGATGGGGGGTCTGATTGGGTGGGGTCTGATGGGGGGGGCCTGATTGCAGGGGGTCTGATTGGGGGGTCTGATTGGGAGGGTCTGATTGGGGGGGTCTGATTGCGGGGTCTGATTGCGGGGGTCTGATTGGGGGGGTCTGATTGGGGGTGTCTGATTGCGGGGTCTGATTGCGGGGGTCTGATTGCGGGGGGTCTGATTGGGGGGGTCTGATTGGGGAGTCTGATTGTGGGGGGGACTGATTGCGGGAGGTGTGTCTGATTGGGGGGGTCTGAATGGAAGGTCTGATTGGGGGGGCCTGATTGGGGGGGGTCTGATGGGGGGGGTTTGATTGTGGGGGCTCTGATTGCGGGGGGGGGTTCTGATTGCGGGGGGGCTAGGATTGCAGGGGGGGGCTCGGATTGCTGGGGGGACTGATTGCAGGGGGTCATAGAAACATAGAAACATAGAAGATAGGAGCAGGAGTAGGCCATTCGGCCCCTCGAGCCTGCTCCGCCATTTAATGAGATCATGGCTGATCATCCAAATTCAGTACCCTGTCCCTGCTTTCTCCCCATATCCCTTGATCCCTTTAGCCTTAAGAAATATATCTAACTCCTTCTTGAATATATTTAATGAATTGGCCTCAACTGCCTTCTGTGGTAGAGAATTCCACAGGTTCACCACTCTCTGGGTGAAGAAATTCCTCCTCATCTCAGTCCGAAATGGCTTACCCCTTATCCTTAGTCTGTGACCCCTGGTTCTGGATTCCCCCGCCATCGGGAACATCCTTCCTGCATCTAGTCTGTCTAGTCCTGTTAGAATTTTATAAGTTTCAGTGAGATCACTTCTCATTCTTCTAAACTCTAGCGAATACAAGCCCAATCGTCCCAATCTCTCTTCATACGTTATTCCTGCCATCCCAGGTATCAGTCTGGTGAATCTTCGCTGCACTCCCTCCATGGCAAGAACATCCTTCCTCAGATAAGGCGACCAAAACTTCACACAATACTCACGGTGTCTGATTGGGGGGGTCTGATTGGGGGGGTCTGATTGCGGGGGTCTGATTGCGGGGGTCTGATTGGGGGGGTCTGATTGCGGGGGTCTGATCGTGGGAATGGGAATCTTCGGGGGCCGGGGGGAAGCACTCCTGCTCCTCCTGGTCCGCAGGCAGCGCTGGCTCCCGCCCTTCACGCCTCCTTCAGCTGCCTGGTTTTCCCGAGTCCTGGGAAACCAGCCCGCAGCCATTAAATTTAAAACATAGCTCAAATCTGAGGCACGCAACCTCATTAAAATATTTAAATAACTCACCCGCCTCTGGATAGTGTGTTGGTAACCCGCCCCCCAACTCACCTCTGGTGAAACCGGAAGCTGGAGATGGGTTGGGGTCGGGTTTCCCATTCCCCGCCCCTCTGTCGCCCATCCTGGGGGGTTAGAATTCCCCTCATTACGTCAGCACAAAAATATTCTGACTGAGAATAAACATGCTCGAAAAAATCAATAGCAAAACTTTAGTGCTTTCAATAAGGAATCGAGCTGGGCCCATTATTTGACACAAATACAGAGGGTTTTTCAACATCGATGCCAACCACTTCCTCGGAGTCAGTCACTGACCCCACCTTGGTCTGGCTGCTATGTGGGATCCATTACCATCGCCGAATCCCCCACCATCAACATCTGGGGGGTCACCATTAACCAGAAACTTAACTGGACCAGCCACATAAATACTATGGCAACAAGAGCAGGTCAGAGGCTAGGTATTCTGCGGCGAGTTTCTCACCTCCTGACTCCCCAAAGCCTTTCCACCATCTACAAGGCACAAGTAAGCAGTGTGATGGAATACTCTCCACTTGCCTGGATGAGTGCAGCTCCAACAACACTCAAGAAGCTCGACACTATCCAGGACAAAGCAGCCCGCTTGATTGGCACCCCATCTACCACCTTAAACATTCACTCCCTCCACCACTGGCGCACCGTGGCTGCAGTGTGTACCATCTACAAGATGCACTGCAGCAACTCGCCAAGGCTTCTTCGGCAGCACCTCCCAAACCCGCGACCTCTTCCACCTAGAAGGACAAGGGCAGCAGGCGCATGGGAACACCATCACCAGCAAGTTCCCCTCCAAGTCACACACCATCCTGACTTAGAAGTATATCGCTGATCCTTTATCGTCGCTGGGTCAAAATCCTGGAACTCCTTCCCTAACAGCACTGTGGGAGTATCTTCACCATACGGACTGCAGCGGTTCAAGAAGGCGGCTCACCACCACCTTCTCGAGGGCAATTAGGGATGGGCAATAAATGCTGGCCTTGCGAGTGATGCCCACATTGCATAAACGAATAAAAAAAATCTCTGATGGGGTTAAGTCACTTACCATCCAGTTTAGAGGCTTTATTACTCATCACAACAAATTCTGTGTACTTGTTTCTCTGTGGGATTCCTGCGGAGTCGTGCCACCCTTCCCAAGCGTACAGCAGCTTACTGTAACTCCGAGACGTTGCCAGTTGATCCACAAGATCTGTAACACCACAGACAGAGAGTTATAGGCCAGACACACTCACAGACAGAGAGTTATAGGCCAGACACACTCACAGACAGAGAGTTATAGGCCAGACACACTCACAGACAGAGAGTTATAGGCCAGACACACTCACAGACAGAGAATTATAGGCCAGACACACTCACAGACAGAGAGTTATAGGCCAGACACACTCACAGACAGAGAGTTATAGGCCAGACACACTCACAGACAGAGAGTTATAGGCCAGACACACTCACAGACAGACAGTTATAGGCCAGACACACTCACAGACAGAGAGTTATAGGCCAGACACACTCACAGACAGAGAGTTATAGGCCAGACACACTCACAGACAGACAGTTATAGGCCAGACACACTCACAGACAGAGAGTTATAGGCCAGACACACTCACAGACAGACAGTCTCAACAATGGGTAAACATCGAGCTGCCTTTACTGTCCTGGCAGTCATATACAGAGTGAGTGTTCTAACTGTCCCCAAACTCGTTTAACAGCCAATAAGATGAGAGGTGACAGTGTCCAGTTTCTGGACCTCAGAAAGGTCATTGGCCTGAAACGTTAACTCTGTTTCTCTCTCCACGGATGCTGCCTGACCTGCTGAGTATTTCCAGCATGCTCTGTTTTTATTTCAGATTTCCAGCATCCACAGTATTTTGCTTTTGTATTAGTGTCTAATTCACTGCCACTTCTCTTCTAGGAATGCCCACCTTGAAGAAGTTCTGCTCTTCTCTCCGACGGGATTCCCGTTTATCTCTTTCATTGCTTTCTGTTTCCCTTCTCGTGTTTGCCCTTTTGTTCTTTCCTCCCCTCCCCCCTTTCCCTGCCCCTGCACCTGCTTAAAAACCTGCTACATCTCTCACATTTTCCAGTTCTGACGAAAGGTCATCGACCTGAAACGTTGACTCTGTTTCTCTCTCCGCAGATGCTGCCTGACCTGCTGAGTACTTCCAGCATTTTCTGCTTTTAGTTCAGTTTCTTTGTTTAAAACTCCTGTGCAGAATGGAGGAGCAGCGCTGGACTGTCGTGTGGCCCACTTTCCAGCACTCGATGGCGAGGGCAGCGCTCCGAACTGAGGAAGAGGCCTTAGTGACGCGGGAGGCCTCAGCCTTTATCCCACAATCCACGCTGACAAGTCCTTCCCAGCATGCTGCAGCAAATTGCCATCCGGTACTTACAGCATTTTAAAAATGGAGACACATTAAATGGCTAAAAGCGAACAGACAATATGGAGACGGAGGCCAGAGTGCAGTAGCCTGCACCGTCTGTATGCCAGGTGTGTGTAGGAGAATACCTTTGATCTGAGCTGCCCCAGGCTATGGCGCTGTGTGCACTGGCAGTGGTGAGCGCTGCTCAGTGTTCCCTGCAGCATTGTGGTCCCTTACTTCATAGCACTTCTTGTTCCCGACACGACTTACCAGGTTCGAGAGACCAGCACTTGCTGGGGTCCTTCTGGTTGGGTGGGCACACCTTAGCTGTGGAGTAGATGTTGTCCATTTCACTCAGGATGGTGTTGTACTGCAAAGAAAGACAGTTGGTCAGCGCTTTTCAACTCACAGGCGAAGGGCAACGTACCATCTGCAGGAGACATAACTGAGCTAAACATAAAGGGGATGGTTTTACCCTCTGCCATGCCACATGTGTGCTAGTTCCTGGGCCGTTACAAACAGGAAATAGGGACAGAGGCCTAGAATACTGGCCCTCCGAATCTTTTGTGCGAGTGCATATTTCCTGGGCCAAATAAGCTTCCACCTAAACAGGCGGGAGAGTTTTAACAAGGTGGGTGTGATGTTGGAAGGTATTCTCGGTTATTTTGCTCAGATAACGCTGGGCAAAAGCTAGGCTTGAAGCCTGTCTGTCGAAGCTTCCGTTATGTGTCAGCTTGGCTCAGTTGGGAGCACTCTCGCCTCTGGGTTCGAAGGTTTTCAGAAGTCAGTCTCAGAAGCCTCACTCCAGAGCACACAATCTAGGCTGACACTCCAGTGCAGTACTGAGGCAGCACTGCACTGTCACAGGGGCTTTTGGTGAGATGTTAAACCGAGGTTCGGTCTGCTGCTCAGGTGAATGTAAAAGATCCCATGACACTATTCGAAGAAGGACAAGGACTTCTCCTGGTATCCCGGCTCATATTCATCCCTCAAACCCACACCACCAAAAACAGATTAATTGGTCATTTATTCATTTCCTGTTTGTCGGATCTTGCTATGTACAAATTGTTTGCTGCATTTGCCTACATAACAACAATGATTATTATACTTCAAAAGTAACTAATTGGCTATGAATTGCTTTGGGATGTTCTGAGAACATGAAAGTGCTTATCACTCTGGTTGGATTGTATTCTCGGAGGTTTCATCAGACGACCTCATCAACCCACCCACACGCTCCCTGCCATTGGTTGCCCAGCATGTCAAGCCCCATGGCAATAGGTTAACAATGGCTGGGTGCAATACCCACAATCCTCTGCACTCCAGAAACCGGTCTCTCTATAGCCTGGTTTTACTAGTGGGAGTGCACATGAGACAGGACCGTGTTGCTTTCTGGGTGTGAAAATTATTTTTCTTCCAGGTTGGGTCCGGGAGATTAAAGATTGATTCCGGGAGACTCCAAGACAATGCAGGAGGAATGACAACCCTAGCTCTGCCCTGTGTTATTGGATCTCTCAGTATAGACACTGGGCGTTGACTTTGTTTATAAATTTATTAGTAGAAGCACCAGGTCGACATTGAAAATAAATCTCTCAGTAAAGGCACTAGGCCTTCAGTCTGTTAATAAATCTCTCAGTACGACTCTCGGATGAGACGTTAAACCGAGGCCCCGTATACCCTCTCAGGTGGACGTAAAAGGTCCCAAGGCACTATTTCGAAGAAGAGCAGGGGAGTTCTCCCCGGTGTCCTGGCCAATATTTATCCCCCAATCAACATAACAAAAAAACAGATTATCTGGTCATTATCACATTGCTGTTTGTGGGAGCTTGCTGTGCGTAAATTGGTGGCTGCGTTTCCCACATTACAACAGTGACTACACTTCAAAAAGTACTTCATTGGCTGTAAAGCGTCTTGGGACATCCGGTGGTTGTGAAAAGCGCTATAGAAATGCAAGTCTTTCTTTCTTTACAGGCACTAGGGGTAGAAATTAGGTCGCGCCCCGTTTGGGGCGCAAATATCGTCCGGACGCAAATATTAGCGCCTGGTGCTAATTATCGGCACTGACGGGAAACTTCACTTTTACCGCCCCGGGAGGTGAGTGGAGCGCTAAAGCAGGCGCTGCACACCTCTCTTAAGGCGCAAAGGCCGAGCAGTGAGGCGCTAACTCGGAGCGCTGGCGAAGCTCATGTAATGTCAGTCAGCAATGGAACACACACACAATGGCACGGGCCAGTTCTTAAAGGGGATGGTTAATTTTGCTTTCCATCCACATCCTGTTCATTGCTGCCTTGAATCTCGGCCTGGAGAGACTTGCACATCAAATGTGCTGGAAAGAACAATGGAGAGCACCAGGCAAAGAGCTCAGAGTGCAGCTCCCACGGTCTCTGCTAAATCGATACAAGGAATGGCAAATCAAAATGAACCTGCAAAGTGCTGCTCAGTACCCAAAACTCCTTCACACAACGTTGAATCTCTCCAGAAGTCTCTCCCTCTCTCTCTCAGAATGCGTAGTTCAAAAATGCCACCAACAATAAAAGACAGGAAGAGGCCCCCTTTAAATAGCGCCCCCCCCAGCCCCACAGCGATTGATAGCGTTCCAGTCTTCTGGTCGTTGGAAGCGCCAGGCGGTAAGGCAGGGGGCGCCACTCAATTTCCGCTCCGGGGCGCCCCAAGGGCGTTGCACCATGGAATGACGTCACAATCTGCACGCGCAGGTGGTCGCAGCGGTAAGTTTTAGCGCCGCCGCACAATCTCAAGTTAAGTTCTCGAGCGGCGCAAACATCGCTGCGCCCGGGCGTTAGCGGCTTTGCGCCCCATTAGCGCCCTCTTAAGGCGCTAACGGGTGGCGCAACCAAGTGAATTTTTACCCCTAGGTCTTTAGTGTGTTATTAATTTCCGCGTCTATCTTGGTGACAAGACCATCTGAACACGGACGCTCAACAATGGTCTGCCACAGGGGTCGGTGTTCGCCTTCGAGTGGACAAGTTTAAGGTGAATTTGTGACACCTAAGCTGATTTTTTTTTGTGATGTTTTGCTGTTAATGCTGATGCAGAATCATCTGTGCTTGGCCTTCGCGTGTGTGTATACACAGCAACAGTGGCGTTGATTCTCACAGGTACACAGGTAGCGTGCTGAGTCATTGTTCAATGGGATCAGGACAATCCTGGCCGCACCTACAGGATTCATCGGAAGCCTCAGCCTGTATGACCGAGCTCGCGAACCATTCAGTTCTTACGTTGAGCGGATGGAGATGTTTTTTAGGGTCAATGACATTATTGAGACCGAAGGTGCAGATGAGAATGTTCAAGCTCAAAATAAAGTAATTCGTGAATGGAAGAAAGCAATTTTTCTAACGGAGATCGGCCCAGATGTCTATGGAACGTTGACAAACCTATTCGCGCCAGGGAAAGCGAAGGATGCGTCGTTTGAAGACATTGTCGAGAAACTCGAGGACCATTTCGACCCAAAGCCGTTAGAAATAGCAGAGAGCTATAAGTTTGGTACCAGAAACCAAAAACAAAGTGAAACCATCAGTGAGTACATTGTAGCTCTTAAGAACCTGTCTTTGCATTGTAACTTCAGCACATTTTTGGATCGTGCGTTGTGAGATAAGTTTGTGTGTGGACTGGTGGATGAGCGCACACTGTCCAAGTTACTGAACACTCTGAACCTAATGTTTGACACAGCATGCAAAATTGCCCTATCTATGGAGATGGCGTCTAAGAATGCTAGGGAGCTCCGACCAACTCAAGTGACTAGTGCAGCTGAGGTCTACAGTCACAAAGCCACCGCCAAACCTAAAGCTGTGAGACCGAGTCAAAAGCATGTCGGGGAGAGCAGTTCAGTGAATTGTTATCGCTGCAACGGAAATCACTCACCACAGTCCTGCCAATACAGAAATGCGAAGTGTTTCACTGCCAGAAGCAAGGCCATATTTCAACAGCTTGCAGAGCTAGATCGAAAGCAGGAAGTCAGAACCATTCTAGTGGCAATGCAAACAAAAGGCAGGAGTTCACAATATTGAAGTGAACACACCTGATGTTGAAGAACTAGGCATCTACAAATGACATCCTTTGTGACTGTGACAAAGGTCAACTATCCCTCCTCGTCCTTCTTGACTTGTCTGCAGCCTTTGACACGATTGACCACTCCATCCTCCTCCAACGCCTCTCCACCGTCGTCCAGCTGGGTGGGACTGCACTCACCTGGTTCCATTCTTATCTATCTAATCGTAACCAGACAATCACCTGCAACGGCTTCTCTTCCCGCTCCCGCACCGTTACCTCTGGTGTCCCCCAAGGATCTATCCTGGGCCCCCTCCTATTTCTCATCTACATGCTGCCCCTTGGTGACATCATCCGAAAGCACAGCATCAGCTTCCACATGTACGCTGACGACACCCAGCTCTACCTCACTACCACTTCTCTCTACCCCTCCACGGTCTCTAAATTGTCAGACTGCTTGTCCAACATCCAGTTCTGGATGAGCAAAAATTTTCTCCAATTATATATTGGGAAAACCGAAGCCATTGTGTTCGGTACCCGCCACAAACTCCGTTCCCTAGCCACTGACTCCATCCCTCTCCACAACATCTGTCTGAGGCTGAACCACACTGTTCACAACCATGGTGTCATATTTGATCCTGAAATGAGCTTCCAACCACATATCTGCGGCATAACTAAGACTGCCTATTTCCACCTCCATCTCTGCCCTTGCCTCAGCTCATCCGCTGCTGAAACCCTCATCCATGCCTTTGTTACCTCTAGACTTGACTATTCCAACACACTCCTGGCTGGCCTCCCACATTCCACCCTATGTAAACTTGAGGTCATCAAAAACTCGGCTGCCCGTGTCCTAACTCGCACCAAATCCTGTTCACCCATTATTCCTGTCCTCGTTGACCTACAGTGGCTCCCGGTTAAGCAACGCCTCGATTTCAAAATTTTCATCCTTGTTTTCAAATCCCTCCATGGCCTCGCCCCTCCCTATCTCTGTAATCTCCTCCAGCCCCACAACCCCCCCGAGATATCAGCACCCCTCTAATTCTGCCCTCTTGAGCATCCCTGATTATAATCGCTCAACCTTTGGTGGCCGTGCCTTCTGTTGCCTAGGCCCTAAGCTCTGGAATACCCTCCCTAAACCTCTCCGCCTCGCTACCTCTCTTTCCTCCTTTAAGACGCTCCTTAAAACCTACCTCTTTGACCAAGCTTTTTGACATCTGCCCTAATTTCTCCTTATGTGGCTCGATGTCAAATTTTTTGTCTTATAATACTCCTGTGAAGCGCCTTGGGATGTTTTACTATGTTAAAGGCGCTATATAAATACAAGTTGTTGTTGTTGTTGTTATGAGGGCATCACTGGTTATGACACACATATCTGCATCAAGTCCAACGTGAAGCTTGTCTATTGTAAGGCAAGGCCGGTCCCCTATGCTTTGAAAAGTCAGGTGGAGGAAGAGCTAGCAAAGCTCAGAGAGAATGGAGTTCTAGTAAAAACTGACAAAAGTGAATGGGCTACCCCGATTGTGGTAGTGCCCAAAGCAGACAAAACTGTATGCTTGTGTGGTGACTTCAAAGTTATTATCAACCAAGCAGTTGACGATGAGCAGTACCCGTTACCTACATCGCAAGATTTGTGTGCAGCCCTCTCTGGGTCAAAGGTTTTCTCCAAGCTTGACCTGTCGCACGCTTACACTCAGCTGAATGTTGACAAAGAGAGTCAGCAGTATCTCACCATCAACACACACAAGGGACTGTACTCATACACCAAGCTGCCGTATGATGTAAAGTCCTCCCCCAAAATCTTCCAGGCTACGATGGATAAGATTTTGCAAGGACTTCCAAATTGCTTATGCAATCAAGACAATGTGCTGATCGCAACAAGCAGCGAGGAAGAAAATCTAGAGGTGTTAGATTTAGTGCTTCAAAGGTTGAATGCCCACAATGTCAAATTGAAAAGGAGCAAATGTGCTTTTGTGCAGCCCGAGGTTGTGTACCTTGGTCTGAAAGTTGATGCAAATGGCTTGCAACCAGTTAAGGAAAAGGTTGATGCTGTCATCAATGCTCCAAAGCCACAGAACCTGTCTGAGTTAAGATTTTCCCTTGGAATGGTCCAGTACTACACATGTTTCTTACCTGAGTTAGCGACCATGTTAGCTCCATTGCACGAGCTCCTCAATAAGGATGTCCAGTGGAAGTGGACGAAAGTGCAACAGGAAGCTTACAACGCTGGTAAGAGAAGTCTCTCTAGCGATGCTCTACTTGTGCACTACAGCATGAGCTTAAGTTAGCGTGTGATGCTTCTAGCTACAGTGTGGGAGCTGTCATAATCCATGTAATGGATGACAGCCAAGAGAAACCAATCGTGTTCGCACCGCGAACCCTCACAAAGAGCAAAAGAAACTACGTGCAAATTGAAAAGGAAGCACTCGTCATAGTGTTTGGAATCAAGAAATTCCAACAGTTCCTGATCGGCAGAAAGTTTCCCCTGATAACCGATCACAAACCGCTCCTCGCAATATTGGGCCCAAATCTGCCATCCCTGCAATGGCCGCATCAAGAATGCAACGTTGGGCAGTGTTGTTGTCACAATATGACTACACGATTGAATATCGCACTTCAAAGCAAAACGCAGTTGCAGATGCCTTGTCCAGGTTACCACATGAGGACTCGTGTGTTGGAGTGAAGATGAGATTTTCACACTAGGTGCACTTTCCATGAATGCAACTGAGATTGCAGATGAGACTCAAAAGGACTCAGTACTGAAAAGAGTGTATGAAAACACGTTGAATGGATGGACTGGTCAGTGTCTGGACACAGAATTGAAACCATTCCATAACCGTCGTACTGAATTGTCTTGTGAGCAAGGTCGTATCAAGTGGGGAAACAGAGTGGTGGTACCTACTTCTCTGAGAGCTAGAATTCTGGCCGAACTTCATACTGAACATCCAGGGATCGTCAGTATGAAATCAATTGCAAGAAGCTTTGTTTACTGGCCTGGATTGGACAGTGATCTTGAATCACTTGTCAGCAAATGCAGCGTTTGCCAAAATTGCAGAAACAAGCCACCTAAAACTCCACTACAACCCTGGTCATGGCCAAGTAGACCTTTTCAGAGAGTACATGTAGACTTCGGTGAGAAAGCAAATGATTATTTCCTGGTTCTTGTAGATAGTCACACAAAGTGGATTGAAGTGAAACACATGGGTTCAAATACAACAACTGAACGTACCATAGATGAGTTGAAGTCTATCTTCGCATGTCATGGCTTACCTGAAGAGCTTGTTTCTGACAATGGCCCTCAGTTCCGTTCTGCTCTATTCCAAGAGTTCATGTAACTGAACATATCAAACACACTCTCATTCCACCAGCTTCAAACGGAACAGCCGAAAGGTCAGTCAGAATAGTGAAAGAAGCTCTCAAAAAGCAAGTGTTGCAGGGTTGTTCGGGACTCAGCATGAAGCAACGTTTGGCAAATTTCCTGCTGAAGTACAGAACTACTCCGCACACTACAACTGGACATACCCCAGCAGAACTCTTGATGAAGAGGAGATTGAGAACACGATTGATTCTTGTTTAACTGAATTTGGCCTCAAGAGTTGAACAGAAACAGTTGAGTCAGAAACGTTATTATGACACCAATCAGAAAGAACGCAGTTTCAGACAAAATGAGTGTGTTCATGTTCTCAGTCCCCCAGCAAGTCAAGTTCACACAAGTGGGATGTCGGAACCATAGTAGAGGTTGGTGGAACCAAGAGATATTTGGTTGAAATTGGTGACAAAATCCGAAGTGTTCATGTAGATCAACTGATCTCTGCTAGAGATGAACCAAGACATGATCGTGAACCATTTGATCATGAACACATACATGAGTTTGACTCCGTTCAGACTTCAGAAACTGAAGTACCAGGTTCAAACAAATCTGAGATAGAACCAGGATCATCTTCGAGTTTGGAACCAGAACAAAACAGCCCGAAATTGGTTCACCACCAAAACCTTCTGTAAGGAGATCAGGAAGGCTCCACAAACCTGTTATTAAACTGGATTTGTAGCTCATTTAAAAGAAAAAAAGCCAGGAGTTTTTGTTATGTGGTACATGCAATGCTGAGAAAGGTGGGACCATAGTTTTGTTGTATTTGAGAGGGGAATACATACTTTTTTTTAAGGGGGAAAGCAGTGTAATGTATTAGCACATGGTTTAGTATGAGCATGCTCAGTTCACTCTGGCCTAACAAAGCAAGCACATGACTAGCAACTCATTGTGTCTCTGTCCTTTATTTGTTCTACCCACATATATTACAGTGCTCAAGTCTCTGGAGGAAGACTTGAACCCACAACCTTCTGATTCAGAGGCAAGAGTGCTACCCACTGAGCCACAGCTGACACTCAGATGTGATGCTAACAAGTGTCCTGGACCTCCTGGAATGCTACTTCTGGACCTGGTGCCTCCGCCCCAATCCTGAGTTGTGTCGGCGTTCCATCTGAACAACAACGCTGCTGGGAAAGTACTCAATGCTTCCTTCTACGAAGGCAACTTAGCCATGAACCCCACCCAAAATACCTGGGCGTCACCCTGGACAGGACTCTCACCCATTGGCCTCCTCCCACCAGCATCGACCAAAAAGTGAAAACCAGGTGAACCTGGTCCAGAAACTTGCTGGAATGGCAAGGGGAGCACAGCCAGAACACTTCACACCGCAACAATGGCCCTCGTCTGCTCTGCTGCAGAATACTGCTCTGCCTCCTGGTCCAACAGCCGACACACAAAGATCGTGGATGTGCAGCTAAACGATGCAGTGAGGGGGGTGTCAGAGACGCTTAAGTCCACTCCAATGAGTTGCTCCCGGTGCTGTCCCACGTTGCCCCGCCTGCCATTCACCGCGACGCCACCGTGCTCGGTGAGATGGAAAAAATCATGAGCAACACCGACCTTCCCGTTCACGATGACTTGAAAAACCCACCACGAAAGCGCTTAAAATCACTCCGGCCATTCTGGGAAACAGCAACCAATATTCACGCAGCTGGTATTGACCCAATATCCAGATGGAGGGAATCGTGGGAGGCGCGCAACATAAAGAACCAACACCTCATCATTGACCCAACGGCAGAGGACCCTGCCTCTGACCTCCCTCGGAGACAGTGGACGCCGCTCAACCCAATCCGCACAGTAGACGCTGCGGCCACCTGTACCACAAGTGGAAGATGAGGGACAGCCCGAAGTGCGACTGTGGCCCTGAGTCCCAGACCGCGGAACAAATCACATCAACCTGCCCACTGAGATCTGTTGCTGGAGGCACCTCATTGATCCACTCGGCATCTCAGGAGGCCATCGAATGGAGAGCCAAACGAGACATCCCATAATAAGCTTTTCCCGTCACACAAAACAACATTAAATCTCTCAGTACAGGTTTCAGGCCATCAGTGTGTTAATAAATCTCTCAGTACCGGGCCCAGTCTCTTTTAATGAGAGATTTAATAACAAACTTAAGTTCTAGGGTCTGCACTGAGTGAGTGTCATGGTGAGAGAGAGTCATGGTGAGAGAGAGTCATGGTGAGAGAGTGTGATGGTGAGAGAGAGTCATGGTGAGAGAGAGTCATGGTGACAGAGTGTCATGGTGAGAGAGTGTCATGGTGAGAGAGTGTCATGGTGAGAGAGAGTCATGGTGAGAGAGAGTCATGGTGAGAGAGTCATGGTGAGAGAGAGTCATGGTGAGAGAGTGTCATGGTGAGAGAGAGTCATGGTGAGAGTGAGTCATGGTGAGAGAGAGTCATGGTGAGAGAGTGTCATGGTGAGAGAGTGTCATGGTGAGAGTGAGTCATGGTGAGAGAGTGTCATGGTGAGAGAGTGTCATGGTGAGAGAGTGTCATGGTGAGAGTGAGTCATGGTGAGAGAGTGTCATGGTGAGAGAGTGTCATGGTGAGAGAGAGTCATGGTGAGAGAGTGTCATGGTGAGAGAGTGTCATGGTGAGAGAGTGTGATGGTGAGAGAGTCATGGTGAGAGAGTGTGATGGTGAGAGAGAGTCATGGTGAGAGAGTGTCATGGTGAGAGAGTGTCATGGTGAGAGAGTGTGATGGTGAGAGAGTGTCATGGTGAGAGAGAGTCATGGTGAGAGTGAGTCATGGTGAGAGAGAGTCATGGTGAGAGAGTGTCATGGTGAGAGAGTGTCATGGTGAGAGAGAGTCATGGTGAGAGAGAGTCATGGTGAGAGAGTGTCATGGTGAGAGAGTGTCATGGTGAGAGAGTGTCATGGTGAGAGAGTGTCATGGTGAGAGTGTGTGATGGTGAGAGATTGTGATGGTGAAAGAGTCTGATGGTGAGAGAGTGTGATGGTGAGAGAGTGCCATGGTGAGTGAGTGTGATGGTGAGAGAGTGTGATGGTGAGAGAGTGTCATGGTGAGAGAGTGTGATGGTGAGAGAGAGTCATGGTGAGAGAGTGTCATGGTGAGAGAGTGTGATGGTGAGAGAGTGTCATGGTGAGAGAGTGTCATGGTGAGAGTGAGTCATGGTGAGAGAGTGTCATGGTGAGAGAGTGTCATAGTGAGAGAGTGTGATGGTGAGAGAGTGTCATGGTGAGAGAATCATGGTGAGAGAGTGTCATGGTCAGAGAGTGTAATGTTGAGAGAGTGTCATGGTGAGAGAGAGTCATGGTCAGAGAGTGTAATGTTGAGAGAGTGTCATGGTGAGAGAGAGTCATGGTGAGAGAATGTCATGGTGAGGGAGAGTCATGGTGAGAGAGTGTCATGGTGAGAGAGTGTGATGGTGAGAGAGATTCATGGTGAGAGAGAGTCATGGTGAGAGAGTCATGGTGAGAGAGAGTCATGGTGAGAGAGTGTCATGGTGAGAGAGGGTCATGGCGAGAGAGTGTCATGGTGAGAGAGTGTGATGGTCAGAGAGTGTAATGTTGAGAGAGTGTCATGGTGAGAGAGAGTCATGGTGAGAGAATGTCATGGTGAGGGAGAGTCATGGTGAGAGAGTGTCATGGTGAGAGAGTGTGATGGTGAGAGAGATTCATGGTGAGAGAGAGTCATGGTGAGAGAGTCATGGTGAGAGAGAGTCATGGTGAGAGAGTGTCATGGTGAGAGAGGGTCATGGTGAGAGAGTGTCATGGTGAGAGAGTGTCATGGTGAGAGAGAGTCATGGTGAGAGAGTGTGATGGTGAGAGAGAGTCATGGTGAGAGAGTGTCATGGTGAGAGAGTGTCATGGTGAGAGAGTGTGATGGTGAGAGAGTGTCATGGTGAGAGAGAGTCATGGTGAGAGTGAGTCATGGTGAGAGAGAGTCATGGTGAGAGAGTGTCATGGTGAGAGAGTGTCATGGTGAGAGAGAGTCATGGTGAGAGAGAGACATGGTGAGAGAGTGTCATGGTGAGAGAGTGTCATGGTGAGAGAGTGTCATGGTGAGAGTGTGTCATGGTGAGAGATTGTGATGGTGAAAGAGTCTGATGGTGAGAGAGTGTCATGGTGAGAGAGAGTCATGGTGAGAGAGTGTGATGATGAAAGAATGTGATGGTGAGAGAGTGTGATGGTGAGAGAGTGTGATGGTGAGAGAGTGTCATGGTGAGAGAGTGTGATGGTGAGAGAGAGTCATGGTGAGAGAGTGTCATGGTGAGAGAGTGTGATGGTGAGAGAGTGTCATGGTGAGAGAGTGTCATGGTGAGAGTGAGTCATGGTGAGAGAGTGTCATGGTGAGAGAGAGTCATGGTGAGAGAGTGTCATGGTGAGAGAGTGTCATAGTGAGAGAGTGTGATGGTGAGAGAGTGTCATGGTGAGAGAATCATGGTGAGAGAGTGTCATGGTCAGAGAGTGTAATGTTGAGAGAGTGTCATGGTGAGAGAGAGTCATGGTGAGAGAATGTCATGGTGAGAGAATGTCATGGTGAGGGAAAGTCATGGTGAGATAGTGTGATGGTGAGAGAGTGTGATGGTGAGAGAGTTTCATGGTGAGAGAGAGTCATGGTGAGAGAATGTCATGGTGAGGGAGAGTCATGGTGAGAGAGTGTCATGGTGAGAGAGTGTGATGGTGAGAGAGATTCATGGTGAGAGAGAGTCATGGTGAGAGAGTCATGGTGAGAGAGAGTCATGGTGAGAGAGTGTCATGGTGAGAGAGGGTCATGGTGAGAGAGTGTCATGGTGAGAGAGTGTCATGGTGAGAGAGTTTCATGGTGAGAGAGTGTCATGGTGAGAGAGTGTGATTGTGAGAGAGAGTCATGGTGAGAGAATGTCATGGTAAGCGAATGTCATGGTGAGGGAGAGTCAAGGTGAGAGAGTGTGATGGTGAGAGAGTGTGATGGTGAGAGAGTTTCATGGTGAGAGAGAATCATGTTGAGAGAATGTCATGGTGAGGGAGAGTCATGGTGAGAGAGTGTAATGGTGAGAGAGTGTGATGGTGAGAGAGTTTCATGGTGAGAGAGAGTCATGGTGAGAGAGAGTCATGGTGAGAGAGAGTCATGGTGAGAGAGTGTCATGGTGAGAGAGTGTCATGGTGAGAGAATGTCATGGTGAGAGAGTGTCCTGGTGAGAGAGAGTCATGGTGAGAGAGTTTCATGGTGAGAGAGAGTCATGGTGAGAGAGAGTCATGTTGAGAGAGAGTCATGGTGAGAGAGTGTCATGGTGAGAGAGTGTCATGGTGAGAGAGAGTCATGGTGAGAGAGAGTCATGGTGAGAGAGTGTCATGGTGAGAGAGTGCCATGGTGTGAGAGTGTCATGGTGAGAGAGTGTCGTGGTGAGAGAGTGTCATGGTGAGAGAGTGTGATGGTGAGAGATTGTGATGGTGAAAGAGTCTGATGGTGAGAGAGTGTCATGGTGAGAGAGAGTCATGGTGAGAGAGTGTGATGATGAAAGAATGTGATGGTGAGAGAGTGTGATGGTGAGAGAGTGCCATGGTGAGTGAGTGTGATGGTGAGAGAGTGTGATGGTGAGTGAGTGTCATGGTGAGAGAGTGTGATGGTGAGAGAGAGTCATGGTGAGAGAGTGTCATGGTGAGAGAGTGTGATGGTGAGAGAGTGTGATGGTGAGAGAGTGTCATGGTGAGAGTGAGTCATGGTGAGAGAGTGTCATGGTGAGAGAGAGTCATGGTGAGAGAGTGTCATGGTGAGAGAGTGTCATAGTGAGAGAGTGTGATGGTGAGAGAGTGTCATGGTGAGAGAATCATGGTGAGAGAGTGTCATGGTGAGAGAGTGTCATGGTCAGAGAGTGTAATGTTGAGAGAGTGTCATGGTGAGAGAGAGTCATGGTGAGAGAATGTCATGGTGAGGGAGAGTCATGGTGAGAGAGTGTCATGGTGAGAGAGTGTGATGGTGAGAGAGATTCATGGTGAGAGAGAGTCATGGTGAGAGAGTCATGGTGAGAGAGAGTCATGGTGAGAGAGTGTCATGGTGAGAGAGGGTCATGGTGAGAGAGTGTCATGGTGAGAGAGTGTCATGGTGAGAGAGTTTCATGGTGAGAGAGTGTCATGGTGAGAGAGTGTGATTGTGAGAGAGAGTCATGGTGAGAGAATGTCATGGTAAGCGAATGTCATGGTGAGGGAGAGTCAAGGTGAGAGAGTGTGATGGTGAGAGAGTGTGATGGTGAGAGAGTTTCATGGTGAGAGAGAATCATGTTGAGAGAATGTCATGGTGAGGGAGAGTCATGGTGAGAGAGTGTAATGGTGAGAGAGTGTGATGGTGAGAGAGTTTCATGGTGAGAGAGAGTCATGGTGAGAGAGAGTCATGGTGAGAGAGAGTCATGGTGAGAGAGTGTCATGGTGAGAGAGTGTCATGGTGAGAGAATGTCATGGTGAGAGAGTGTCCTGGTGAGAGAGAGTCATGGTGAGAGAGTTTCATGGTGAGAGAGAGTCATGGTGAGAGAGAGTCATGTTGAGAGAGAGTCATGGTGAGAGAGTGTCATGGTGAGAGAGAGTCATGGTGAGAGAATGTCATGGTGAGAGAGTGTCATGGTGAGAGAGTCATGGTGAGAGAATGTCATGGTGAGAGAGTGTCATGGTGAGAGAGAGTCATGGTGAGAGAGAGTCATGGTGAGAGAGTTTCATGGTGAGAGAGAGTCATGGTGAGAGAGAGTCATGTTGAGAGAGAGTCATGGTGAGAGAGTGTCATGGTGAGAGAGAGTCATGGTAAGAGAGTGTCATGGTAAGAGTGAGTCATGGTGAGATGTATCATGGTGAGAGAGTGTCATGGTAAGAGTGAGTCATGGTGAGAGAATGTCATGGTGAGAGAGTGTGATGGTGAGAGAGTGTGATGGTGAGATAGTGTTATGGTGAGAGAGTTTCATGGTGAGAGAGTGTTATGGTGAGTGAATGTCATGGTGAGTGAGTGTGATGGTGAGAGAGTGTCATGGTGAGAGAATGTCATGGTGAGGGAGAGTCATGGTGAGAGAGTGTCATGGTGAGAGAGTGTGATGGTGAGAGAGATTCATGGTGAGAGAGAGTCATGGTGAGAGAGTCATGGTGAGAGAGAGTCATGGTGAGAGAGTGTCATGGTGAGAGAGGGTCATGGCGAGAGAGTGTCATGGTGAGAGAGTGTGATGGTCAGAGAGTGTAATGTTGAGAGAGTGTCATGGTGAGAGAGAGTCATGGTGAGAGAATGTCATGGTGAGGGAGAGTCATGGTGAGAGAGTGTCATGGTGAGAGAGTGTGATGGTGAGAGAGATTCATGGTGAGAGAGAGTCATGGTGAGAGAGTCATGGTGAGAGAGAGTCATGGTGAGAGAGTGTCATGGTGAGAGAGGGTCATGGTGAGAGAGTGTCATGGTGAGAGAGTGTGATGGTGAGAGAGAGTCATGGTGAGAGAGTGTGATGGTGAGAGAGAGTCATGGTGAGAGAGTGTCATGGTGAGAGAGTGTCATGGTGAGAGAGTGTGATGGTGAGAGAGTGTCATGGTGAGAGAGAGTCATGGTGAGAGTGAGTCATGGTGAGAGAGAGTCATGGTGAGAGAGTGTCATGGTGAGAGAGTGTCATGGTGAGAGAGAGTCATGGTGAGAGAGAGTCATGGTGAGAGAGTGTCATGGTGAGAGAGTGTCATGGTGAGAGAGTGTCATGGTGAGAGTGTGTGATGGTGAGAGATTGTGATGGTGAAAGAGTCTGATGGTGAGAGAGTGTCATGGTGAGAGAGAGTCATGGTGAGAGAGTGTGATGATGAAAGAATGTGATGGTGAGAGAGTGTGATGGTGAGAGAGTGTGATGGTGAGAGAGTGTCATGGTGAGAGAGTGTGATGGTGAGAGAGAGTCATGGTGAGAGAGTGTCATGGTGAGAGAGTGTGATGGTGAGAGAGTGTCATGGTGAGAGAGTGTCATGGTGAGAGTGAGTCATGGTGAGAGAGTGTCATGGTGAGAGAGAGTCATGGTGAGAGAGTGTCATGGTGAGAGAGTGTCATAGTGAGAGAGTGTGATGGTGAGAGAGTGTCATGGTGAGAGAATCATGGTGAGAGAGTGTCATGGTCAGAGAGTGTAATGTTGAGAGAGTGTCATGGTGAGAGAGAGTCATGGTGAGAGAATGTCATGGTGAGAGAATGTCATGGTGAGGGAAAGTCATGGTGAGATAGTGTGATGGTGAGAGAGTGTGATGGTGAGAGAGTTTCATGGTGAGAGAGAGTCATGGTGAGAGAATGTCATGGTGAGGGAGAGTCATGGTGAGAGAGTGTCATGGTGAGAGAGTGTGATGGTGAGAGAGATTCATGGTGAGAGAGAGTCATGGTGAGAGAGTCATGGTGAGAGAGAGTCATGGTGAGAGAGTGTCATGGTGAGAGAGGGTCATGGTGAGAGAGTGTCATGGTGAGAGAGTGTCATGGTGAGAGAGTTTCATGGTGAGAGAGTGTCATGGTGAGAGAGTGTGATTGTGAGAGAGAGTCATGGTGAGAGAATGTCATGGTAAGCGAATGTCATGGTGAGGGAGAGTCAAGGTGAGAGAGTGTGATGGTGAGAGAGTGTGATGGTGAGAGAGTTTCATGGTGAGAGAGAATCATGTTGAGAGAATGTCATGGTGAGGGAGAGTCATGGTGAGAGAGTGTAATGGTGAGAGAGTGTGATGGTGAGAGAGTTTCATGGTGAGAGAGAGTCATGGTGAGAGAGAGTCATGGTGAGAGAGAGTCATGGTGAGAGAGTGTCATGGTGAGAGAGTGTCATGGTGAGAGAATGTCATGGTGAGAGAGTGTCCTGGTGAGAGAGAGTCATGGTGAGAGAGTTTCATGGTGAGAGAGAGTCATGGTGAGAGAGAGTCATGTTGAGAGAGAGTCATGGTGAGAGAGTGTCATGGTGAGAGAGTGTCATGGTGAGAGAGAGTCATGGTGAGAGAGAGTCATGGTGAGAGAGTGTCATGGTGAGAGAGTGCCATGGTGTGAGAGTGTCATGGTGAGAGAGTGTCGTGGTGAGAGAGTGTCATGGTGAGAGAGTGTGATGGTGAGAGATTGTGATGGTGAAAGAGTCTGATGGTGAGAGAGTGTCATGGTGAGAGAGAGTCATGGTGAGAGAGTGTGATGATGAAAGAATGTGATGGTGAGAGAGTGTGATGGTGAGAGAGTGCCATGGTGAGTGAGTGTGATGGTGAGAGAGTGTGATGGTGAGTGAGTGTCATGGTGAGAGAGTGTGATGGTGAGAGAGAGTCATGGTGAGAGAGTGTCATGGTGAGAGAGTGTGATGGTGAGAGAGTGTGATGGTGAGAGAGTGTCATGGTGAGAGTGAGTCATGGTGAGAGAGTGTCATGGTGAGAGAGAGTCATGGTGAGAGAGTGTCATGGTGAGAGAGTGTCATAGTGAGAGAGTGTGATGGTGAGAGAGTGTCATGGTGAGAGAATCATGGTGAGAGAGTGTCATGGTGAGAGAGTGTCATGGTCAGAGAGTGTAATGTTGAGAGAGTGTCATGGTGAGAGAGAGTCATGGTGAGAGAATGTCATGGTGAGGGAGAGTCATGGTGAGAGAGTGTCATGGTGAGAGAGTGTGATGGTGAGAGAGATTCATGGTGAGAGAGAGTCATGGTGAGAGAGTCATGGTGAGAGAGAGTCATGGTGAGAGAGTGTCATGGTGAGAGAGGGTCATGGTGAGAGAGTGTCATGGTGAGAGAGTGTCATGGTGAGAGAGTTTCATGGTGAGAGAGTGTCATGGTGAGAGAGTGTGATTGTGAGAGAGAGTCATGGTGAGAGAATGTCATGGTAAGCGAATGTCATGGTGAGGGAGAGTCAAGGTGAGAGAGTGTGATGGTGAGAGAGTGTGATGGTGAGAGAGTTTCATGGTGAGAGAGAATCATGTTGAGAGAATGTCATGGTGAGGGAGAGTCATGGTGAGAGAGTGTAATGGTGAGAGAGTGTGATGGTGAGAGAGTTTCATGGTGAGAGAGAGTCATGGTGAGAGAGAGTCATGGTGAGAGAGAGTCATGGTGAGAGAGTGTCATGGTGAGAGAGTGTCATGGTGAGAGAATGTCATGGTGAGAGAGTGTCCTGGTGAGAGAGAGTCATGGTGAGAGAGTTTCATGGTGAGAGAGAGTCATGGTGAGAGAGAGTCATGTTGAGAGAGAGTCATGGTGAGAGAGTGTAATGGTGAGAGAGAGTCATGGTGAGAGAGTGTCATGGTAAGAGTGAGTCATGGTGAGATGTATCATGGTGAGAGAGTGTCATGGTAAGAGTGAGTCATGGTGAGAGAATGTCATGGTGAGAGAGTGTGATGGTGAGAGAGTGTGATGGTGAGATAGTGTTATGGTGAGAGAGTTTCATGGTGAGAGAGTGTTATGGTGAGTGAATGTCATGGTGAGTGAGTGTGATGGTGAGAGAGTGTCATGGTGAGAGAGTGTGATGGTGAGAGAATGTCATGGTGAGAGAGTGTCATGGTGAGAGTGTGTCATGGTGAGAGAGTGTGATGGTGAGAGAGTGTCATGGTGAGAGAGAGTGATAGTGAGAGAGTGTGATGGTGAGAGACTGTCATGGTGAGAGAGAGTCATGGTGAGAGAGTGTGATGGTGAGAGAGTGTCATGGTGAGAGAGAGTCATGGTGAGAGAGTGTGATGGTGAGAGAGTGTGATCGTGAGAGAGTGTCATGGTGAGAGAATGTTATGGTGAGAGAGTGTGATGGTGAGAGAGTGTGATGGTGAGAGAGTGTGATGGTGAGAGAGTGTGATCGTGAGAGAGAGTCATGGTGAGAAAGTCATGGTGAGAGAGTGTCATGGTGAGAGAGTCATGGTGAGAGAGTGTCATGGTGAGAGAGTCATGGTGAGAGAGTGTCATGGTGAGAGTGTCATGGTGAGAGAGTGTGATGGTGAAAGAGTGTGATGATGAGAGAGTGTCATGGTGAGAGAATGTCATGGTGAGAGAATGTCATGGTGAAAGATTCATGGTGAGAGAATGTCATGGTGAGAGAGTGCCATGGTGAGAGAGTGTGATGGTGAAAGAGTGTGATGGTGAGAGAGGCATGGTGAGAGAGTGTGATGGTGAGAGAGAGTCATGGGGAGAGAATGTCATGGTGAGAGAGAGTAATGGTGAGAGAGTGTGATGGTGAAAGAGTGTGATGTTGAGAGAGTCATGGTGAGAGAGTGTGATGGTGAGAGAGAGTCATGGTGAGAGAATGTCATGGTGAGAGAGTGTCATGGTGAGAGAGTCATGGTGAGAGAATGTCATGGTGAGAGAGTGTCATGGTGAGAGAGAGTCATGGCGAGAGAGTGTGATGGTGAGAGAATGTCGTGGTGAGAGTGTGTCATGGTGAGAGAGTGTCATGGTGAGAGAGTGTCATGGTGAGAGAGAGTCATGGTGAGAGAGTGTGATGGTGAAAGAGTGTGATGGGAGAGAGTCATGGTGAGAGAGTGTGATGGTGAGAGAGAGTCATGGTGAGAGAATGTCATGGTGAGAGAGTGTCATGGTGAGAGTGTCATGGTGAAAGAAAGTCATGGTGAGAGAGTGTCATGGTGAGAGTGAGTCATGGTGAGAGAGTGTCATGGTGAGAGAGAGTCATGGTGAGAGAATGTCATGGTGAGAGAGTGTGATGGTGAGAGAGTGTGATGGTGAGATAGTGTTATGGTGAGAGAGTTTCATGGTGAGAGAGTGTTATGGTGAGTGAATGTCATGGTGAGTGAGTGTGATGGTGAGAGAGTGTCATGGTGAGAGAGTGTGATGGTGAGAGAATGTCATGGTGAGAGAGTGTCATGGTGAGAGTGTGTCATGGTGAGAGAGTGTGATGGTGAGAGAGTGTCATGGTGAGAGAGAGTGATAGTGAGAGAGTGTGATGGTGAGAGACTGTCATGGTGAGAGAGAGTCATGGTGAGAGAGTGTGATGGTGAGAGAGTGTCATGGTGAGAGAGAGTCATGGTGAGAGAGTGTGATGGTGAGAGAGTGTGATCGTGAGAGAGTGTCATGGTGAGAGAATGTTATGGTGAGAGAGTGTGATGGTGAGAGAGTGTGATGGTGAGAGAGTGTGATGGTGAGAGAGTGTGATCGTGAGAGAGAGTCATGGTGAGAAAGTCATGGTGAGAGAGTGTCATGGTGAGAGAGTCATGGTGAGAGAGTGTCATGGTGAGAGAGTCATGGTGAGAGAGTGTCATGGTGAGAGTGTCATGGTGAGAGAGTGTGATGGTGAAAGAGTGTGATGATGAGAGAGTGTCATGGTGAGAGAATGTCATGGTGAGAGAATGTCATGGTGAAAGATTCATGGTGAGAGAATGTCATGGTGAGAGAGTGCCATGGTGAGAGAGTGTGATGGTGAAAGAGTGTGATGGTGAGAGAGGCATGGTGAGAGAGTGTGATGGTGAGAGAGAGTCATGGGGAGAGAATGTCATGGTGAGAGAGAGTAATGGTGAGAGAGTGTGATGGTGAAAGAGTGTGATGTTGAGAGAGTCATGGTGAGAGAGTGTGATGGTGAGAGAGAGTCATGGTGAGAGAATGTCATGGTGAGAGAGTGTCATGGTGAGAGAGTCATGGTGAGAGAATGTCATGGTGAGAGAGTGTCATGGTGAGAGAGAGTCATGGCGAGAGAGTGTGATGGTGAGAGAATGTCGTGGTGAGAGTGTGTCATGGTGAGAGAGTGTCATGGTGAGAGAGTGTCATGGTGAGAGAGAGTCATGGTGAGAGAGTGTGATGGTGAAAGAGTGTGATGGGAGAGAGTCATGGTGAGAGAGTGTGATGGTGAGAGAGAGTCATGGTGAGAGAATGTCATGGTGAGAGAGTGTCATGGTGAGAGTGTCATGGTGAAAGAAAGTCATGGTGAGAGAGTGTCATGGTGAGAGTGAGTCATGGTGAGAGAGTGTCATGGTGAGAGAGAGTCATGGTGAGAGAGTGTCATGGTGAGAGAGTGTCATAGTGAGAGAGTGTGATGGTGAGAGAGTGTCATGGTGAGAGAATCATGGTGAGAGAGTGTCATGGTGAGAGAGTGGCATGGTCAGAGAGTGTAATGTTGAGAGAGTGTCATGGTGAGAGAGAGTCATGGTGAGAGAATGTCATGGTGAGAGAATGTCATGGTGAGGGAAAGTCATGGTGAGATAGTGTGATGGTGAGAGAGTGTGATGGTGAGAGAGTTTCATGGTGAGAGAGAGTCATGGTGAGAGAATGTCATGGTGAGGGAGAGTCATGGTGAGAGAGTGTCATGGTGAGAGAGTGTGATGGTGAGAGAGATTCATGGTGAGAGAGAGTCATGGTGAGAGAGTCATGGTGAGAGAGAGTCATGGTGAGAGAGTGTCATGGTGAGAGAGGGTCATGGTGAGAGAGTGTCATGGTGAGAGAGTGTCATGGTGAGAGAGTTTCATGGTGAGAGAGTGTCATGGTGAGAGAGTGTGATTGTGAGAGAGAGTCATGGTGAGAGAATGTCATGGTAAGCGAATGTCATGGTGAGGGAGAGTCAAGGTGAGAGAGTGTGATGGTGAGAGAGTGTGATGGTGAGAGAGTTTCATGGTGAGAGAGAATCATGTTGAGAGAATGTCATGGTGAGGGAGAGTCATGGTGAGAGAGTGTAATGGTGAGAGAGTGTGATGGTGAGAGAGTTTCATGGTGAGAGAGAGTCATGGTGAGAGAGAGTCATGGTGAGAGAGAGTCATGGTGAGAGAGTGTCATGGTGAGAGAGTGTCATGGTGAGAGAATGTCATGGTGAGAGAGTGTCCTGGTGAGAGAGAGTCATGGTGAGAGAGTTTCATGGTGAGAGAGAGTCATGGTGAGAGAGAGTCATGTTGAGAGAGAGTCATGGTGAGAGAGTGTCATGGTGAGAGAGAGTCATGGTGAGAGAATGTCATGGTGAGAGAGTGTCATGGTGAGAGAGTCATGGTGAGAGAATGTCATGGTGAGAGAGTGTCATGGTGAGAGAGAGTCATGGTGAGAGAGAGTCATGGTGAGAGAGTTTCATGGTGAGAGAGAGTCATGGTGAGAGAGAGTCATGTTGAGAGAGAGTCATGGTGAGAGAGTGTCATGGTGAGAGAGAGTCATGGTGAGAGAGTGTCATGGTAAGAGTGAGTCATGGTGAGATGTATCATGGTGAGAGAGTGTCATGGTAAGAGTGAGTCATGGTGAGAGAATGTCATGGTGAGAGAGTGTGATGGTGAGAGAGTGTGATGGTGAGATAGTGTTATGGTGAGAGAGTTTCATGGTGAGAGAGTGTTATGGTGAGTGAATGTCATGGTGAGTGAGTGTGATGGTGAGAGAGTGTCATGGTGAGAGAGTGTGATGGTGAGAGAATGTCATGGTGAGAGAGTGTCATGGTGAGAGTGTGTCATGGTGAGAGAGTGTGATGGTGAGAGAGTGTCATGGTGAGAGAGAGTGATAGTGAGAGAGTGTGATGGTGAGAGACTGTCATGGTGAGAGAGAGTCATGGTGAGAGAGTGTGATGGTGAGAGAGTGTCATGGTGAGAGAGAGTCATGGTGAGAGAGTGTGATGGTGAGAGAGAGTCATGGTGAGAGAGTGTCATGGTGAGAGAATGTTATGGTGAGAGAGTGTGATGGTGAGAGAGTGTGATGGTGAGAGAGTGTGATGGTGAGAGAGTGTGATCGTGAGAGAGAGTCATGGTGAGAAAGTCATGGTGAGAGAGTGTCATGGTGAGAGAGTCATGGTGAGAGAGTGTCATGGTGAGAGAGTCATGGTGAGAGAGTGTCATGGTGAGAGTGTCATGGTGAGAGAGTGTGATGGTGAAAGAGTGTGATGATGAGAGAGTGTCATGGTGAGAGAATGTCATGGTGAGAGAATGTCATGGTGAAAGATTCATGGTGAGAGAATGTCATGGTGAGAGAGTGCCATGGTGAGAGAGTGTGATGGTGAAAGAGTGTGATGGTGAGAGAGGCATGGTGAGAGAGTGTGATGGTGAGAGAGAGTCATGGGGAGAGAATGTCATGGTGAGAGAGAGTAATGGTGAGAGAGTGTGATGGTGAAAGAGTGTGATGTTGAGAGAGTCATGGTGAGAGAGTGTGATGGTGAGAGAGAGTCATGGTGAGAGAATGTCATGGTGAGAGAGTGTCATGGTGAGAGAGTCATGGTGAGAGAATGTCATGGTGAGAGAGTGTCATGGTGAGAGAGAGTCATGGCGAGAGAGTGTGATGGTGAGAGAATGTCGTGGTGAGAGTGTGTCATGGTGAGAGAGTGTCATGGTGAGAGAGTGTCATGGTGAGAGAGAGTCATGGTGAGAGAGTGTGATGGTGAAAGAGTGTGATGGGAGAGAGTCATGGTGAGAGAGTGTGATGGTGAGAGAGAGTCATGGTGAGAGAATGTCATGGTGAGAGAGTGTCATGGTGAGAGTGTAATGTTGAGAGAGTGTCATGGTGAGAGAGAGTCATGGTGAGAGAATGTCATGGTGAGAGAATGTCATGGTGAGGGAAAGTCATGGTGAGATAGTGTGATGGTGAGAGAGTGTGATGGTGAGAGAGTTTCATGGTGAGAGAGAGTCATGGTTAGAGAATGTCATGGTGAGGGAGAGTCATGGTGAGAGAGTGTCATGGTGAGAGAGTGTGATGGTGAGAGAGATTCATGGTGAGAGAGAGTCATGGTGAGAGAGTCATGGTGAGAGAGAGTCATGGTGAGAGAGTGTCATGGTGAGAGAGGGTCATGGTGAGAGAGTGTCATGGTGAGAGAGTGTCATGGTGAGAGAGTTTCATGGTGAGAGAGTGTCATGGTGAGAGAGTGTGATTGTGAGAGAGAGTCATGGTGAGAGAATGTCATGGTAAGCGAATGTCATGGTGAGGGAGAGTCAAGGTGAGAGAGTGTGATGGTGAGAGAGTGTGATGGTGAGAGAGTTTCATGGTGAGAGAGAATCATGTTGAGAGAATGTCATGGTGAGGGAGAGTCATGGTGAGAGAGTGTAATGGTGAGAGAGTGTGATGGTGAGAGAGTTTCATGGTGAGAGAGAGTCATGGTGAGAGAGAGTCATGGTGAGAGAGAGTCATGGTGAGAGAGTGTCATGGTGAGAGAGTGTCATGGTGAGAGAATGTCATGGTGAGAGAGTGTCCTGGTGAGAGAGAGTCATGGTGAGAGAGTTTCATGGTGAGAGAGAGTCATGGTGAGAGAGAGTCATGTTGAGAGAGAGTCATGGTGAGAGAGTGTCATGGTGAGAGAGTGTCATGGTGAGAGAGAGTCATGGTGAGAGAGAGTCATGGTGAGAGAGTGTCATGGTGAGAGAGTGCCATGGTGTGAGAGTGTCATGGTGAGAGAGTGTCGTGGTGAGAGAGTGTCATGGTGAGAGAGTGTGATGGTGAGAGATTGTGATGGTGAAAGAGTCTGATGGTGAGAGAGTGTCATGGTGAGAGAGAGTCATGGTGAGAGAGTGTGATGATGAAAGAATGTGATGGTGAGAGAGTGTGATGGTGAGAGAGTGCCATGGTGAGTGAGTGTGATGGTGAGAGAGTGTGATGGTGAGTGAGTGTCATGGTGAGAGAGTGTGATGGTGAGAGAGAGTCATGGTGAGAGAGTGTCATGGTGAGAGAGTGTGATGGTGAGAGAGTGTGATGGTGAGAGAGTGTCATGGTGAGAGTGAGTCATGGTGAGAGAGTGTCATGGTGAGAGAGAGTCATGGTGAGAGAGTGTCATGGTGAGAGAGTGTCATAGTGAGAGAGTGTGATGGTGAGAGAGTGTCATGGTGAGAGAATCATGGTGAGAGAGTGTCATGGTGAGAGAGTGTCATGGTCAGAGAGTGTAATGTTGAGAGAGTGTCATGGTGAGAGAGAGTCATGGTGAGAGAATGTCATGGTGAGGGAGAGTCATGGTGAGAGAGTGTCATGGTGAGAGAGTGTGATGGTGAGAGAGATTCATGGTGAGAGAGAGTCATGGTGAGAGAGTCATGGTGAGAGAGAGTCATGGTGAGAGAGTGTCATGGTGAGAGAGGGTCATGGTGAGAGAGTGTCATGGTGAGAGAGTGTCATGGTGAGAGAGTTTCATGGTGAGAGAGTGTCATGGTGAGAGAGTGTGATTGTGAGAGAGAGTCATGGTGAGAGAATGTCATGGTAAGCGAATGTCATGGTGAGGGAGAGTCAAGGTGAGAGAGTGTGATGGTGAGAGAGTGTGATGGTGAGAGAGTTTCATGGTGAGAGAGAATCATGTTGAGAGAATGTCATGGTGAGGGAGAGTCATGGTGAGAGAGTGTAATGGTGAGAGAGTGTGATGGTGAGAGAGTTTCATGGTGAGAGAGAGTCATGGTGAGAGAGAGTCATGGTGAGAGAGAGTCATGGTGAGAGAGTGTCATGGTGAGAGAGTGTCATGGTGAGAGAATGTCATGGTGAGAGAGTGTCCTGGTGAGAGAGAGTCATGGTGAGAGAGTTTCATGGTGAGAGAGAGTCATGGTGAGAGAGAGTCATGTTGAGAGAGAGTCATGGTGAGAGAGTGTAATGGTGAGAGAGAGTCATGGTGAGAGAGTGTCATGGTAAGAGTGAGTCATGGTGAGATGTATCATGGTGAGAGAGTGTCATGGTAAGAGTGAGTCATGGTGAGAGAATGTCATGGTGAGAGAGTGTGATGGTGAGAGAGTGTGATGGTGAGATAGTGTTATGGTGAGAGAGTTTCATGGTGAGAGAGTGTTATGGTGAGTGAATGTCATGGTGAGTGAGTGTGATGGTGAGAGAGTGTCATGGTGAGAGAGTGTGATGGTGAGAGAATGTCATGGTGAGAGAGTGTCATGGTGAGAGTGTGTCATGGTGAGAGAGTGTGATGGTGAGAGAGTGTCATGGTGAGAGAGAGTGATAGTGAGAGAGTGTGATGGTGAGAGACTGTCATGGTGAGAGAGAGTCATGGTGAGAGAGTGTGATGGTGAGAGAGTGTCATGGTGAGAGAGAGTCATGGTGAGAGAGTGTGATGGTGAGAGAGTGTGATCGTGAGAGAGTGTCATGGTGAGAGAATGTTATGGTGAGAGAGTGTGATGGTGAGAGAGTGTGATGGTGAGAGAGTGTGATGGTGAGAGAGTGTGATCGTGAGAGAGAGTCATGGTGAGAAAGTCATGGTGAGAGAGTGTCATGGTGAGAGAGTCATGGTGAGAGAGTGTCATGGTGAGAGAGTCATGGTGAGAGAGTGTCATGGTGAGAGTGTCATGGTGAGAGAGTGTGATGGTGAAAGAGTGTGATGATGAGAGAGTGTCATGGTGAGAGAATGTCATGGTGAGAGAATGTCATGGTGAAAGATTCATGGTGAGAGAATGTCATGGTGAGAGAGTGCCATGGTGAGAGAGTGTGATGGTGAAAGAGTGTGATGGTGAGAGAGGCATGGTGAGAGAGTGTGATGGTGAGAGAGAGTCATGGGGAGAGAATGTCATGGTGAGAGAGAGTAATGGTGAGAGAGTGTGATGGTGAAAGAGTGTGATGTTGAGAGAGTCATGGTGAGAGAGTGTGATGGTGAGAGAGAGTCATGGTGAGAGAATGTCATGGTGAGAGAGTGTCATGGTGAGAGAGTCATGGTGAGAGAATGTCATGGTGAGAGAGTGTCATGGTGAGAGAGAGTCATGGCGAGAGAGTGTGATGGTGAGAGAATGTCGTGGTGAGAGTGTGTCATGGTGAGAGAGTGTCATGGTGAGAGAGTGTCATGGTGAGAGAGAGTCATGGTGAGAGAGTGTGATGGTGAAAGAGTGTGATGGGAGAGAGTCATGGTGAGAGAGTGTGATGGTGAGAGAGAGTCATGGTGAGAGAATGTCATGGTGAGAGAGTGTCATGGTGAGAGTGTCATGGTGAAAGAAAGTCATGGTGAGAGAGTGTCATGGTGAGAGTGAGTCATGGTGAGAGAGTGTCATGGTGAGAGAGAGTCATGGTGAGAGAGTGTCATGGTGAGAGAGTGTCATAGTGAGAGAGTGTGATGGTGAGAGAGTGTCATGGTGAGAGAATCATGGTGAGAGAGTGTCATGGTGAGAGAGTGGCATGGTCAGAGAGTGTAATGTTGAGAGAGTGTCATGGTGAGAGAGAGTCATGGTGAGAGAATGTCATGGTGAGAGAATGTCATGGTGAGGGAAAGTCATGGTGAGATAGTGTGATGGTGAGAGAGTGTGATGGTGAGAGAGTTTCATGGTGAGAGAGAGTCATGGTGAGAGAATGTCATGGTGAGGGAGAGTCATGGTGAGAGAGTGTCATGGTGAGAGAGTGTGATGGTGAGAGAGATTCATGGTGAGAGAGAGTCATGGTGAGAGAGTCATGGTGAGAGAGAGTCATGGTGAGAGAGTGTCATGGTGAGAGAGGGTCATGGTGAGAGAGTGTCATGGTGAGAGAGTGTCATGGTGAGAGAGTTTCATGGTGAGAGAGTGTCATGGTGAGAGAGTGTGATTGTGAGAGAGAGTCATGGTGAGAGAATGTCATGGTAAGCGAATGTCATGGTGAGGGAGAGTCAAGGTGAGAGAGTGTGATGGTGAGAGAGTGTGATGGTGAGAGAGTTTCATGGTGAGAGAGAATCATGTTGAGAGAATGTCATGGTGAGGGAGAGTCATGGTGAGAGAGTGTAATGGTGAGAGAGTGTGATGGTGAGAGAGTTTCATGGTGAGAGAGAGTCATGGTGAGAGAGAGTCATGGTGAGAGAGAGTCATGGTGAGAGAGTGTCATGGTGAGAGAGTGTCATGGTGAGAGAATGTCATGGTGAGAGAGTGTCCTGGTGAGAGAGAGTCATGGTGAGAGAGTTTCATGGTGAGAGAGAGTCATGGTGAGAGAGAGTCATGTTGAGAGAGAGTCATGGTGAGAGAGTGTCATGGTGAGAGAGAGTCATGGTGAGAGAATGTCATGGTGAGAGAGTGTCATGGTGAGAGAGTCATGGTGAGAGAATGTCATGGTGAGAGAGTGTCATGGTGAGAGAGAGTCATGGTGAGAGAGAGTCATGGTGAGAGAGTTTCATGGTGAGAGAGAGTCATGGTGAGAGAGAGTCATGTTGAGAGAGAGTCATGGTGAGAGAGTGTCATGGTGAGAGAGAGTCATGGTGAGAGAGTGTCATGGTAAGAGTGAGTCATGGTGAGATGTATCATGGTGAGAGAGTGTCATGGTAAGAGTGAGTCATGGTGAGAGAATGTCATGGTGAGAGAGTGTGATGGTGAGAGAGTGTGATGGTGAGATAGTGTTATGGTGAGAGAGTTTCATGGTGAGAGAGTGTTATGGTGAGTGAATGTCATGGTGAGTGAGTGTGATGGTGAGAGAGTGTCATGGTGAGAGAGTGTGATGGTGAGAGAATGTCATGGTGAGAGAGTGTCATGGTGAGAGTGTGTCATGGTGAGAGAGTGTGATGGTGAGAGAGTGTCATGGTGAGAGAGAGTGATAGTGAGAGAGTGTGATGGTGAGAGACTGTCATGGTGAGAGAGAGTCATGGTGAGAGAGTGTGATGGTGAGAGAGTGTCATGGTGAGAGAGAGTCATGGTGAGAGAGTGTGATGGTGAGAGAGTGTGATCGTGAGAGAGTGTCATGGTGAGAGAATGTTATGGTGAGAGAGTGTGATGGTGAGAGAGTGTGATGGTGAGAGAGTGTGATGGTGAGAGAGTGTGATCGTGAGAGAGAGTCATGGTGAGAAAGTCATGGTGAGAGAGTGTCATGGTGAGAGAGTCATGGTGAGAGAGTGTCATGGTGAGAGAGTCATGGTGAGAGAGTGTCATGGTGAGAGTGTCATGGTGAGAGAGTGTGATGGTGAAAGAGTGTGATGATGAGAGAGTGTCATGGTGAGAGAATGTCATGGTGAGAGAATGTCATGGTGAAAGATTCATGGTGAGAGAATGTCATGGTGAGAGAGTGCCATGGTGAGAGAGTGTGATGGTGAAAGAGTGTGATGGTGAGAGAGGCATGGTGAGAGAGTGTGATGGTGAGAGAGAGTCATGGGGAGAGAATGTCATGGTGAGAGAGAGTAATGGTGAGAGAGTGTGATGGTGAAAGAGTGTGATGTTGAGAGAGTCATGGTGAGAGAGTGTGATGGTGAGAGAGAGTCATGGTGAGAGAATGTCATGGTGAGAGAGTGTCATGGTGAGAGAGTCATGGTGAGAGAATGTCATGGTGAGAGAGTGTCATGGTGAGAGAGAGTCATGGCGAGAGAGTGTGATGGTGAGAGAATGTCGTGGTGAGAGTGTGTCATGGTGAGAGAGTGTCATGGTGAGAGAGTGTCATGGTGAGAGAGAGTCATGGTGAGAGAGTGTGATGGTGAAAGAGTGTGATGGGAGAGAGTCATGGTGAGAGAGTGTGATGGTGAGAGAGAGTCATGGTGAGAGAATGTCATGGTGAGAGAGTGTCATGGTGAGAGTGTCATGGTGAAAGAAAGTCATGGTGAGA
The DNA here is from genome assembly GCA_030390025.1 of Squalus acanthias. Taxonomy (NCBI): domain Eukaryota; kingdom Metazoa; phylum Chordata; class Chondrichthyes; order Squaliformes; family Squalidae; genus Squalus; species Squalus acanthias. The sequence continues at coordinate 39,402,533 of CM059437.1, read as the reverse complement.
GAGTGTCATGGTGAGAGTGAGTCATGGTGAGAGAGTGTCATGGTGAGAGAGAGTCATGGTGAGAGAGTGTCATGGTGAGAGAGTGTCATAGTGAGAGAGTGTGATGGTGAGAGAGTGTCATGGTGAGAGAATCATGGTGAGAGAGTGTCATGGTGAGAGAGTGGCATGGTCAAAGAGTGTAATGTTGAGAGAGTGTCATGGTGAGAGAGAGTCATGGTGAGAGAATGTCATGGTGAGAGAATGTCATGGTGAGGGAAAGTCATGGTGAGATAGTGTGATGGTGAGAGAGTGTGATGGTGAGAGAGTTTCATGGTGAGAGAGAGTCATGGTGAGAGAATGTCATGGTGAGGGAGAGTCATGGTGAGAGAGTGTCATGGTGAGAGAGTGTGATGGTGAGAGAGATTCATGGTGAGAGAGAGTCATGGTGAGAGAGTCATGGTGAGAGAGAGTCATGGTGAGAGAGTGTCATGGTGAGAGAGGGTCATGGTGAGAGAGTGTCATGGTGAGAGAGTGTCATGGTGAGAGAGTTTCATGGTGAGAGAGTGTCATGGTGAGAGAGTGTGATTGTGAGAGAGAGTCATGGTGAGAGAATGTCATGGTAAGCGAATGTCATGGTGAGGGAGAGTCAAGGTGAGAGAGTGTGATGGTGAGAGAGTGTGATGGTGAGAGAGTTTCATGGTGAGAGAGAATCATGTTGAGAGAATGTCATGGTGAGGGAGAGTCATGGTGAGAGAGTGTAATGGTGAGAGAGTGTGATGGTGAGAGAGTTTCATGGTGAGAGAGAGTCATGGTGAGAGAGAGTCATGGTGAGAGAGAGTCATGGTGAGAGAGTGTCATGGTGAGAGAGTGTCATGGTGAGAGAATGTCATGGTGAGAGAGTGTCCTGGTGAGAGAGAGTCATGGTGAGAGAGTTTCATGGTGAGAGAGAGTCATGGTGAGAGAGAGTCATGTTGAGAGAGAGTCATGGTGAGAGAGTGTCATGGTGAGAGAGAGTCATGGTGAGAGAATGTCATGGTGAGAGAGTGTCATGGTGAGAGAGTCATGGTGAGAGAATGTCATGGTGAGAGAGTGTCATGGTGAGAGAGAGTCATGGCGAGAGAGTGTGATGGTGAGAGAATGTCGTGGTGAGAGTGTGTCATGGTGAGAGAGTGTCATGGTGAGAGAGTGTCATGGTGAGAGAGAGTCATGGTGAGAGAGTGTGATGGTGAAAGAGTGTGATGGGAGAGAGTCATGGTGAGAGAGTGTGATGGTGAGAGAGAGTCATGGTGAGAGAATGTCATGGTGAGAGAGTGTCATGGTGAGAGTGTCATGGTGAAAGAAAGTCATGGTGAGAGAGTGTCATGGTGAGAGTGAGTCATGGTGAGAGAGTGTCATGGTGAGAGAGAGTCATGGTGAGAGAGTGTCATGGTGAGAGAGTGTCATAGTGAGAGAGTGTGATGGTGAGAGAGTGTCATGGTGAGAGAATCATGGTGAGAGAGTGTCATGGTGAGAGAGTGGCATGGTCAGAGAGTGTAATGTTGAGAGAGTGTCATGGTGAGAGAGAGTCATGGTGAGAGAATGTCATGGTGAGAGAATGTCATGCTGAGGGAAAGTCATGGTGAGATAGTGTGATGGTGAGAGAGTGTGATGGTGAGAGAGTTTCATGGTGAGAGAGAGTCATGGTGAGAGAATGTCATGGTGAGGGAGAGTCATGATGAGAGAGTGTCATGGTGAGAGAGTGTCATGGTGAGAGAGTTTCATGGTGAGAGAGTGTCATGGTGAGAGAGTGTGATTGTGAGAGAGAGTCATGGTGAGAGAATGTCATGGTAAGCGAATGTCATGGTGAGGGAGAGTCAAGGTGAGAGAGTGTGATGGTGAGAGAGTGTGATGGTGAGAGAGTTTCATGGTGAGAGAGAATCATGTTGAGAGAATGTCATGGTGAGGGAGAGTCATGGTGAGAGAGTGTAATGGTGAGAGAGTGTGATGGTGAGAGAGTTTCATGGTGAGAGAGAGTCATGGTGAGAGAGAGTCATGGTGAGAGAGAGTCATGGTGAGAGAGTGTCATGGTGAGAGAGTGTCATGGTGAGAGAATGTCATGGTGAGAGAGTGTCCTGGTGAGAGAGAGTCATGGTGAGAGAGTTTCATGGTGAGAGAGAGTCATGGTGAGAGAGAGTCATGTTGAGAGAGAGTCATGGTGAGAGAGTGTCATGGTGAGAGAGAGTCATGGTGAGAGAGTGTCATGGTAAGAGTGAGTCATGGTGAGATGTATCATGGTGAGAGAGTGTCATGGTAAGAGTGAGTCATGGTGAGAGAATGTCATGGTGAGAGAGTGTGATGGTGAGAGAGTGTGATGGTGAGATAGTGTTATGGTGAGAGAGTTTCATGGTGAGAGAGTGTTATGGTGAGTGAATGTCATGGTGAGTGAGTGTGATGGTGAGAGAGTGTCATGGTGAGAGAGTGTGATGGTGAGAGAATGTCATGGTGAGAGAGTGTCATGGTGAGAGTGTGTCATGGTGAGAGAGTGTGATGGTGAGAGAGTGTCATGGTGAGAGAGAGTGATAGTGAGAGAGTGTGATGGTGAGAGACTGTCATGGTGAGAGAGAGTCATGGTGAGAGAGTGTGATGGTGAGAGAGTGTCATGGTGAGAGAGAGTCATGGTGAGAGAGTGTGATGGTGAGAGAGTGTGATCGTGAGAGAGTGTCATGGTGAGAGAATGTTATGGTGAGAGAGTGTGATGGTGAGAGAGAGTCATGGTGAGAGAGTGTCATGGTTAGATAATGCCATGGTGAGAGAGAGTCATGGTGAGAGAGTGTCATGGTGAGAGAGTCATGGTGAGAGAGTGTCATGGTGAGAGTGTCATGGTGAGAGAGTGTGATGGTGAAAGAGTGTGATGATGAGAGAGTGTCATGGTGAGAGAATGTCATGGTGAGAGAATGTCATGGTGAAAGATTCATGGTGAGAGAATGTCATGGTGAGAGAGTGCCATGGTGAGAGAGTGTGATGGTGAAAGAGTGTGATGGTGAGAGAGGCATGGTGAGAGAGTGTGATGGTGAGAGAGAGTCATGGGGAGAGAATGTCATGGTGAGAGAGAGTAATGGTGAGAGAGTGTGATGGTGAAAGAGTGTGATGTTGAGAGAGTCATGGTGAGAGAGTGTGATGGTGAGAGAGAGTCATGGTGAGAGAATGTCATGGTGAGAGAGTGTCATGGTGAGAGAGTCATGGTGAGAGAATGTCATGGTGAGAGAGTGTCATGGTGAGAGAGAGTCATGGCGAGAGAGTGTGATGGTGAGAGAATGTCGTGGTGAGAGTGTGTCATGGTGAGAGAGTGTCATGGTGAGAGAGTGTCATGGTGAGAGAGAGTCATGGTGAGAGAGTGTGATGGTGAAAGAGTGTGATGGGAGAGAGTCATGGTGAGAGAGTGTGATGGTGAGAGAGAGTCATGGTGAGAGAATGTCATGGTGAGAGAGTGTCATGGTGAGAGTGTCATGGTGAAAGAAAGTCATGGTGAGAGAGCGTCATGGTGAGAGAGAGTCATGGTGAGAGAGTGTGATGGTGAGTGAATGTCGTGGTGAGAGAGTGTGATGGTGAGAGAGTGTGATGGTGAGATAGTGTGATGGCGAGAGAGTGTGATGGTGAGAGAGTGTGATGGTGAAAAAGTGTCATGGTGAGTGAGTCATGGTGAGAGAATGTCATGGTGAGAGAGTGTCATGGTGAGAGAGAGTCATGGTGAGTGAGTGTGATGGTGAGAGAATGTCGTGGTGAGAGAGTGTCATGGTGAGAGAGTGTCATGGTGAGAGAGTGTGATGGTGAGAGAGTGTGATGTTGAGAGAGTGTGATGGTGAAAGAGTGTGATGGTGAGAGAGTCATGGTGAGAGAGTGTTATGGTGAGAGAGAGTCATGGGGAGAGAGTGTGATGGTTAAAGAGTGTGATGGTGAAAGAGTGTGATGGTGAGAGAGTCATGGTGACAGAGTGTGATGGTGAGAGAGAGTCATGGTGAGAGAATGTCATGGTGAGAGAGAGTCATGGTGAGAGAGTCATGGTGAGAGAGTGTGATGGTGAGAGAGAGTCATGGTGAGAGAATATCATGGTGAGAGAGTGTCATGCTGAGAGAGTCATGGTGAGAGAATGTCATGGTGAGAGAGTGTCATGGTGAGAGAGTCATGGTGAGAAAATGTCATGGTGAGAGAGTGTCATGGTGAGAGAGAGTCATGGTGAGAGAGTGTGATGGTGAGAGAGAGTCATGGTGAAAGAGTGAGATGGTGAGAGAGTGTCATGGTGAGAGAGTGTGATGGTGAGAGAGAGTCATGGTGAGAGAGTATGATGGTGAGAGAATGTCATGGTGAGAGAGTGTGATGGTGAGAGAGAGTCATGGTGAGAGAGTGTGATGGTGAGAGAGAGTCATGGTGAGAGAGTGTCATGGTGAGAGAGTGTGATGGTGAGAGAGTGTCATGATGATAGAGTGTGATGGTGAGAGAGTGTGATGGAGAGAGAGTGTGATGGTGAGAGAATGTCATGGTGAGAGAGAGTCATGGTGAGAGAATGTCATGGTGAGAGAGAGTCATGGTGAGAGAGTGTCATGGTGAGAGAGAGTCATGGTGAGAGAGTGTAATGGTGAGAGAGTGTGATGGTGAGAGTGTGTGATGGTGAGAGAGAGTCATGGTGAGAGAGTTACCTGGTGAGAGAGTCATGGTGAGATAATGTGATGGTGAGAGAATGTCATGGTGAGAGAGAGTCATGGTGAGAGAATGTCATGGTGAGAGAGAGTCATGGTGAGAGAGTGTGATGGTGAGAAAGTGTGATGGTGAGAGAGAGTCATGGTGAGAGAGAGTCACGGTGAGAGAATGTCATGGTGAGAGAGTGTGATGGTGAGAGACTGTCATGGTGAGCGAGAGTCATGGTGAGAGAGTGTCATGGTGAGAGAGTGTCATGGTGAGAGAGTGTCATGGTGAGAGAGTGTCATGGTGAGAGAGAGTCATGGTGAGAGAGAGTCATGATGAGAGAGTCATGGTGAGAGAGTGTGATGGTGAGAGAGTGTGATCGTGAGAGATTGTGTGATCGTGAGAGAGAGTCATGTTGAGAGAGTGTCCTGGTGAGAGAGTCATGGTGAGATAATGTGATGGTGAGAGAATGTCATGGTGAGAGAGAGTCATGGTGAGAGAATGTCATGGTGAGACAGAGTCATGGTGAGAGAATCATGGTGAGAGAGTCATGGTGAGAGAGTGTCATGGTTAAAGAGTGTCATGGTGAGAGAGTCATGGTGAGAGAGTGTCATGGTGAGAGAGTGTCATGGTGAGAGAGTCATGGTGAGAGAGTGTCATGGTGAAAGAGTGTCATGGTGAAAGAGTGTCATGGTGAGAGAGTCATGGTGAGAGAGTGTCATGGTGAAAGAGTGTCATGGTGAAAGAGTGTCATGGTGAGAGAGTCATGGTGAGCGAGTGTCATGTTGAGAGAGTCATGGTGAGAGAGTTTCATGGTGAGAGAGTGTGATGGTGAGAGAGAGTCATGGTGAGAGAGTGTGACGGTGAGAGAATGTCCTGGTGAGAGAGTGTGATGGTGAGAGAGAGTCATGGTGAGAGAGTGTCATGGTGAGAGAGTCATGGTGAGAGAGTGTCATGGTGAGAGAGAGTTATGGTGAGAGAGTCATGGTGCGATAATGTGATGGTGAGAGAGTGTCATGGTGAGAGAATGTCACGGTGAGAGAGAGTCATGGTGAGAGAGTGTGATGGTGAGAGAGTCATGGTGAGAGTGTCATGGTGGGAGAATGTCATGGTGAAAGAGTGTCATGGTGAGAGAGTGTCATGGTGAGAGAGTGTCATGGTGAGAGAGTGTCATGGTGAAAGAGTGTGATGGTGAGAGAGTGTCGTGGTGAGAGAGAGTCATGGTGAGAGAGTGTGACGGTGAGAGAATGTCCTGGTGAGAGAGTGTGATGGTGAGAGAGAGTCATGGTGAGAGAATGTCATGGTGAGAGAGTGTCATGGTGAGAAAGTCATGGTGAGAGAATGTCATGGTGAGAGAGTGTCATGGTGAGAAAGTCATGGTGAGAGAGTTTCATGGTGAGAGAGTGTCATGGTGAGAGAGTGTCATGGTGAGAGAGTGTCATGGTGAGAGAATGTCATGGTGAGAGAATGTCATAAATCCCCAGGGCCTGATGGTCTGCATCCGAGAGTACTTAATGAGGTGGCCTTGGAAATAGTGGATGCATTGACGATCATTTTCCAACATTCCTTAGACTCTGGATCAGTTCCGAAGGAGTGGAGTGTGGCTAATTTAACCCCTCTTTTTAAAAAAGGAGGGAGGGAGAAAGCAGGGAATTATAGACCGGTCAGCCTGACATCGGTGGTGGGTAAAATGATGGAATCAATTATTAAAGATGTCATAACAGACCATTTGGAAAGTGGCGTCATGATCGGTCCAAGTCAGCATGGATTTGTGAAAGGGAAATCAAGCTTGACAAATCTTCTGGAATTTTTTGAGGATGTTTCCAATAGGGTGGACAGGGGGGAACCAGTAGATGTGGTGTATTTGGACTTTCAGAAGGCCTTCGACAAGGTCCCACACAAGAGATTGGTGTGCAAAGTTAAAGCACATGGGATTGGGGGTAATGTGTTGACGTGGATTGAGAACTGGTTGGCACACAGGAAACAAAGAGTAGGAGTAAATGGGTACTTTTCAGAATGGCAGGCAGTGACCAGCGGGGTACCGCAGGGTTCGGTACTGGGGCCCCAGCTGTTTACATTATATATTAATGATTTGGACGAAGGGATTAATTGTAATATCTCCAAATTTGCGGATGACACTAAATTGGGAGGCAGTGTGAACAATGAGGAGGATGCTAGGAGGCTACAGAGTGACTTGGACAGGTTGGGTGAATGGGCAAATATATGGCAGATGAAGTACAATGTGGATAAATGTGAGGTTATCCACTTTGGTGGTAAAAATAGGGAGGCAGACTATTGCCTGAATGGTGGCAGATTAGGGAAAGGGGAGGTGCAACGAGACCTGGGCATCATTGTACATCAGTCACTGAAGGTGGGAAGGCAAGTGCAGCAGGCAGTCAAGAAAGCAAATGGCATGATGGCCTTCATAGCAAGGGGATTTGAGTACAGGAGTAGGGAGGTGATGCTACAGTTGTACAGGGCCTTGGTGAGGCCACACCTGGAGTATTGTGTGCAGTTTTGGTCTCCTAACTTGAGGAAGGACATTCTTGCTATTGAGGGAGTGCAACGAAGGTTCACTAGATTGATTCCTGGGATGGCCAGACTGACATATCAAGAAAGACTGGATCAACTGAACTTGTATCCTCTGGAGTTCAGAAGAATGAGGGGGGATCTTATAGAGACGTTTAAAATCCTGACTGGTTTAGACAAATTAGATGCGGGCAGAATGTTTGAAATGTTAGGGAAAACTAAAAACAGGGGTCACAGTCTAAGGATAAAGGGGAAGCCATTTAAGACTGAGATGAGGAGGAACTTCTTCACCCAGAGAGTGGTGAATCTGTGGAATTCTCTACCACAGAAGGTTGTTGAGGCCAGTTCGCTAAATATATTCAAAAGGGAGTTAGATATAATACTCACAACTAGGGGGATCAAGGGGTATGGCGAGAAAGCAGGAATGGGGTACTGAGGTAGCATGTTCAGCCATGAACACATTAAATGGTGGTGCAGGCTCGAAGGACCGAATGGTCTACTCCTGCACCTATTTTCTATGTTTCTATGTTTCTATCTGAGAGAATGTCATGGTGAGAGAGAGTCATGGTGAGAGAGTGTGATGGTGAGAGAGTGTGAAGGTGAGAGAGTGTCATGGTGAGAGAGTGTCACGGTGAGAAAGTGTCACGGTGAGAGTGAGTCATGGTGAGAGAATGTCATGGTGAGAGAGTCATGGTGAGAGAGTCATGGTGAGAGAATGTCATGGTGAAAGAGTGTCATGGTGAGAGAGTGTCACGGTGAGAGTGAGTCATGGTGCGAGAATGTCATGGTGAGAGAGTCATGGTGAGAGAATGTCAAGGTGAGAGAGTGTCATGGTGAGAGAGTGTGATGTTGAGAGAATGTCATGGTGAGAGAGTGTGATGGTGAGAGAATGTCATGTTGAGAGAGTGTGATGGTGAGAGAGAGTCATGGTGAGAGAGTGTGATGGTGAGAGAGAGTCATGGTGAGAGAGTGTCATGGTGAGAGAGTGTGATGGTGAGAGAGAGTCATGGTGAGAGAATGTCATGGTGAGAGAGGCTGATGGTGAGATAGAGTCATGGTGAAAGAGTGTCATGGTGAGAGAGTGTCTTGGTGAGAGAGTGTCATGGTGAGAGAGAGTCATGGTGAGAGAGTGTGATGGTGAGAGAATGTCATGGTGAGAGAGTGTGATGGTGAGAGAGAGTCATGGTGAGAGAGTGTGATGGTGAGAGAGAGTCATGGTGAGAGAGTGTCATGGTGAGAGAGTGTGATGGTGAGAGAGTGTGATGGTGAAAGAGTGTGATGGTGAGAGAGTGTCATGGTGAGAGAGTGTGATGGTGAGAGAGTGTGATGGTGAGAGAGAGTCATGGTGAGTGAGAGAGTCATGGTGAGAGACTGTCATGGTGAGAGAGAGTCATTGTGACAGAGAGTCATGGTGAGAGAGTGTGATGGTGAGAGAGTGTGATGGAGAGAGAGTGTGATGGTGAGAGAATGTCATGGTGAGAGAGAGTCATGGTGAGAGAATGTCATGGTGAGAGAGAGTCATGGTGAGAGAGTGTCATGGTGAGAGAGAGTCATGGTGAAAGAGTGTGATGGTGAGAGAGTGTGATGGTGAGAGAGTGTGATGGTGAGAGAGAGTCATGGTGAGAGAGTTTCCTGGTGAGAGAGTCATGGTGAGATAATGTGATGGTGAGAGAATTTCATGGTGAGAGAGAGTCATGGTGAGAGAATGTCATGGTGGGGGAGAGTCATGGTGAGAGAGTGTGATGGTGAGAGAGTGTGATGGTGAGAGAGAGTCATGGTGAGAGAGAGTCACGGTGAGAGAATGTAATGGTGAGAGAGTGTAATGGTGAGAGAGTGTCATGGTGAGTGAGAGTCATGGTGAGAGAGTGTCATGGTGAGAGAGAGTCATGGTGAGAGAGAGTCATGATGAGAGAGTCATGGTGAGAGAGTGTGATGGTGAGAGAGTGTGATCGTGAGAGTGTGTCATGGTGAGAGAGAGTCATGGTGAGAGAATGTCATGGTGAGAGAGAGTCATGGTGAGAGAATGTCATGGTAAAAGAGTGTCATGGTGAGAGAATGACCTGGTGAGAGAGTGTCATGGTGAGAGAATGTCCTGGTGAGAGAGATCATGGTGAGAGAACGTCATGGTGAGAGAGAGTCATGGTGAGAGAATGTCCTAGTGAGAGAGTGTCATGGTGAGAGAATGACCTGGTGAGAGAGTGTCATGGTGAGAGAATGTCATGGTGAAAGAGTGTCAAGGTGAGAGAGAGTCATGGTGAGAGAATGTCATGGTGAGAGAGAGTCATGGTGAGAGAATGTCATGGTGAAAGAGTGTCAAGATGAGAGAGAGTCATGGTGAGAGAATGTCATGGTGTGAGAGAGTCATGGTGAGAGAATGTGATCGTGTGAGAGTGTCATGATGAGAGAGTCATGGTGAGAGAGTGTCATGGTGAAAGAGTGTGATGGTGAGAGAGTCATGGCGATAGAGTGTCATGGTGAAAGAGTGTCATGGTGAGAGAGTCACGTGAGAGATTGTCATGGTGAAAGAGTGTCATGGTGAGAGAGTCATGGCGAGAGAGTGTGATGGTGAAAGAGTGTCATGGTGAGAGAGACATGGTGAGAGAGTGTCATGGTGAGAGAGTCATGGTGAGAGAGTGTCCTGGTGAGAGAGAGTCATGGTGAGAGAATGTCATGGTGAAAGAGTGTCATGGTGAGAGAGTGTCATAGTGAGAGAGAGTCATGGTGAGAGAGTTTTCATGGTGAGATAATGCCATGTTGAGAGAGAGTCATGGTGAGTGAGTGTCATGGTGAGAGAGAGTCATGGTGAGAGAGTGTCATGGTGAGAGAATGCCATGGTGAGAGAGTGTGATGGTGAGAGAGTGTGATGGTGAGAGAGAGTCATGGTGAGAGAAAGTCATGGTGAGAGAGAGTCATCGTGAGCGAGTGTGATCGTGTGAGAGTGTGATGGTGAGAGGGTCATGGTGAGAGAGTGTCATGGTGAGAGAATGCAATGGTGAGAGAGTCATGGTGAGAGAGTCATGGTGAGAGAGTGTCATGGTGAAAGAGTGTCATGGTGAGAGAGATTCATGGTGAGAGAGTGTCATGGTGAGAGAATGTCATGGTGAGAGAGTGTCATGGTGAGAGAATGTCATGGTGAGAGAGTCATGTTGAGAGAGTCATGGTGAGAGAGAGTCATGGTGAAAGAGTGTCATGGTGAGAGAGTCATGGTGAGAGAGTGTCATGGTGAGAGAGTGTGATGGTGAGAGAGTGTGATGGTGAGAGAGTGTCATGGTGAGAGAGAGTCATGGTGAGAGAGAGTCATGGTGAGAGAGAGTCATGTTGAGAGAATGTCATGGTGAGAGAGAGTCATGGTGAGAGAGTCATGGACAGAGAAAGTCATGGTGATAGAGTGTCATGGTGAGAGAGAGTCATGGTGAGAGAGTTTCATGGTGAGAGAGTGTCATGGTGAGAGAGTGTCATGGTGAGAGTGTGTCATGGTGAGAGCGACTCATGGTGAGAAAGTGTCATGGTGAGAGAGTGTCATGGTGAGAGAGACATGGTGAGAGAGTGTCATGGTGAGAGAGTCATGGTGAGAGAGTGTCATGGTGAGAGAGAGTCATGGTGAGAGAATGTCATGGTGAAAGAGTGTCATGGTGAGAGAATGTCCTAGTGAGAGAGTGTCATGGTGAAAGAGTGTCATGTAGAGATTGTGTCATGGTGAGAGAGTGTCATGTTGAGAGAGTCATGGTGAGAGAGTCATGGTGAGAGAGTGTCATGGTGAGAGAGTGTCATGGTGAGAGAGTCATGATGAGAAAGTGTGATCGTGAGATAGAGTCCTGGTGAGAGAGTCATGGTGAGAGAGTGTGATCGTGAGAGAGAGTCATGGTGAGAGAGTGTCATGGTGAGATTGTGTCATGGTGAGAGAGTGTGATGTTCAGAGAGTCATGGTGAGAGTGTCATGGTGAGAGAGTGTGATGGTGAGAGAGTGTCATGATGAGAGAGTCATTGTGAGAGAGTGTCATGGTGAGAGAGTCATGTTGAGAGAGTGTCATGGTGAGAGAGAGTCATGGTGAGAGAGTCATGGACAGAGAAAGTCATGGTGATAGAGTGTCATGGTGAGAGAGAGTCATGGTGAGAGAGTTTCATGGTGAGAGAGTGTCATGGTGAGAGAGTGTCATGGTGAGAGAGTGTCATGTTGAGAGCGACTCATGGTGAGAAAGTGTCATGGTGAGAGAGTGTCATGGTGAGAGAGTGTCATGGTGAGAGAATGCCATGGTGAGAGGGAGTAATGGTGAGAGAATGTCATGGTGAGAGAGTGTCATGGTGAGAGAGTGTCATGGTGAGAGAGTGTCATGGTGAGAGAGTGTCATGGTGAGAGAGAGTCATGGTGAGAGAGTGTCATGGTGAGAGAGTGTCATGGTGAGAGAGTGTGATGGTGAGAGAGAGTCATGGTGAGAGAGTGTCATGGTGAGAGAGTGTCCTGGTGAGAGTGAGTCATGGTGAGAGAATGTCATGGTGAAAGAGTGTCATGGTGAGAGAATGTCATGGTGAGAGAAAGTCATGGTGAGAGAATGTGATCGTGTGAGAGTGTCATGATGAGAGAGTCATGGTGAGAGAATGTCATGGTGAAAGAGTGTCATGGTGAGAGAATGTGATGGTGAGAGAGTGTGGTGGTGAGAGAGTGTCATGGTGAGAGAGTGTCATGGTGAGAGAGTGTCATGGTGAGAGAGTGTCATGGTGAAAGATGTGTCATGGTGAGAGAGTGTCATGGTGAAAGATGTGCCATGGTGAGAGAATGTGATGGTGAGAGAGTGTCATGGTGAGAGAGTGTCATGGTGAGAGAATGTGTTGGTGAGAGAGTGTCATGGTGAGCTAATGTCCTGGTGAGAGAGAGTCATGGTGAGAGAGTCATGGTGAGAGAATGTCATGGTGAGAGAGAGTCATGGTGAGAGAATGTCATGGTGAGAGAGTGTCATGGTGAGAGAATGTCCTGGTGAGAGAGTGTCATGGTGAGAGAATGTCCTGGTGAGAGAAAGTCATGGTGAGAGAATGTCATGGTGAGAGAAAGTCATGGTGAGAGAATGTCCTGGTGAGAGAGAGTCATGGTGAGAGAGTCATGGTGAGAGAATGTCATGGTGAGACAGAGTCATGGTGAGAGAATGTCCTGGTGAGAGAGTGTCATGGTGAGAGAATGTCCTGGTGAGAGAGTGTCATGGTGAGAGAATGTCATGGTGAAAGAGTGTCAAGGTGAGATAGAGTCATGGTGAGAGAATGTCATGGTGAGAGAGAGTCATGGTGAGAGAATGTCATGGTGAAAGAGTGTCATGGTGAGAGAGAGTCATGGTGAGAGAATGTAATGGTGAGAGAGAGTCATGGTGAGAGAGGGTCATGGTGAGAGAGTGTCATGGTGAGAGAGTGTCATGGTGAAAGAGTGTGATGGTTAGAGAGTCATGGCGAGAGAGTGTGTTGGTGAGAGAGTGTCATGGTGAGAGAGTCATGGTGAGAGAGTGTCATGGTGAAAGAGTGTCATGGTTAGAGAGTCATGGCGAGAGAGTGTGATGGTGAAAGGGTGTCATGGTGAGAGTGTCATGGTGAGAGAGAGTCATGGTGAGAGAATGTCATGGTGAAAGAGTGTCATGGTGAGAGAGTGTCATGGTGAGAGAGAGTCATGGTGAGAGAGTGTCATGGTGAGAGAGAGTCATGGTGAGAGAGTGTCATGGTTAGATAATGCCATGGTGAGAGAGAGTCATGGTGAGAGAGTGTCATGGTGAGTGAGAGTCATGGTGAGAGAGTGTCATGGTGAGAGAATGCCATGGTGAGAGAGAGACATGGTGAGAGAGAGTCATGGTGAGAGAGTGTCATGGTGAGAGAGTGTCATGGTGAGAGAGTGTCATGGTGAGAGAGTGTGATGGTGAGAGAGAGGCATGGTGAGAGAGTGTCATGGTGAGAGAGTGTCCTGGTGAGAGTGAGTCATGGTGAGAGAATGTCATGGTGAGAGAGTGTGATGGTGAGAGAGAGTCATGGTGAGAGAATGTCATGGTGAGAGAAAGTCATCGTGAACGAGTGTGATCGTGTGAGAGTGTGATGGTGAGAGGGTCATGGTGAGAGAGTGTCATGGTGAGAGAATGTCATGGTGAGAGAGTCATGGTGAGAGAGTCATGGTGATAGAGTGTCATGGTGAAAGAGTGTCATGGTGAGAGAGAGTCAAGGTGAGAGAGTGTCATGATGAGAGAATGTCATGGTGCGAGAGTGTCATGGTGAGAGAATGTCATGGTGAGAGAGTCATGTTGAGAGAGTCATGGTGAGAGAGAGTCATGGTGAAAGAGAGTCATGGTGAGAGAGTCATGGTGAGAGAGTGTCATGGTGAGAGAGTGTCATGGTGAGTGAGTGAGATGGTGAGAGAGTGTCATGGTGAAAGAGCGTCATGGTGAGAGAGTGTCATGGTGAGAAAGTCATGGTGAGAGAGTGTCATGGTGAGAGAGAGTCATGGTGAGAGAGAGTCATGGTGAGAAAGAGTCATGGTGAGAGAGTCATGGTGAGAGAGTGTCATGGTGAGAGAGTCATGGTGAGAGAATGTCATGGTGAGAGAATGTCAAGGTGAGAGGGAGTCTTGGTGAGAGAATGTCATGGTGAGAGAGAGTCATGGTGAGAGAATGTCATGGTGAGAGAGAGAGTCATGGTGAGAGAATGTCATGGTGAGAGAATGTCATGGTGAAAGAGTGTCATGGTGAGATTGTGTCATGGTGAGAGAGTGTGATGTTGAGAGAGACATGGTGAGAGAGTCATGGTGAGAGAGTGTGATGGTGAGAGAGTGTCATGGTGAGAGAGTCATGGTGAGAGAGTGTGATCGTGAGAGAGAGTCATGGCGAGAGAGTCATGGTGAGAGAGTGTGATCGTGAGAGAGAGTCATGGTGAGAGAGTGTCATGGTGAGATTGCGTCATGCTGAGAGAGTGTGATGTTGAGAGAGTGTCATGGTGAGAAAGTCATGGTGAGAGAGTGTGATGGTGAGAGAGTGTCATGGTGAGAGAGTCATGGTGAGAGAGTGTGATGGTGAGAGAGTCATGGTGAGAGAGAGTCATAGTGAGAGAGTGTCATGGTGAGAGAGTGTCATGGTGAGAGAGAGTCATGGTGAGAGAGTCATGGTGAGAGAGAGTCATAGTGAGAGAGTGTCATGGTGAGAGAGAGTCATGGTGAGAGAGTGTCATGGTGAGAGAGAGTCATGGTGAGAGAGTGTCATGATGAGAGAGTGTCATGGTGAGAGAATGCCATGGTGAGAGAGAGTCATGGTGAGAGAGTGTCATGGTGAGAGAGAGTCATGGTGAGAGAATGTCATGGTGAGAGAGTCATGGTGAGAGAGTCATGGTGAGCGAATGTCATGGTGAAAGAGTGTCATGGTGAGAGAATGTCATGGTGAGAGAAAGTCATGGTGAGAGAATGTCATGGTGAGAGAGTCATGGTGAGAGAGTCATGGTGAGCGAATGTCATGGTGAAAGAGTGTCATGGTGAGAGAATGTCATGGTGAGAGAAAGTCATGGTGAGAGAATGTGATCGTGTGAGAGTGTCATGATGAGAGAGTCATGGTGAGAGAATGACATGGTGAAAGAGTGTCATGGTGAGAGAATGTGATGGTGAGAGAGTGTGATGGTGAGAGAGTGTGATGGTGAGTGAATGTCATGGTGAGAGAGTGTCATGGTGAGAGAGTGTCATGGTGAAAGATGTGTCAGGGTGAGAGAGTGTCATTGTGAAAGATGTGCAATGGTGAGAGAATGTGTTGGTGAGAGAATGTCATGGTGAGATAATGTCCTGGTGAGAGAGAGTCATGGTGAGAGAGTCATGGTGAGAGAATGTCATGGTGAGAGAGAGTCATGGTGAGAGAATGTCATGGTGAGAGACTGTCATGGTGAGAGAATGTCCTGGTGAGAGAGTGTCATGGTGAGAGAATGTCCTGGTGAGAGAAAGTCATGGTGAGAGAATGTCATGGTGAGAGAAAGTCATGGTGAGAGAATGTCCTGGTGAGAGAGAGTCATGGTGAGAGAGTCATGGTGAGAGAATGTCATGGTGAGAGAGAGTCATGGTGAGAGAATGCCCTGGTGAGAGAGTGTCATGGTGATAGAATGTCCTGGTGAGAGAGTGTCATGGTGAGAGAATGTCATGGTGAAAGAGTGTCAAGGTGAGAGAGAGTCATGGTGAGAGAATGCCATGGTGAGAGAGAGTCATGGTGAGAGAATGTCATGGTGAAAGAGTGTCAAGATGAGAGAGAGTCATGGTGAGAGAATGTTATGGTGAGAGAGAGTCATGGTAAGAGAGTGTCATGGTGAGAGAGTGTCATGGTGAAAGAGTGTGATGGTTAGAGAGTCATGGCGAGAGAGTGTGATGGTGAGAGAGTGTCATGGTGAGAGAGTCATGGTGAGAGAGTGTCATGGTGAGAGAGAGTCATGGTAAGAGAGAGTCATGGCGAGAGAGTGTGATGGTGAAAGAGTGTCATGGTGAGAGAGACATGGTGAGAGAGTGTCATGGTGAGAGAGTCATGGTGAGAGAGTGTAATGGTGAGAGAGAGTCATGGTGAGAGAATGTCATGGTGAAAGAGTGTCATGGTGAGAGAGTGTCATGGTGAGAGAGAGTCATGGTGAGAGAGTGTCATGGTGAGAGAGAGTCATGGTGAGAGAGTGTCATGGTTAGATAATGCCATGGTGAGAGAGAGTCATGGTGAGAGAGTGTCATGGTGAGTGAGAGTCATGGTGAGAGAGTGTCATGGTGAGAGAATGCCATGGTGAGAGAGAGACATGATGAGAGAGTGTCATGGTGGGAGAGTGTGATGGTGAGAGAGTGACATGGTGAGAGAGTGTCATGGTGAGAGAGTGTGATGGTTAGAGAGTGTGATGGTGAGAGAGAGTCATGGTGAGAGAATGTCATGGTGAGAGAGTGTCATGGTGAGAGAGAGTCATGGTGAGAGAGTGTGATGGTGAGAGAGTGTCATGGTGAAAGAGCGTCATGGTGAGAGAGTGTCATGATGAGAAAGTCATGGTGAGAGAGTGTCATGGTGAGAGATAGTCATGGTGAGAGAGAGTCATGGTGAGAAAGAGTCATGGTGAGAGAGTCATGGTGAGAGAGTGTCATGGTGAGAGAGAGTCATGGTGAGAGAGAGTCATGGTGAGAGAATGTCATGGTGAGAGAGTGTTATGGTGAGAGAGTGTCATGGTGAGAGAGTGTCATGGTGAGAGAGTCATGGTGAGAGAATGTCATGGTGAGAGAGTGCCATGGTGAGAGAGTCATGGTGAGAGAATGTCATGGTGAGAGAGAGTCATGGTGAGAGAATGTCATGGTGAGAGAGAGTCATGGTGAGAGAATGTCATGGTGAGAGAGAGTCATGGTGAGAGAATGTCATGGTGAGAGAATGTCATGGTGAAAGAGTGTCATGGTGAGATTGTGTCATGGTGAGAGAAAGTCATGGTGAGAGAATGTGATCGTGTGAGAGTGTCATGATGAGAGAGTCATGGTGAGAGAATGACATGGTGAAAGAGTGTCATGGTGAGAGAATGTGATGGTGAGAGAGTGTGATGGTGAGAGAGTGTGATGGTGAGTGAATGTCATGGTGAGAGAGTGTCATGGTGAGAGAGTGTCATGGTGAAAGATGTGTCAGGGTGAGAGAGTGTCATTGTGAAAGATGTGCAATGGTGAGAGAATGTGTTGGTGAGAGAATGTCATGGTGAGATAATGTCCTGGTGAGAGAGAGTCATGGTGAGAGAGTCATGGTGAGAGAATGTCATGGTGAGAGAGAGTCATGGTGAGAGAATGTCATGGTGAGAGACTGTCATGGTGAGAGAATGTCCTGGTGAGAGAGTGTCATGGTGAGAGAATGTCCTGGTGAGAGAAAGTCATGGTGAGAGAATGTCATGGTGAGAGAAAGTCATGGTGAGAGAATGTCCTGGTGAGAGAGAGTCATGGTGAGAGAGTCATGGTGAGAGAATGTCATGGTGAGAGAGAGTCATGGTGAGAGAATGTCCTGGTGAGAGAGTGTCATGGTGATAGAATGTCCTGGTGAGAGAGTGTCATGGTGAGAGAATGTCATGGTGAAAGAGTGTCAAGGTGAGAGAGAGTCATGGTGAGAGAATGTCATGGTGAGAGAGAGTCATGGTGAGAGAATGTCATGGTGAAAGAGTGTCAAGATGAGAGAGAGTCATGGTGAGAGAATGTTATGGTGAGAGAGAGTCATGGTAAGAGAGTGTCATGGTGAGAGAGTGTCATGGTGAAAGAGTGTGATGGTTAGAGAGTCATGGCGAGAGAGTGTGATGGTGAGAGAGTGTCATGGTGAGAGAGTCATGGTGAGAGACTGTCATGGTGAAAGAGTGTCATGGTGAATGAGTCATGGCGAGAGAGTGTGATGGTGAAAGAGTGTCATGGTGAGAGAGACATGGTGAGAGAGTGTCATGGTGAGAGAGTCATGGTGAGAGAGTGTAATGGTGAGAGAGAGTCATGGTGAGAGAATGTCATGGTGAAAGAGTGTCATGGTGAGAGAGTGTCATGGTGAGAGAGAGTCATGGTGAGAGAGTGTCATGGTGAGAGAGAGTCATGGTGAGAGAGTGTCATGGTTAGATAATGCCATGGTGAGAGAGAGTCATGGTGAGAGAGTGTCATGGTGAGTGAGAGTCATGGTGAGAGAGTGTCATGGTGAGAGAATGCCATGGTGAGAGAGAGACATGATGAGAGAGTGTCATGGTGGGAGAGTGTGATGGTGAGAGAGTGACATGGTGAGAGAGTGTCATGGTGAGAGAGTGTGATGGTTAGAGAGTGTGATGGTGAGAGAGAGTCATGGTGAGAGAATGTCATGGTGAGAGAGTGTCATGGTGAGAGAGAGTCATGGTGAGAGAGTGTGATGGTGAGAGAGTGTCATGGTGAAAGAGCGTCATGGTGAGAGAGTGTCATGATGAGAAAGTCATGGTGAGAGAGTGTCATGGTGAGAGATAGTCATGGTGAGAGAGAGTCATGGTGAGAAAGAGTCATGGTGAGAGAGTCATGGTGAGAGAGTGTCATGGTGAGAGAGAGTCATGGTGAGAGAGAGTCATGGTGAGAGAATGTCATGGTGAGAGAGTGTTATGGTGAGAGAGTGTCATGGTGAGAGAGTGTCATGGTGAGAGAGTCATGGTGAGAGAATATCATGGTGAGAGAGTGCCATGGTGAGAGAGAGTCATGGTGAGAGAATGTCATGGTGAGAGAGAGTCATGGTGAGAGAATGTCATGGTGAGAGAGAGTCATGGTGAGAGAATGTCATGGTGAGAGAGAGTCATGGTGAGAGAATGTCA
The DNA here is from genome assembly GCA_030390025.1 of Squalus acanthias. Lineage (NCBI taxonomy): Eukaryota > Metazoa > Chordata > Chondrichthyes > Squaliformes > Squalidae > Squalus > Squalus acanthias. Next base: position 39,384,086 of record CM059437.1, on the reverse strand, counting down.
TGGTGAGAGAATGTCATGGTGAAAGAGTGTCATGGTGAGATTGTGTCATGGTGAGAGAGTGTGATGTTCAGAGAGACATGGTGAGAGCATGTGATGGTGAGAGAGTGTCATGGTGAGAGAGTCATGGTGATAGAGTGTGTTCGTGAGAGAGAGTCATGGCGAGAGAGTCATGGCGAGAGAGTGTGATCGTGAGAGAGAGTCATGGTGAGAGAGTGTCATGGTGAGATTGTGTCATGCTGAGAGAGTGTGATGTTGAGAGAGTCATGGTGAGAAAGTGATGGTGAGAGAGTGTGATGGTGAGAGAGTGTCATGGTGAGAGAGTCATGGTGAGAGAGTGTCATGGTGAGAGAGTCATGTTGAGAGAGTGTCATGGTGAGAGAGTGTCATGGTGAGAGAGTCATGGTGAGAGAGAGTCATGGTGAGAGAGTGTCATGGTGAGAGAGTGTGATGGTGAGAGAATGCCATGGTGAGAGAGAGTATTGGTGAGAGAATGTCATGGTGAGAGAGTGTCATGGTGAGAGAGAGTCATGTTGAGAGAATGTCATGGTGAGAGAGAGTCATGGTGAGAGAATGTCATGGTGAGAGAGAGTCATGGTGAGAGAATGTCATGGTGAGAGAATGTCATGGTGAAAGAGTGTCATGTAGAGATGGTGTCATGGTGAGAGAGTGTCATGTTGAGAGAGTCATGGTGAGAGAGTCATGGTGAGAGAGTGTGATGGTGAGAGAGTGTCATGGTGAGAGAGTCATGATGAGAGAGTGTGATCGTGAGATAGAGTCCTGGTGAGAGAGTCATGGTGAGAGAGTGTGATCGTGAGAGAGAGTCATGGTGAGAGAGTGTCATGGTGAGATTGTGTCATGGTGAGAGAGTGTGATGTTGAGAGAGTCATGGTGATAGTGTCATGGTGAGAGAGTGTGATGGTGAGAGAGTGTCATGATGAGAGAGTCATGGTGAGAGAGTGTCATGGTGAGAGAGTCATGTTGAGAGAGTGTCATGGTGAGAGAGAGTCATGGTGAGAGAGTCATGGACAGAAAAAGTCATGGTGATAGAGTGTCATGGTGAGAGAGTGTCATGGTGAGAGAGTGTGATGGTGAGAGAGTGTCATGGTGAGAGAGAGTCATGGTGAGAGAGTGTCATGGTGAGAGAGAGTCATGGTGAGAGAGTGTCATGGTTAGATAATGCCATGGTGAGAGAGAGTCATGGTGAGAGAGTGTCATGGTGAGTGAGAGTCATGGTGAGAGAGTGTCATGGTGAGAGAATGCCATGGTGAGAGAGAGACATGGTGAGAGAGTGTCATGGTGAGAGAGTGTGATGGTGAGAGAGTGACATGGTGAGAGAGTGTCATGGTGAGAGAGTGTGATGGTGAGAGAGTGTGATGGTGAGAGAGAGTCATGGTGAGAGAATGTCATGGTGAGAGAGTGTCATGGTGAGAGAGAGTCATGGTGAGAGAGTGTGATGGTGAGAGAGTGTCATGGTGAAAGAGCGTCATGGTGAGAGAGTGTCATGGTGAGAAAGTCATGGTGAGAGAGTGTCATGGTGAGAGATAGTCATGGTGAGAGAGAGTCATGGTGAGAAAGAGTCATGGTGAGAGAGTCATGGTGAGAGAGTGTCATGGTGAGAGAGAGTCATGGTGAGAGAGAGTCATGGTGAGAGAATGTCATGGTGAGAGAGTGTTATGGTGAGAGAGTGTCATGGTGAGAGAGTGTCATGGTGAGAGAGTCATGGTGAGAGAATGTCATGGTGAGAGAGTGCCATGGTGAGAGAGAGTCATGGTGAGAGAATGTCATGGTGAGAGAGAGTCATGGTGAGAGAATGTCATGGTGAGAGAGAGTCATGGTGAGAGAATGTCATGGTGAGAGAGAGTCATGGTGAGAGAATGTCATGGTGAGAGAATGTCATGGTGAAAGAGTGTCATGGTGAGATTGTGTCATGGTGAGAGAGTGTGATGTTCAGAGAGACATGGTGAGAGCATGTGATGGTGAGAGAGTGTCATGGTGAGAGAGTCATGGTGATAGAGTGTGTTCGTGAGAGAGAGTCATGGCGAGAGAGTCATGGCGAGAGAGTGTGATCGTGAGAGAGACTCATGGTGAGAGAGTGTCATGGTGAGATTGTGTCATGCTGAGAGAGTGTGATGGTGTGATGTTGAGAGAGTCATGGTGAGAAAGTGATGGTGAGAGAGTGTGATGGTGAGAGAGTGTCATGGTGAGAGAGTCATGGTGAGAGAGTGTCATGGTGAGAGAGTCATGTTGAGAGAGTGTCATGGTGAGAGAGAGTCATGGTGAGAGAGTCATGGTGAGAGAGAGTCATGGTGAGAGAGTGTCATGGTGAGAGAGTGTCATGGTGAGAGAGTGTCATGGTGAGAGAGAGTCATGGTGAGAGAGTGTCATGGTGAGAGAGTGTCATGGTGAGAGAGTGTCATGGTGAGAGAATGCCATGGTGAGAGAGAGTATTGGTGAGAGAATGTCATGGTGAGAGAGTGTCATGGTGAGAGAGAGTCATGTTGAGAGAATGTCATGGTGAGAGAGAGTCATGGTGAGAGAATGTCATGGTGAGAGAGAGTCATGGTGAGAGAATGTCATGGTGAGAGAATGTCATGGTGAAAGAGTGTCATGTAGAGATGGTGTCATGGTGAGAGAGTGTCATGTTGAGAGAGTCATGGTGAGAGAGTCATGGTGAGAGAGTGTGATGGTGAGAGAGTGTCATGGTGAGAGAGTCATGATGAGAGAGTGTGATCGTGAGATAGAGTCCTGGTGAGAGAGTCATGGTGAGAGAGTGTGATCGTGAGAGAGAGTCATGGTGAGAGAGTGTCATGGTGAGATTGTGTCATGGTGAGAGAGTGTGATGTTGAGAGAGTCATGGTGATAGTGTCATGGTGAGAGAGTGTGATGGTGAGAGAGTGTCATGATGAGAGATTCATGGTGAGAGAGTGTCATGGTGAGAGAGTCATGTTGAGAGAGTGTCATGGTGAGAGAGAGTCATGGTGAGAGAGTCATGGACAGAAAAAGTCATGGTGATAGAGTGTCATGGTGAGAGAGAGTCATGGTGAGAGAGTTTCATGGTGAGAGAGTGTCATGGTGAGAGAGTGTCATGGTGAGAGAGTGTCATGGTGAGAGAGAGTAATGGTGAGAGAATGTCATGGTGAGAGAGTGTCATGGTGAGAGCGACTCATGGTGAGAAAGTGTCATGGTGAGAGAATGTCATGGTGAGAGAGTGTCATGGTGAGAGAATGCCATGGTGAGAGAGAGTAATGGTGAGAGAATGTCATGGTGAGAGAGTGTCATGGTGAGAGAGTGTCATGGTGAGAGAGTGTCATGGTGAGAGAGTGTCATGGTGAGAGAGAGTCATGGTGAGAGAGAGTCATGGTGAGAGAGTGTCATGGTGAGAGAGTGTCCTGGTGAGAGTGAGTCATGGTGAGAGAATGTCATGATGAGAGAGTCATGGTGAGAGAGTCATGGTGAGAGAATGTCATGGTGAAAGAGTGTCATGGTGAGAGAATGTCATGGTGAGAGAAAGTCATGGTGAAAGAGTGTCATGGTGAGAGAATGTGATGGTGAGAGAGTGTCATGGTGAGAGAGTGTCATGGTGAGAGAGTGTCATGGTGAAAGATGTGTCATGGTGAGAGAGTGTCATGGTGAAAGATGTGCCATGGTGAGCGAATGTGATGGTGAGAGAGTGTCATGGTGAGAGAGTGTCATGGTGAGAGAATGTGTTGGTGAGAGAGTGTCATGGTGAGATAATGTCCTGGTGAGAGAGAGTCATGGTGAGAGAGTCATGGTGAGAGAATGTCATGGTGAGAGAGAGTCATGGTGAGAGAATGTCATGGTGAGAGAGTGTCATGGTGAGAGAATGTCCTGGTGAGAGAGTGTCATGGTGAGAGAATGTCCTGGTGAGAGAAAGTCATGTTGAGAGAATGTCATGGTGAGAGAAAGTCATGGTGAGAGAATGTCCTGGTGAGAGAGAGTCATGGTGATAGAGTCATGGTGAGAGAATGTCATGGTGAGAGAGAGTCATGGTGAGAGAATGTGCTGGTGAGAGAGTGTCATGGTGAGAGAATGTCCTGGTGAGGGAGTGTCATGGTGAGAGAATGTCATGGTGAAAGAGTGTCAAGGTGAGAGAGAGTCATGGTGAGAGAATGTCATGGTGAGAGAGAGTCATGGTGAGAGAATGTCATGGTGAAAGAGTGTCATGGTGAGAGAGAGTCATGGTGAGAGAATGTAATGGTGAGAGAGAGTCATGGTGAGAGAGTGTCATGGTGAGAGAGTGTCATGGTGAAAGAGTGTGATGGTTAGAGTGTCATGGCAAGTGAGTGTGTTGGTGAGAGAGTGTCATGGTGAGAGAGTCATGGTGAGAGAGTGTCATGGTGAAAGAGTGTCATGGTGAGAGAGTCATGGCGAGAGAGTGTGATCGTGAGAGAGAGTCATGGTGAGAGAGTGTCATGGTGAGATTGTGTCATGGTGAGAGAGTGTGATGTTGAGAGAGTCTTGGTGATAGTGTCATGGTGAGAGAGTGTGATGGTGAGAGAGTGTCATGATGAGAGAGTCATGGTGAGAGAGTGTCATGGTGAGAGAGTCATGTTGTGAGAGTGTCATGGTGAGAGAGAGTCATGGTGAGAGAGTCATGGACAGAGAAAGTCATGGTGATAGAGTGTTATGGTGAGAGAGAGTCATGGTGAGAGAGTTTCATGGTGAGAGAGTGTCATGGTGAGAGAATGCCATGGTGAGAGAGAGTAATGGTGAGAGAATGTCATGGTGAGAGAGTGTCATGGTGAGAGTGTGTCATGGTGAGAGAGTGTCATGGTGAGAGAGTGTCATGGTGAGAGAGAGTCATGGTGAGAGAGAGTCATGGTGAGAGAGTGTCATGGTGAGAGAGTGTCCTGGTGAGAGTGAGTCATGGTGAGAGAATGTCATGGTGAGAGAGTCATGGTGAGAGAGTCATGGTGAGAGAAAGTCATGGTTAGAGAATGTGATCGTGTGAGAGTGTCATGATGAGAGAGTCATGGTGAGAGAATGTCATGGTGAAAGAGTGTCATGGTGAGAGAATGTGATGGTGAGAGAGTGTGGTGGTGCGAGAGTGTCATGGTGAGAGAGTGTCATGGTGAGAGGGTGTCATGGTGAGAGAGTGTCATGGTGAAAGATGTGTCATGGTGAGAGAGTGTCATGGTGAAAGATGTGCCATGGTGAGAGAATGTGATGGTGAGAGAGTGTCATGGTGAGAGAGTGTCATGGTGAGAGAATGTGTTGGTGAGAGAGTGTCATGGTGAGATAATGTCCTGGTGAGAGAGAGTCATGGTGAGAGAGTCATGGTGAGAGAATGTCATGGTGAGAGAGAGTCATGGTGAGAGAATGTCATGGTGAGAGAGTGTCATGGTGAGAGAATGTCCTGGTGAGAGAGTGTCATGGTGAGAGAATGTCCTGGTGAGAGAAAGTCATGGTGAGAGAATGTCATGGTGAGAGAAAGTCATGGTGAGAGAATGTCCTGGTGAGAGAGAGTCATGGTGATAGAGTCATGGTGAGAGAATGTCATGGTGAGAGAGAGTCATGGTGAGAGAATGTCATGGTGAGAGAGTGTCATGGTGAGAGAATGTCCTGCTGAGAGAGTGTCATGGTGAGAGAATGTCATGGTGAAAGAGTGTCAAGGTGAGAGAGAGTCATGGTGAGAGAATGTCATGGTGAGAGAGAGTCATGGTGAGAGAATGTCATGGTGAGAGAATGTCATGGTGAGAGAATGTCATGGTGAGGGAGTGTCATGGTGAGAGAGTTTCATGGTGAGGGAGTGTCATGGTGAGAGAGTCATGTTGAGAGAGAGTCATGGTGAGAGAATGTCATGGTGAGAGTCATGGTGAGTGAGTGTCATGGTGAGAGAGTTTCATGGTGAGAGAGTGTCATGGTGAGAGAGTCATGTTGAGAGAGAGTCATGGTGAGAGAATGTCATGGTGAGAGAGTCATGGTGAGGGAGTATCATGGTGAGAGAGTTTCATGGTGAGGGAATTTCATGGTGAGAGAGTGTCATGGTGAGAGAGTGTCATGGTGAGAGAGTTTCATGGTGAGGGAGTGTCATGGTGAGAGAGAGTCATGTTGAGAGAGTGTCACGGTGAGAGAGTCATGGTGAGGGAGTGTCATGGTGAGAGAGTTTCATGGTGAGGGAGTGTCATGGTGAGAGAGTTTCATGGTGAGAGAGTGTCATGGTGAGAGAGTTTCATGGTGAGGGAGTGTCATGGTGAGAGAGTGTCATGGTGAGAGAGTGTCATGTTGAGTGAGTCATGGTGAGGGAGTGTCATGGTGAGAGAGTTTCATGGTGAGAGAGAGTCATGGTGAGAGTGTGTCATGGTGAGAGAGAGTCATGGTGAGTGACTGTCATGGTGAGAGAGTGTCATGGTGAGAAAGTGTCATGGTGAGAGAGTGTCATGGTGAGAGTGTGTCATGGTGAGAGAGAGTCACGGTGAGGTAAGGATAGCAAGAATCTGGAGCAACGGAGGGTAAATGGAGTTGAGGTACAGACCAGCCATGAATGGCAGAAAAGGCTCAAGGGGCTGAATGGCCTCCTCCTGTTCTTATGTTCCTGTTAAGCATTTGTCTTTGGGCCCGAATACAAACTCTGTACTGACGAAACCCGACCATCAGCAACCTTGGCCCCCAGTTTGAGGCCAAGCTGAGTTGGGGCGGTTAGTGACTGTATTGGGAAGAACAGTGATGAGTCAGAGATTCGAGGGGAGGCATTGGCGAGGGTAGCAGTGGGCCTGGGATCACCATTCTGTTCTGATAATACAAAATATTTACCTTCTTTCTCTCAGCAGGTGCGAGGTTAGCAGGGCCCAGGATGCGAATCTGATTGATGATTTTCCTCAGGCTTTGATCCTTAAAAGAGTCCTTGATGTCATCAAACAAAAGCTTTGCTTTCGTGGCCCATGCTTCCACAAATTCCTGCTCCTCCAGGGAGGCGCTGATCTGTGTGTCAGAGAATAAGGTTGCAGCATTAGTGCCCTGCTTGTACTGAACCGCTGCTTCTCCTCCACCAGCTTTGACCCCAACTATCTTTGCGACGAGACAGATACCTTGCCCAGGTAGCCGTTCTGCAGGCCTGCGCCGGGGTCACTGGATAGCAATCGGGAGCAGAGATCCCCAATTGACTTTCCCAGCACCATCCTGGGGTTCGGAGCCCACTGTAGTGGCCGTCCTGAAGCCAGCTCAGACCAGCGCTCAGCATAGAACAAGGAGAGAAACGGCTACCTTCCTACACCCTCAGTAGGCTGGTAGTATCTTGGGGCAGTGTTAGAGGAATCACTCGTCTGTCTCTCACTATCCTGTACCTGCCCTGGGAGTATTTGATGGGACAGTGTAGAGCGAGCTTTACTCTGTATCTAACCCGTGCTGTACCTGCCCTGGGAGTGTTTGATGGGACAGTGTAGAGGGAGCTTTATTCTGTATCTAACCCGTGCTGTACCTGCCCTGGGAGTGTTTGATGGGACAGTGTAGAGGGAACTTTACTCTGTATCTAACCCGTGCTGTACCTGCCCTGGGAGTGTTTGATGGGACAGTGTAGAGGGAGCTTTACTCTGTATCTAACCCGTGCTGTACCTGCCCTGGGAGTGTTTGATGGGACAGTGTAGAGGAAGCTTTACTCTGTATCTAACCCGTGCTGTACCTGCCCTGGGAGTGTTTGATGGTGATGATGCGGAGATGCCGGTGTTGGACTGGGGTGGACAAAATTGAGAGGTCGCACAACACCAGGTTATAGTCCAACAGTTTTATTTGAAATCACAAGCTTTCGGAGCTATCGATTGCTCCTTCCTCAGGTGAAGTAAATTAGATACAGAATCGCCAAAGCATATATAGATAGAAAACAAAGCATGTGTACCTTACAATTGCAGACCACTAAATTAAATCATCCTGACTATCTGCCGAGGTGTGATAAAGTTAATTAAGTCAGCCAGGAAGGTACCACATCAAAGACATAGCAAGATACAACTGAGACAATGAGGTGTAGTCGCAGGGGTTCTAACGTGTCAAAAGCTGCCGTCTGTATGTAAAACGAAAAGCTTTAAAATTTTTACTTTTTTACTGGGAAAATTTTTACTTTTTTACTGGGAATCACATCTGTGAACAAGCTAACGACGACTCGACTCGCGGCAGACACAAAGGAATTCATCAGGAGAATGAGGCTCCGGGAATACTTCCACAAATCCCAAGATGTCAGCAACAAACCCAATGAGACAATCAATGATCCAGAACAGCAGACAGAGGGACTCGCAGTGCAGCAACCGAAGAAAAAAGAGTCAAACTGGACCCCTCCGGAGGGTCGCTGCCCCAAGCTTGACATGTATGCTCAAGCTGTCAGGAGATGCATCAACGCCAGATTCATCAGCCGCACTCACAAGACAGTCCAGAATGTCACCCGAGCACAACGCAACGCCATCCACGCTCTCAAGACCAACCGCAACATTGTCATCAAACCAGCGGACAAAGGAGGAGCCATCGTCATACAGAACAGAACGGACTATTGTAAAGAAGCATACCGACAACTGGACAACCAGGAACACTACAGACAGCTACCCGCAGATCCGACCAAAGAACACACCCGCCAACTCAATAGACTGATCAAGACCTTCGATCCAGACCTTCAAAACATCCTACGTGCTCTCATCCCACGTACTCCCCGCGTGGGAGACTTCTACTGCCTCCCAAAGATACACAAAACCAACACACCCGGACGTCCTATCGTATCAGGCAATGGAACCCTGTGTGAGAACCTCTCTGGATACGTCGAGGGCATTCTGAAACCCATAGTACAGGGAACCCCCAGCTTCTGTCGCGACACTACAGACTTCTTACAGAAACTCAGCACCCACGGACCAGTTGAACCAGGAACACTCCTTGCCACGATGGACGTATCGGCACTCTACACCAGTATCCCCCACGATGACGGCATCGCTGCAACAGCCTCAGTACTCAACATCAACAACAGCCAATCTCCAGACGCCATCCTACAACTCATCCGCTTCATCCTTGACCACAATGTCTTCACCTTCGACAACCATTTTTTTACCCAAACACACGGAACAGCCATGGGGACCAAATTCGCACCCCAATACGCCAACATCTTCATGCACAAGTTCGAGCAAGACTTCTTCGCTGCACAGGACCTCCAGCCAACGCTGTACACCAGATACATCGACGACATTTTCTTCCTTTGGACCCATGGCGAAGGATCACTGAAAAGACTACACGATAACATAAACAAGTTCCATCCCACCATCAAACTCACCATGGACTACTCCTCAGAATCGGTCTCATTCCTGGACACACGAATCTCCATCAAAGACGGACATCTCAGCACTTCACTCTACCGCAAGCCCACGGACAACCTCACGATGCTCCACTTCTCCAGCTTCCACCCTAACCATGTTAAAGAAGCCATCCCCTATGGACAAGCCCTGCGAATACACAGGATCTGCTCAGACGAGGAGGAACGCGATGGACACCTACGGACGCTGAAAAACGCCCTCGTAAGAACGGGATATGATGCTCGACTCATCGATCGACAGTTCCGACGGGCCACAGCGAAAAATCGCATAGACCTCCTCAGAAGGCAAACACGGGACACAACCAACAGGGTACCCTACGTCGTCCAGTACTTCCCCGGAGCGGAGAAACTACGCCATGTTCTTCGCAGCCTTCAACATGTCATCGATGACGACAAACACCTCGCTAAGGCCATCCCCACGCCTCCACTACTTGCCTTCAAACAGCCGCCTAACCTCAGAAGTACCATCGTTCGCAGCAAATTACCCAGCTTTCAGGATAACAGCGACCACGACACCACACAACCCTGCCATGGCAAACTCTGCAAGACATGCCAGATCATCAACACAGATACCACCATCACACGTGAGGACACTACCCACCAGGTACATGGTACATACTCATGTGACTCGGCCAACGTTGTCTACCTCATACGTTGCAGGAAAGAATGCACCGCGGCATGGTACATCGGCGAGACCATGCAGACACTGAGACAACGTATGAACGAGCACCGCGCAACAATCGCCAGGCAGGATTGTTACCTCCCAGTCGGGGAACACTTCAGCAGTCAAGGACATTCAGCCTCGGATCTGCGGGTAAGCGTTCTCCAAGGCAACCTTAGAAACACACGACAACGCAAAATCATCGAGCAGAAACTGATAGCCAAGTTCCGCACTCATGAAGACGGTCTCAATCGGGATCTTGGGTTTATGTCACGATACATGACGTGATCCGGACTCGAGTCATCGTTAGCTTGTTCACAGATGTGATTCCCAGTAAAAAAGTAAAAATTTTCCCAGTAAAAAAGTAAAAATTTTAAAGCTTTTCGTTTTACATACAGACGGCAGCTTTTGACACGTTAGAACCCCTGCGACTACACCTCATTGTCTCAGTTGTATCTTGCTATGTCTTTGATGTGGTACCTTCCTGGCTGACTTAATTAACTTTATCACACCTCGGCAGATAGTCAGGATGATTTAATTTAGTGGTCTGCAATTGTAAGGTACACATGCTTTGTTTTCTATCTATATATGCTTTGGCGTTTCTGTATCTAATTTACTTCACCTGAGGAAGGAGCAATCGATAGCTCCGAAAGCTTGTGATTTCAAATAAAACTGTTGGACTATAACCTGGTGTTGTGCGACCTCTCAATAGTGTTTGATGGGACAGTGTTGAGGGAGCTTTGTTCTCTATCCCCACCACTAATGTCTCTCACCTCAAGCAAAAATTCACAAATAAAATAATATTTAATAGCACCAGCCCTATAATTCCATGGCTGGTTTCTCCCAGCCTTCCCGCTGTAAGTCTGATGGGAGACAAGGAGATCTCCTTGGATGTCCAGGCCACCATCTCCACGCCAGTCTCTGACTGAGTGAGTGAATGGAGGTCATGTTTGGTGCCGGCAAGAGGTGGATAATGGGAAGCACCCTGCCCGATTTTTGTCTCCATTGTGTAAGGGGCTGTCGATCTGCTCCCACCCACGATCCACCATGCTGAAATCAATCATCACACCCAGTGAGCCAGTTGTGTTCTAATGCCAGGGGGTTATCAATCGGCAGGTATCTGTTAGTCGTGAAACAGGAGTGTGTCTGTGAACGGTTCAGTGCTGGATGTTTATCAGCACAATATGTACAAAAGACTAGATTCTGATTGGTTATTGTGTAAAGTGGGCCCGACCAAATGGAGGAATGGGCGGAGATCTCCAAAAGGAAAGCAAGACTTATTTATACAACACCTTTCAGTGCTTTACATACTTTTGAAGTGTAGTCACTGTTGTAATGTAGGAAATGCGACAGTCAATTTGCACACAGCAAGCTCCCACAAGCAGCAATGTGATAATGACCGGATAATCTGTTTTTGTTATGTTGGTTGCGGGATAAATATTAGCCAGGACACCGGGGACAACTCCCCTGCTCTTCTTCAAAATAGTGCCAAGGGATCTTTTGCATCCACCTGAGAGAGCAGGCGGGGCCTCGGTTTAACGTCTCATCCAAAAGACGGCACCTCTGACAGTGCAGCGCTCCCTCAGCACTGCACTGGGAGTGTCAGGCAGGATTTTGTGCTCAAGTCTCTGGAGGGGTAATATGAACTCAGGACCTTCTGACTCAGAGGCGAGAGTGTTACCCACTGAGCCAAAGCTGACACTGTCCAACACCAGCTCTTGACCATTGTCCGATTTTCCAGTTGAGCTTTGCTCTGTCCCACTTTCCAGTGGGAGTCACTGGATAGCAATTCGGATAAGAATTGTTCATCCATATTGTACTCTCTCAGTCAAGGGGGGGCTGAGGTCAATTACAGAGACCAAACGCTGCCCAAAATATGATTTTTATTGAATGAGGCCGAGGCAGACCTACAGTTGAGGGAAATCAGAGGCCTTCTTTCTCTTGGTCTTTAGTGCAATAGTTTCTGCAAGGCCTGAGGCAGGTAATATTGTGAATTGTTTGAAATGTCAGGATCTTCAGATGATAATCAAACTGTTCCAAAAAGGGCCCAACAGTTTGCAGTTAATTATATTTAAATTAGACACCAATGTTATTCTTCAAATGCTCTAAACAATTTCCTCGTCTTTGAGCCAACAAAGGTCCTGAACTTCCTCAGGCGTTAAATAGTATTTACAGCACAGAAACAGGCCATTTGGCCCAACAGGTCCCTGCTGTGCTTACACTCCACACCAGCCTCATCCTACCAGCATATCCTTCTGTTCCTGTCTCCCTCATGTGCTTATCTAGTTTCCCTTTAAATGTATCTCTGCTATTCACCACAACCACTCCCTGTGGGAGCGAGTTCCACATTCTCACCACTCTCTGGGTAAAGAAGTTTCTCCTGAATTCCCTATTGGATTTATTAGTGACGATCTTATATTTATGGCCCCTAGTTATGGATGTTCTGCTGCTATGTCGCCACACTGCTGTAACTTTGCCGTAAGTGTGTCGGAAACCCCATTTACCCCGTGCAGCGGAGAAAGATCAAGGAAATTCAGGGCCTCGTTCCCCATATAAAACGAGGCAATCGGAGTGGCTACATGCGCCGGGTTTGGAAGTGGATTCTTTGGTTCTCTCCTGTTCCCCCTCCGTTGGTCAGAAGGCTTCGTGCCAAGTTGTCCTGGCACTGCCCAGGTTTTGCTGCGAACAAATATTTGGGACAAAGAATTTTCTCCTAGTAATCTCCCGTTATTGATGTTTTTTGAAGGTAGAAGAAAAGGACCATCAAGGTGCTCAGGTTCGGCTGCACCAGAGACACATTGCCAGTACCCTGTGATCTAGATTCATAGACAAGGAGCACATCCTCCTGCCAATGACCAGACTGATCGGCTACACACGTGCCACGTTAGCAGGCTGTCAACTGCTCCGGCCTGTGTATTAAAGGCTGTGTGACACAATCCAGCCCGTGTGTTCTGAGTGTGACACACTCCGGCCCGTGCGTTCTGAGTGTGACACAATCCGGCCTGTGCGTTCTGAGTGTGACACAATCCGGCCCGTGCATTCTGAGTGTGACACAATCCCGCCCGTACGTTCTGAGTGTGACACACTCCGGCCCGTGCGTTCTGAGTGTGACACACTCTAGCCCGTGCGTTCTGAGTGTGACACAATCCCGCCCATGCGTTCTGAGTGTGACACAATCCCGCCTGTGCGTTCTGAGTGTGTCACACTCCGGCCCGTGCGTTCTGAGTGTGACACAATCCCGCCCGTGCGTTCTGAGTGTGACACACTCTAGCCCGTGCGTTCTGAGTGTGACACAATCCCGCCCGTGAGTTCTGAGTGTGACACACTCTGGCCCGTGCGTTCTGAGTGTGACACAATCCCGCCCATGCGTTCTGAGTGTGACACACTCCGGCCCGTGCGTTCTGAGTGTGACACAATCCCGCCCGTGCGTTCTGAGTGTGACACACTCTAGCCCGTGCGTTCTGAGTGTGACACAATCCCGCCCGTGAGTTCTGAGTGTGACACACTCTAGCCCATGCGTTCTGAGTGTGACACAATCCCGCCCATGCGTTCTGAGTGTGACACACTCTGGCCCGTGCGTTCTGAGTGTGACACACTCTAGCCCGTGCGTTCTGAGTGTGACACAATCCCGCCCATGCGTTCTGAGTGTGACACAATCCCGCCTGTGCGTTCTGAGTGTGTCACACTCCGGCCCGTGCGTTCTGAGTGTGACACAATCCCGCCCGTGCGTTCTGAGTGTGACACAATCCCGCCCGTGCGTTCTGAGTGTGACACAATCCCGCCCGTGCGTTCTGAGTGTGACACACTCTAGCCCGTGCGTTCTGAGTGTGACACAATCCGGCCCGTGCGTTCTGAGTGTGACACACTCTAGCCCGTGCATTCTGAGTGTGACACAATCCCGCCCGTGCGTTCTGAGTGTGACACAATCCCGCCTGTGCGTTCTGAGTGTGTCACACTCCGGCCCGTGCGTTCTGAGTGTGACACACTCCCGCCCGTGCGTTCTGAGTGTGACACACTCTAGCCCGTGCGTTCTGAGTGTGACACACTCTAGCCCGTGAGTTCTGAGTGTGACACTGTGGCCAATATTTATCCCTCAACCAACATCACTAAAACAGATTATCTGGTCATTATCACATTGCTGTTTGTGGGAGCTTGCTGTGTGCAAATTGGCTGTTGAGATTCCTACATTATTACAGTGACTACACTTCAAAAAGTGCTTCATCGGCTGTAAAGCGCTTTGGGACCTCCGGTGGTTGTGAAAGGTGCTATATAAATGCAAGTCTTTCTTTCTTACCTTGCAAGCCTTACCTGTCAATTGCTCAATAACACGTGACCTCACTGGCGCTATGGTGACAGACTGACCACAGACAGAAAATGCAATCTGAGTCAGGTTTTGTGAAAAATACTTCATTGAAGAAATCTGCTATTGGAATTCATGTGGGAGTTGTGTTCCAAAAGGGACACTGGAAAATGCTAGATAGTGTGGACCCAACAATATGGGCTGGATTTTGTTTTGGGGTCGGGTTGGGGTCGTGTTACCCACATTTCGTGTTGCCCCCCCGACTCCAGATTAATGTGGATGAATGATGCAATTTTCACCCAATTGGGTAATTGAGTTCCAGCATGTGGGAACCCATGAACCAATTAGTGGTTTCAGTCTGAAAGTCGCCTCTGATGATGTAATCATTGCAGGTCAGAGACTGACTGCCTGGTCTCAGAGACTGCCTGGCTTTTGGTGTGAGAGGACCTGGATGCAAAATGAGCAGCAGCTCTAAGGAGAGAGAGAGAGAGAGAGAGAGAGAGAATTATTTTTGCATCCAGGTCCTCTCACAGCAAAGGCAGTTTCTGAAGACATTCAATGCAGCAGCATCAGAGGCGACTTTCAGACCTAATACTACTACTACCTTCATCACATCTCCGTTGTAATAGTGGACCTGCAGCCGATTGTCAGCTATCCACTTGTGCTCCCGCCAGGTTTCACTGGCGTGTTTCACATCAGGCGTACTTCATGTCGGAAAAGGGTTAAACTTGCTAAAACGTTTCAAAATGGCATTACAGAGCCAATTTAGGGATAGTTAAGAGCGTTAATGGCCTCTCCCGCCTCTTGGAGGTGGGACGGAGTCGGGAACCCCGCGACCCATTTTGTCAAAATTGCGTGGAGGCGTGTTGGAGTCGGGATGGGGTCGGGACCCCCAAATCTGCTACTTTAACCCCCCACACGCCTCCAAACCCGACTCCACGGGGCATTCAAAATCCAGCCCATACTGTTCATATCCACAAGGTCACCGTGTTGTCAAAAGTCACTGTAATCCGCTCGTTCTGTTTACAGCACAGATTCATTATCTTCTGAAGGATCCGACATTTCAAACAGTTCACAATGTTTCCTGCCTCAGGCCTTGCTGTAACCATCACATCAACCACCAAGATAAAATAGGCCCCAGTCAATAAAAAAGTCATATTTGGGGCAGAGTTTGGGTTGCTATGATTAGCGCTGGTCCCCCTTGAGTGAAAGAGATACAATATTGCTCAACGGTCCTGCTCCTGATCGCTATCCAGTGACTCCGTGGAAAGTGGGACAGAGGGTGACACATTGGGCTGACTGCGATGTCTCACCTGGTTGAATATCTTGCTGACATTTTGGCGGTGATTTTAACCCTTATTTATTAATTTTGAGTTTGCTGGCCAAATTTTGATGACTGAGAACCAGTTTTGTGTCAAATACATTTGCTGTTTTCTTTATTCCGAAGCGGGTTGCACAGTACGCAGCCTCTGTCCTGCTCTCAGTGTCTCGGGGTTGATTTGGTTTAGCTCCTGGTCAATGGTGATCCCAAGGCATTGGTGCTGGGGGACTTGGCAACTGTGGTACTGTCGACAATCAGAGAGAGCTGGCTGGGGTTCCTCTTGCTTGAGATGGTCATTAAATGGCACTTATGCGGCTTGAATGTTAGCTGCCACGTGTTGCATTGACTAGGTTTGTATTCCCTTGAAAATACAAGGTTAAGGGGTGATCTAATTGTGTGTTTAAAGTAGTTGATAGAGAGAAACTATTTCCTCGGGTGGTGAAGTCCAGAACAAGGGGGCAAAACAACCCTTAAAATTAAAGCTAGGTCGTTCAGGGGTGATGTCCGGAAGCACTTTCTCACATGAAGGATAATGAAAATCTACAACTCTCGCCCCCAAAAAGCTGTTGAGGCTGGGACAATAATGAATAGAAATGCCCCGGGGCCTGTGATGACTGGCCTCCGACGACCATAACCATTTTCCTGTATGTCTGGCAGGATTTGTGCATCCATTTTTAATATAATTTCACATTGAACAGCTTGAAGTGGAATGTAAGGGACGGGCAGCAGCAGCTCGTGAGCCGGGACGCGTTTACATTGTGCTGCTGCCTCTACGCTCGGCAGGAATATCAATGGATTGATGATATAGATTTTAGATCATCATCGTTATCATCGATCAGCTAGTGTCGGCGCTCCTGCGACTGTCCTCCACACCTCTTAAATAACGCAGGGACATGATCCCCGTTGCTGTGTTTCGGACGGTCCATGGTCACTCTTTCATTGACTTGCGTCTCCCCCTTGCCATTTCCTCCATCCTACCTCCAGATGCTTGCCCGCCCGAAGCCGTCAGCACCTTCTGGAGTTGGCCGGGTCACTTAACTGTCACTCTTGCCGCTGGCCAGCCACGGCTAGAGCCACCTACTGTCGTTACAGTAACAGGTTTTAACACCTCTAGACTTGACTATTCCAACGCGCTCCTGGCTGGCCTCCCACATTCCACCCTACGTAAACTTGAGGTCATCCAAAGCTCGGCTGCCCGTGTCCTAACTCGCACCAAGTCCCTTTCGCCCATCACCCCTGTGCTCGCTGACCTACATTGGCTTCCGGTTAAGCAACGCCTCGATTTCAAAATTCTCGTCCTTGTTTTCAAATCCCTCCATGGCCTCGCCCCTCCCTATCTCTGTAATCTCCTTCAGCCCCACAACCCCCGAGATATCTGCGCTCCTCTAATTCTGCCCTCTTGAGGACCCCTGATTATAATCGCTCAACCATTGGTGGTCATGCCTTCTGTTGCCTAGGCCCTAAGCTCTGGAATTCCCTGCCTAAACCTCTCCGCCTCGCTACCTCTCTTTCCTCCTTTAAGATGCTCCTTAAAACCTACCTCTTTGACCAAGCTTTTGGTCATCTGCCCTAATTTATCCTTATGTGGCTCGGTGTCAAATTCTTTTTGTCTTAAAATACTCCTGTGCAGCGCCTTGGGACGTTTTACTACGTTAAAGGTGCTATACAAATACAAGTTGTTGTTGTTGGATCTGACTGAAGAATTATAGATGAAGAGGGGTGGGAGGAGGCTCGTGTGACCTGTTGGGCCGAATGGCCTGTTTCTGTGCTGTACATTCAATGTAATCAAAATTCAGCAAGTTTAAAGGATGACCAGAGAGGCATGATGAGAACACAAGACAAAGACAGATGATGCACTCTGGATTCATGTAGCTGGACAAGCCCCTAAGCTGCTCAGTGACCACTCCCCTCGCCCAGTAGAGTCTGACTGGTGAAGCGTTTTTCTATATTTTACTGGCACTGTTTCTAAGTCATTAACTGACAGTGAGGAGATTACACAGAGGAGCTGGCAGTCATCATTAATAATACATGGCTTATGTGTGAGCTGCAACATGACAGAGAAATTCAGCTACACATCACACACTGAACTCGTTCCGAAAATCACGATATTACCACAGATTTGGAGCGCTAAGAACTCTGCAGCATGATTCAGGAATTCCGATTATATCATCAACCGGGAAATTGAAAGTCCTCTGACCCAATTCAGTAACTCACACCAAAACTGTTGTGTGGCATTCTTTGCTTTCGGTACACAGCCTCCTGTTGTTGCCGTTGCTATTTCAACCTTCTGTTGTGATATTTTGGCCTGTGTCAAGAAAGGGCAGAGGGATTCCACCCATGGATGGTTACTTTCAGGACGGTGGCTGGTCAGAGACATCTCTTCAATCAGTTCCTTGTCTCTATTGTTAACTGATGAACACATCAACATGATTCGTCAATCTATTGTATTGAAAAATCAAACTGAAATGGCCACTTTGGAATGTGGTTGATACTCAGTGCATGTGAATTAGCCCATGTGGAATGTGTCCTGCATCAATATAGAAATGTGGTGTTGATTGAAAAACTAGTTTGTAAACTGAGACTGGAGATGCCGAGGGCTCTTCAGCCTTGAAATGAGATGACTGGGAGGAGACATTACAGAGATCAATTGTTCTCTCTCTATACACATATATGTGGGTCAGAGGAACAAATTGTGTTTATCTACTTGCCATGAATCAGGAAAACTCAATGGGTCCTTTTTTCCAAGTGATGAATCTCCATGCATTGAGAAAAGCAACCCTTAATTATTTATTTGGAGTGATGAAGCGAGAAGTGCTACCAACTGAGCCACAGCTCACACGCTAGAAGCAGTAGCATAGATGGGGCAATGAGGGGGATGGGGGGTGGGGTGGGGGAGGGCTGTAAAAATTTCTACATTTATTACACACGCATGAAAAAGATTACATGGGACAAAAGGTGGCTGGAAAAATTAATGTAGAGGCAGGAAACCGAATCTGTGGAGCAGTGCAGACCCCAATCACTTGTTTGATGGATGGACGTGTTGCTAGAGGTGGGTGTGAGAAGGGGTGTCCTCTTTGATGGATGGATGTGCTCCTGGAGTGGGTGTGAGAAGGGTTGTCCTGTTTGGTGAATGGATGTGCTCCTGGAGTGGATGTGAGAAGGGTTGTCTTGTTTGATGGATGGATGTGCTCCTGGAGTGGGTGTGAGAAGGGTTGTCCTGTTTGGTGAATGGATGTGCTCCTGGAGTGGATGTGTAAAGGGTTGTCTTGTTTGATGGATGGATGTGCTCCTGGAGTGGGTGTGAGAAGGGTTGTCCTGTTTGGTGAATGGATGTGCTCCTGGAGTGGATGTGTAAAGGGTTGTCTTGTTTGATGGATGGATGTGCTCCTGGAGTGGGTGTGAGAAGGGTTGTCCTGTTTGGTGAATGGATGTGCTCCTGGAGTGGATGTGAGAAGGGTTGTCTTGTTTGATGGATGGACATGCTCCTGGAGTGGATGTGAGAAGGGTTGTCTTGTTTGGTGAATGGATGTGCTCCTGGAGTGGGTGTGAGAAGGGTTGTCCTGTTTGGTGAATGGATGTGCTCCTGGAGTGGATGTGAGAAGGGTTGTCTTGTTTGATGGATGGACATGCTCCTGGAGTGGGTGTGAGAAGGGTTGTCCTGTTTGGTGAATGGATGTGCTCCTGGAGTGGGTGTGAGAAGGGTTGTCCTGTTTGGTGAATGGATGTGCTCCTGGAGTGGATGTGAGAAGGGTTGTCCTGTTTGGTGAATGGATGTGCTCCTGGAGTGGATGTGAGAAGGGTTGTCTTGTTTGATGGATGGACGTGCTCCTGGAGTGGGTGTGAGAAGGGTTGTCTTGTTTGATGGATGGATGTGCTCCTGGAGTGGGTGTGAGAAGGGTTGTCCTGTTTGGTGAATGGATGTGCTCCTGGAGTGGATGTGTAAAGGGTTGTCCTGTTTGACACTCCAGGGTGTCCTTCCCAGATGTCAGCGCTGCAGAACAGTGACATGAGGTCACAGCATGGGTCAATACTGTGCCCATGACTTTGGAACAGATGTGCAAGAAGATCACACATCTTAAGAAGGGAAGAACTTCCATTTATATGGCACCATTCATGTTCTCAGGATCTCCCAAACATTTACAACCAATGAATGACTTTTGAAGTGCAGTCACTATTGTTACTTAAGCAAATACAGCAGCCAATTTATACACAGCAAGGTTTTTGATGGCGATGTTTTGAGGGAGAAATGTTGGCCAAGACACCAGGAGAACTCCCCTGCTGTTAGTGGGATCTTGTAAATCTATCTAAGCAGGCTGAAGGAGCTTTAGTTCAACATTTCATCCAAAAGACCACATAATTCCCTCAGTCCTGCACTGTGTCCAGCTAAATTATCAGCTCAAGTCTATAGTGGGGCTTAGAACCCACAGTTCTTCTGACTCACAGGTGAGAGTAACTGGAAACTTATCCACTCTGTGAGTGAAGCGAACTGTCAGAGTAACACAGTAACTGTTACCAGGCAGATGCTCCAATTGTGCAGGCCACAAAGTGTTGGCTGAGTGTCTTGCCCATTTACTGCTGGCTCATGCCAGGCCCTCATACCACCTTACAGCTCTTTCACTACTGCCTTTCCATACCCATACTCCAGCAGGGCACACATTCAAGCTGCAACTTACAATTGAAAGCCTTCGCACACTTGTATCATCAAAGGGCTTCACACGTAAGGTCATTGTAACGCAACCTAGCTGTATGATGCACAGTCACTCATACACATCTAGGTTGTGCCACAAACTCCGTTCCCGAGCCACTGACTCCATCCCTCTCCCTGGCAACTGTCTGAAGCTGAACCAGACCGTTCGCAACCTTGGTGTTGTATTTGACCCCGAGCTGAGCTTCTGACCACATATCCGCGCTATCACTAAGACCGCCTACTTCCACCTCTGCAACATCGCCCAACTCTGCCTCTGCCTCAGCTCATCCGCTGCTGAAACCCTCATCCATGCCTTAATCACCTCTAGACTTGACTGCTCTGATGCTCTCCTGGCCGGCCTCCCATCTTCCATCCTTCATAAACTTAAGCTCATCCAAAACTCGGCTGCCCGTGTCCTAACTCGCACCAAGTCCCGTTCGCCCATCACCCCTGTGCTCTCTGACCTACATTGGCTCCGGGTTGAGCAACGCCTCGATTTTTAAATTCTCATCCTTCTTTTCAAATCCCTCCATGGCCTCGCCCCTCCCTATCTCTGTAACTTCCTCCAGCCCTACAACCCTCCGAGATATCTGCCTTCTTCCAATTCTGGCCTCTTGCGCATCCTCGCTTTTAATCGCTCCACCATTGGCGGCCGTGCCTTCAGCTACCCAGGACCTAAGCTCTGGAATTCCCTCCCTAAACCTTTCCACCTCTCCACCTCTCTCTCATTCGTTAAGACGCTCCTTAAAACCTACCTCTTTGACCAAGAGTTTGGTCACTTGTTCTAATAGCTCCTTAGGTGGCTCGGTGTCAAATTTATTTGAAAAAGCTGCTGTGAAGCACCTTGGGAGGTTTCACTACATTAAAGATGCTATATAAATGCAAGTTGTTGTTGTCTCTGCGTACGCAATCCTTACGCTTCAAGGCTATTTCTATGTTTACATGATAAGCTGGCGCAGAATACAAGGGAAGAGACTTGAACAGGAGGAAGCCTCCTGAATGACAAGGCTGACATTCCCATGGAAGAGGTTATCCTTATATATCAGAGCATGGAGGCATCAGGGCAAGATGATGCTTCAGGCCTGCCCCAAACTCAGGGGCCACTGCCATCCTGCTTTTGTCTCTGGTTCTTCTTTTCACTCACTCCCAGCCAGACGTACACATAGCCACACAGAGGGCATTCCAACATTGTAAGCTGGGAACAGGAGCCCTCCAGTGACCCAGGATTAGACCGTGCCTCACAACACCCTGGGCTTCACTCACCAAGTTGCGTAAGCACCAGTACAGTTACACAGATCCTGGAGGATACATTCCCTGAGTTGGGGAAATGAAGAGGAACACGTGCTGGCGGCAGAGGGGTAACAGGACTCTACATTTTGGGATGAAAAATACGCAATTGGAGTACACCCTCAATGGAAAGGTGCTGAATGGTTTGGATAAACAGAGAGACCCAGGGTTCAAATACATAATTCCCTGTAAGTGTGAGTAGATAAAGCCATAAAACTAATCCAACAACATTTTCAATTTTCTAAAACGAACATTGTGAACAAGAGTAAGGAGGTGATTATAAATGTGTTCAAAACATTGGCTAGGCCTCATTAACGACCTGTGTGCAGTTTTGGGTGTCCCATTCTAGAAAGGACAATAAAGCCATAGAGAGTGTACAGCGTAGATTCACCAGGATGATGCCAGGGATGGGAAACTATAGTTATAAGGAGAGACTTGAGATACTGGGACTGTTTCCACTGGAGCAGAGATGACCAAGAGGAGATTTAGTAGAGCTTTTCAAAATGATGATGAGTTTTGATCGAGTGAATGGGGAAAGACTATTTCCTCTGGTGGGGGAGTTGGTGATAATGGAGTCATTGATTTGAAATTATCATGTAAAGAGTGAGCAGAGAGGTTGGGAGAGATTTCTTTACTCAGAGGGGTGTTGGCGCACGGGATGATTTGCCACAGGGAGTGGTTGAGGCCGAGACCATTGGATCCATTAAAGGAAAATTGGATGAATATTTGAGGTGGATGATTCAGGAAATTGGACCGATTATCCCTGTTGGTTTGGAAGGAGACAGGGATGGAATGTTCAGGGTGGTGATGATCCCGGCAGCACTGAATGTTGGGTGGAGATGTAACCCTAGCTTGGTGCTGACTCAGAACCTGTGGAGCTAGTTCTGGGTCATTGACAGAACCTGCAGATGTGGTTGGTGGAGTATGACAGGTAAAAACTCGATGTTCTTCTCGGGTTCTGAAGGCTCCTGTTGATCTCCAAGATGTGCCTTTTTTCCAGCTTGCACCAATCCAATCATGAAATAATCGGGGTGCTTTAAAAGCAGCTTCTATTCTTCATTTCAACTTGTCCTGATGAATGGGAATCTGTAACTTTTACCTAAATGGTTTGTTGCTCTCTGAGTTGGAGTGACCCTTTTGTGTCTTAAGAGCCCCTTGTCATATCCCTTCTTTCTTTACAAGGTTTCTGTTCCACTATACTCTCTTGTAAACATCTCAATTGCACTCGCGCTTCCTGGGGACAAACCAAAAAAGAAACCAGCAACTGAGGGAAAGAGGGAAACAATTCCTAAAAAATGCCGCTGCCGTTTAAGAGCTCTTTCACACGTGGAGTGTCTCTTTATGCTCTCTCCAGACGGGCAGCCTCAACGTACAGCGCAAGCTAATGAAGTCCTTGCACAAAATGTGCAAAAGGAATCTACATGGGCAGTGAACTCAAGCAGAACATCCTGTGTGGCCTGATTCCAGCAAGGACTGGATAGAAATACATGGTGCAAAATTATTTTTTTATTATTCATTCATGGGATGTGGGCGTCGTTGGCAAGGCCAGCATTTATTGCCCATCCCTAATTGCCCTTGAGAAGGTGGTGGTGAGCCACCTTCTTGAGCCGCTGCAGTCCGTGTGGTGAAGGTACTCCCACAGTGCTGTTAGGGAGGGAGTTCCAGGATTTTGACCCAGCGACGAT
Source organism: Squalus acanthias (assembly GCA_030390025.1). Classification (NCBI taxonomy): domain Eukaryota; kingdom Metazoa; phylum Chordata; class Chondrichthyes; order Squaliformes; family Squalidae; genus Squalus; species Squalus acanthias. The sequence goes on along the minus strand of CM059437.1, from coordinate 39,360,847 downwards.
GAAGGATGGTGTGTGACTTGGAGGGGAACTTGGATGTGGTGGTGTTCCCATGTGTCTGCTACCCTTGTCCTTCTAGGTGGAAGAGGTCGCGGGTTTGGGAAGTGCTGCCGAAGAAGCCTTGGTGAGTTGCTGCAGTGCATCTTGTAGATGGTACACACTGCAGCCACGGTACGCCGGTGGTGGAGGGAGTGGATGTTTAAGCTGGCGGATAGGGTGCCAATCAAGCGGGCTGCTTTGTCCTGGATGGTGTCGAGCTTCTTGAGTGTTGTTGGAGCTGCACTCATCCAGGCAAGTGGAAAGTATTCCATCACACTCCTTACTTGTGCCTTGTAGATGGTGGAAAGGCCTTGGGAAGACAGGAGGTGAGACACTCGCCGCAGAATACCCAGCCTCTTGTTGCAGAATACCTAAACTCTGACCTGTTCTTGTAGCCACAATATTTATGTGGCTGGTACAGTTGAGTTTCTGGCCATTGGTGATCCCCAGGCTGCTATTGGTGGGGGTTTTGGCGGTAGTAATCCCATTGAATGTCAATGAGAGGTGACTAGATTCTCTCTTGTTGGAAGTGGTCTTTACCTGGCACTTGTGTGGCAAAAATGTTACTTGCCACTTATCAGCCCAAGCCTGAATGTTGTCCAGGTCTTGCTGCTTGCAGGTACAGACTGTTTTATTATCCGAGGAGTTGTGAATGGCACTGAACACTGTGCAGTTATTAGCGAACATCCCCACTTCTGACCTGATGATGGAGGGAAGATCATTGATGAAATAACTGAAGATGGTTGGGCCTAGGATACTGCCCTGAGGAATTCCTGCAGCGATGTCCTGGGGCTGAGATGATTGGCCTCCAACAACCACAACCATCTTCCTTTGTGCTAGGTATGACTCCAGCCAGTGGAGCATTTTCTCCCGATTCCCATTGACTTCAGTTTTACTAGGGCTCCTTGATGCCACACTCAGTCAAATGCTGCCTTGATGTCAAGAGCAGTCACTCTCATCTCACCTCTAGAATTCAGCTCTTTTGTCCATATTTGGATCAAGGCTGTAATGAGGTCGGGAGCCGAGTGGTCCTGGTGGAATCCAAACTGGGCATCAGTGAGCAGGTTATTGATGAGTAAGTGCTGCTTGATAGCACAGTCGACGACCCCTTCGATCACTTTGCTGATGATTGAGAGTAGACTGACGGGGCGGTAATTGGCTGGGTTGGATTTATTCTGCTTTTTGTGCACAGGACATACTTGGGCAATTTTCCACATTGTCAGGTAGATGCCAGTATTGTAGCTGTACTGGAACAGCTTGGCAAGAGGTGTGGCTAGTTCTGGAGCACAAGTCTTCAGCACGATAGCTGGGATGTTGCTGGGGCCCATAGCCTTTGCTGTATCCAGTGCGATCAGCCATTTCTTGATATCACGTGGAGTGAATCGAATTGGCTGAAGACTGGCTTCTGTGATGGTGGGGACCTCAGGAGGAGGCCGAGATGGATCATCCACTCGGCACATCTGGCTGAAGATGGTTGCAAACGCTTCAGCCTTGTCTGTGCATTCACATGCTGGGCTCCACCATCATTGAGGATGGGGATATTCATGGTGCCTCCTCCTCCTGTTAGTTGTTTAATTGTCCACCACCATTCATGACTGGATGTGGCAGGACTGCAGGGCTTTGCTCTGATCCATTTATTGTGGGATCGCTTAGTCCTGTCTATAGCATGCTGCTTCCGCTGTTTAGCATGCATGTAGTCCTGTGTTGCAGCTTCACCAGGTTGGCACCTCATTTTTAAGTGCACCTGGTGCTGCTCCTGGCATGCTCTTCTACACTCCTCATTGAACCGGGGTTGGTCCCCTGGCTTGATGGTAATGGTTGTGAGGGATATGCCAAGCCATGAGGTTACAGATTGTGGTGGAATACAATTCTGCTGCTGCTGATGGCCCACAGCGCCTCATGGATGCTCAGTTTTGAGCTGCCAGATCTGTTCTGAATCTATCTCATTTAGTATCATGATAGAGGGCGTCCTCGGTGTGAAGATGGGACTTCGTCTCCACCAGGACTGTGCGGTGGTCACTGCTACCAATATTGTCATGGACAGATGCATCTGCGACAGGTAGATTGGTGAGGATAAGTTCAAGTAGGCTTTTCTTTGTGTTGGTTCTCTCACCACCTGTCGCAGGCCCAGACTGGCAGCTATGTCCCTCAGGACTTGGCCAGCTCGGTCAGTAGTGGTGCTACCGAGCCACTTTTGGTGATGGACATTGAAGTCACCCACCCAGAATACATTCTTTGCCCTTGCTACTCTCAGTGCTTCTTCCAAGTGGTGTTCAACATGGAGGAGTACTAATTCATCAGCTGAGGGTGGGCGGTAGGTGACAATCAGCAGGAGGTTTCCTTGCCCATGCTTGGCCTGATGCCATGGGACTTCATGGGGTTGGAGTCAATGTTGATGACTCCCAGGGCCACTCCCTCCTGATTGTATACCATTTTTCTGCCTCCTCTGGTGGGACAGGACATAGCCAGGGATGGTGATGGAGGAGACTGGAAGGTTGGTTGAAGGGTGTGATTCCGAGAGTATGACTGTCAGGCTGTTGCTTGACTAGTCTGCGGGACAGCTCTCCCAATTTTGGCACAAGTCCCCAGATGTTAGCGCTGCACACGGAGATGATGTCATCACCGGCGGCGCAGCGGCGTGGGTCGCTACCAGCTGCCGCCGCCGCTAACCTCCCACTGGATTTTGCGGGAGGTGCTTGCGGTGCCGCGCCCGGGCGCGAGGGGACACTAACGAGAGGCACAAATCAACCCAATTTTTCTCCCAAATTGGGTTTCTATTGACCAGTCATTCAATTAATGGTTTAGTCAATAATACAGCCTGTAGAAAATGTCTATTACTGAGTGCTGAGTTTTTAATTGGATTCAAAAATGTCTCTTAATGTAAAATGCACCAGAAAGAGCTATAAAAATGTAATAAAATAAAACGTTCTGTTTTGTTTTGTTCCAGGACATCGCTCCAATCGACAGAAGCTCTTGGAAAGCAGATGCCTGTTTTCAATTCACAAATTATATGGCAGGCAGATAGCATCTTGTCAGAAGCTTCAAACAGCCCTATTGCTGAAAGTGTAAAACAGTTTTTGTTTTCAAATAAGCCCTGCGCTGTGCTTCGAGCCGCGATTCTAGCTGGTGTCTAACCCAGGCCAGCAGGGTCCAACTTTGGCCTGGAATGTCCTGGATTGCACTTGCTGCAAAATTTATGCCGGAAAAATTTGCGGGGCTGTGGGGAGCGGGCAGGGTGAATAAGACTAATCGGGGAGCTCTGTCAAAGAGCCGGTACAGACACAATGGGCCGAATGGCCTCCTTCTGTGATGTGGGATTCTAGGATTCTACGCCGATCTTGCCCAAATCTCCTAAGAGATTAGCGTGCAGCATGACGCTAAAAACCGGTGTTAAACATACGGAAATCAGCATAAACAATTGGGGCCTGAGGAAGGCGCAGAACTCACGCCGCCTTCCATCTTTAAGTCCCTCTTTGTCTTATTGCTGTTATGAAAATGAAAGTTTGAAGCCATCATTTATGTACATGAAGCACAGCACATTTAAGAAAATACAATTGTGGAAGCTTTTCTTTTCACAGAATCCCCACAATGCAGATAGAGGCCATTTCGGCCCATCGAGCCTGCACCAACACATATCCCACCCTATCCCCGCGTATTTAATCCCCCTAACACTAAGGGTCAATTTATCATAGCCAAATCAACCTAACCCGCACATCTTTGGACTGTGGGAGGAAACCGGAGCACCCGGAGGAAACCCACGCAGACACGGGGAGAATGTGCAAACTCCACACAGACAGTCACCCGAGGCCAGATTCGAACCCGGGTCCCTGGCGCTGTGAGGCAACAGTGCTAACCACTATGCCACCGTGTTGCCCGTTCTTTGCTGCCATAAAAAAATCATTCAAAGACACCGAAAGTACAGGTCTCAGTGACGAGAAATAAAGAATAATCGCGACCAAAATCGCCAGATACCACCAGAAATAGTGACCTGGGGATCTGCTGCATCTAAAACTTTGGGCATAAATTTGCGCCGGTTCAGAACTGGCATAAATGCAGGAAAGTCGCATTCTCTGGCCTTTTGCATGAGGAGGAACTATGTTCATGAAACTGGAATTAGGCCCCAACATCCTCATTGCTGCAGTAGGTACACCTGCTCAGTGCAGGCCCTTGTCAAGCAAAGGTGGAGCTGGTCAGGATTTGTGGTCAGGACTCCAGACTGCAAGTCCCACCTCTTTCAATGATGCCCCCTGCCGGCAGACTTTCACATTTAGGGAAAGGGGTGGACACATTGCCTGGCAGAACTGGGTCCCGAACCAAATTCCCTGCTGCAGACTTGTTCCATCCCCCCAGGATTCTGGGGATCCAGGTGTTTTATTCATAACGGATTATTACTGTGACAAGCCTCTCTTCATCACTCGGACAGGGACCTCATGGCTATCCTGGTCGAATTGGGATATCAGGACTTTAAACAGCGCCATTGAGAAAGCATGCAGTAGCGCACAAGTCTCCAAACGGCGGCAAAATCAGCTGATCTACTGATGCTACAGAAGAACAATCCAAGAGCTCACCTGAGCGGTCAGCTTGGCTCACCTAGTCCCACTCTCACCCCTGACCCAGAAGGTCATGGTGGTGAAGGCCCAGTCCAGGGACTTGAGTACATACTCTAGGCTGAGGGTGCGCTGCGTTGTCAGAGGAGTTACACTAAGGCCCTGTCATAAACAGCAGATCTATTCATTATAAAAACAGCTATTTACATTTTATCATTCATCTCCTTATTGTACAGCCTGTGCTTTCAATAAAACTCAGTAATGAGAGCGATACGAAAAGTAAACCTGCATCACCATCTGTGGTTTATTGGTCTGATTGTGGGATGCTTAGTTAATCATTGAAGCCGAGCTTCCTAATCTTTATTCTCTATTGTTCAAGGTTCTAGTCTCAGTACAGCTCAGTCTCTCATTCCATATAATGCTTGTCCTGGAACTAGTTGATAGTTTTCTGCCTCCGGGAGTCGAATTATTAGATTTCACTGGTGGTGAAGGACGCACAGAATTTCTCCTTCTTTGAAGCGGTCTTCACAATGAGGTCACTGTGAGATGTGCTCAATACATAGGGCCAGAACGTGAGGGTGAAACTGGTCTTGGGCAGGAGCGCAGAGTGGCCGATTGCAAGTCTGTCGCCCGTTTCACACCTCGCCTGATTTTCTTTTCTATTGAAATCAGTGGAATAGAAAATCGAGCGGAGTGTTAAAGGGGCTGTCGATTCACTATCGCCCATTTTGCGCTACCGCCCAAGATGGATTTCACCCCCTCATTGTGTCCTGGTCCTACATACTGACTGGACACAAACCAGCTCACCTCACATTCTCCAGGAGTGATCTAAGAATGAACAGCCTGAGCCCTTGCGCTTTACTATCGACATCGACAGCACCGAAGGAGGCCATTCAGCCCATGACGTCTATGCCGGCCCTTTGTTCGAACAATCCGATTGAATCCCACTGCCCCTGCTCTTGCCCTACAGCCCTGTCTCTTAGGATCTGGGTGGGCAGGGGAGGAATTTGTTGCGCTGTTTCTCTGCTCCTTTCCCTGGCCACTGTAGCGGGGGCAGGTGCACATTGTGGAGGCAGATTCCAAAACAAGCTGGTATAAAAATTTCTAAATATCTTGGGCCAGCACACATGGTCCGTTGGCAAGGGGCTGCAGCGAGATCCCTCCACCCCACCCTGAGGCGGGCAACCCATCTGCACCAGAAATGGCGCTGGTGCCCACCCACAATGTGCTAGTGCCCTTGACCCTACATTACAACAGTGTCTACACTTCAAAAGTACCTAATTGGCTGTAAAGCGCTTTAGGAAGTCCTGAGATCGTGCAAGGCGCTATCTAAATACAAATCTTTTTGACCCCAGGCCAGGGTAAGGAGGACATCTGGGGGTTGAGTTGCGGAAGTTCTGCCCCGTCTCAGAACCATCCTCAAAAGGCCAAAGACTCAATAAATGGTCAAGCTTACAGATATCTCATATTGATTTACGACGCGGGGGTGAAAATTGCTCTGGGCCTGGTTACAGAGGCAACACACGCTAATCGGGAGGCCTGAGGCCAACCCGAAATTGGGCCTCGTTCCGCCTGTTTGACGCCTGCAACATGGGTGCAACAAAGTCCAATTTCAACCCCATGAAGTGGAGCGATTTGGATAAAGTTACTGGTCTCTCTTTGGATGCTTTCTGCTGCTAGTTAGAGGTTGAATTCTGTATATTGTGGTCTACAAACTACTGCCGTGCGAGCGGTGGGTGAAAAATGAGTTGAATGAATTAAGAAAATTCCAGAACATGACAGCTGTGAGGTATTGTTGGTGTTATTAGACCTTGATGTCAAACATATCCATGGAGAGTCCATGGAGAGAGCATTGGAACTTTTGAAGTCTGACTGGGAGAGAAGGTCAGTGAGAGGGAGAGGGGACAGGAAGGCCAAGCACCAGGAAGGGCAGTAATTGTCACTTTTGAGAAATCTAGGTGAAGGCTCAAGGCCCACAGCGTGGGACAACACCAAAGCTGAAGAATAGGAGAGAAGATGAGGTAACTCAGCAATTAGTCATTAGGTGGCAAAAAGCTTGGCCTTTAACAACCTGGCAACTGTGGAGGAAGGGAGGTGTACAGCTCCACAGTTGTGAAGTCTTGAGGAAGAACGGGGTAGAAATTGATACGCATTGTGACGTAAGAAAACTACTCGGCACTTGGTCTAAGCGTTAAACAAAGCTTTAATCAACTGTTTTACAACATGGAGGTCTAGTTGTGTCCTTCACTAGTTCCCGGTAAGAATGTCCTGCGCAAGCTGGGCCCATGCCCGAGTATTTATACTCTCCCTGGACAGCGCCACCCGCAGGCCACTCAGTATTATTTCATAAGTCTTTCTTTCATGAATGACAGATTCATGTCACATTGAGGTCATTTTTCAGGCACAAAGCGGGCGTGCAGCATACCCGTCTAGCTGAGGGATAGCCTGTGCCCAAGCTGCACAGATGTTGTCCCATTGCAAAATTCGTGGGGGCCCTGTTTTAGGCGTTCAGGGTGGAAGCCCAAAAATAGGTGTTAAGCCCCTTAAATATGAAAATTTGGGTCCTAACGTCTGTTGAAGGACCCCATCCAAGTGTTAGTCGGCGATGAGTGGGTCAGGTGTCAGGCCCACCCTTGGGGCGAAGGTCAGGGAGAGGGAGAGGGGAATCGACAGCCAAGGTTCTGGAGGGGTAATAATTGTGCTTTTTGGGAAATCTAGGCCGGCTGCCTGTGGCGGGGGGGGGGCGGCCAGTGGTGCGAGCTCACACCGAGCACACTGCTGAGTTCAGAGGTCGGTCCTCGGGCCTCTTGGTTCGGGCGTGTGCCGGCCGCACAGCACCAAGTCTGGGCCCAGACCAAAATCTACCCAATGAGTTATGAGAGGAGAGAACGATGAGTCTTAATTTCAATACAGTGAGTGAGTAGCAACGACGACAGTGACCTAGAAATTCGTCGCGGGCGGTGGTGCAAAACGGGCGGTATCGGATCGGCCGCCCGTTGTACGCAGTGCCGGGTATTTAATTCCATTGACTGCAGTGGAGCTGATGATCAGACGCTGCGTACCGCTGGCGGCCGATCCAATACCGCCCGTAATGCGTCACGGCCCGAGACAGATTTATAGCCCACTGGTGTATTTACTTCAATGTCATTTTTTGATAAATTAAATTATTTCTCTCCATCACAGACCCATAAGAACATAAGAATTAGGAGCAGGAGTCGGCCATACTGCCGCTCGAGCCTGCTCCGCCATTCAATAAGATCATGGCTGATCTTCGACCTCAACTCCACTTTCCCGCCTGATTCCCATATCCCTTGATTCCCCTAGAGTCCAAAAATCTATCTATCTCAGTCTTGAATATACCGAGCATCCACAGCTCTCTAAGGTCTCCGCCACAAACTCCGTTCCCTAGCCACTGACTCCATCCCTCTCCCTAACATCTGTCTGAAGCTGGACCACACTGTTCGCAACCTTGGTGTCATGTTTGACCCTGAAATGAGCTTCCGACCACATATCCGCAGCATAACAAAGACCGCCTATTTCCACCTCCGTAACATCGCCCGTCTCTGCCCTTGCCTCAGCTCATCCGCTGCTGAAACCCTAATCCATTCCTTTGTTACCTCTAGACTTGACTATTCCAACACACTCCTGGCCGGCCTCCCACATTCCACCCTACGTAAATTTGAGGTCATCCAAAACTCGGCTGCCCGTGTCCTAACTCGCACCAAGTCCCGTTCACCCATCTCCCCTGTGCTCGCTGACCTACATTGGCTCTCAGTTAAGCAGCGCCTCGATTTCAAAATTCTGATCCTTGTTTTCAAATCCCTCCATGGCCTCGCCCCTCCCTATCTCTGTAATCTCCTTCAGCCTCACAACCCCCTGAAATATCTGCGCTCCTCTAATTCTGCCCTCTTGGGAATTCCTGATTATAATCGCTCAACCTTTGGTGGCCGTGCCTTCTGTTGCCTAGGCCCTAAGCTCTGGAATTCCCTCCCTAAACCTCTCCACCTCGCTACCTCTCTTTCTGCCTTTAAGACACTCCTTAAAACCTACCTCTTTGACCAAGCATTTGGTCACCTGCCCTAATTTATCCTTATGTGGATTGGTGTCAAATTTTTTTTGTCTTAAAATGCTCCTGTGCAGCGCCTTGGGACGTTTTACTACGTTAAAGGTGCTATATAAATACAAGTTGTTGTTGTTGTTGTTGTAGAGAATTCCAAAGATTCACAACCCTCTGAGTGAAGAAATTTCTCCTCACCTCAGTCCTAAATGGCCGACCCCTTATCCTGAGACTATGACGACTAGTTCTAGACTCTCCAGCCAGGGGAAATAGCCTCTCAGCATCTACCCTGTCAACCCCCTCAGAATTTTATACATTTCAATGAGATCACCTCTCATTCTTCTAAACTCCAGAGACTAATGGTCCATTCTACTCAATCTCTCCTCATAGGACAGCCCTCTCATCCCAGGAATCAATCTAGTGAACTCAGTGTGTAGCACACTCGCCTCTGAGTCAGAAGGTTGTGGGTTCAAGTCCCACTCCAGAGACTTGAGCACAAAAATCTAGGCTGACACTCCAGTGCAGTGCTGAGGGAGTGCTGCACTGTCGGAGGTGCCGTCTTTTGGATGAGACATTAAACCGAGGCCCCGTCTGCTCTCTCAGGTGGACGTAAAAGATCCTATGGCACTATTTCGAAGAAGAGCAGGGGAGTTATCTCCGGTGTCCTGGCCAATATTTATCCCTTAATCAACATAACAAAGACAGATTATCTGGTCATTATCACATTGCTGTTTGTGGGACCTTGCTGTGTGCAAATTGGCTGCCGAGTTTCCTACATTACAACAGTGACTTCACTTCAAAAGTACTTCATTGGCTGTAAAGTCCTTTGGGACGTCTGGTGGTCATGAAAGGGGCTATATAAATGCAAGTCTTTCTTTTCTTTGTTGCACTCCCTCTATGGCAAGTATATCCTTCCTTAGGTAAGGAAACCAAAACTGTACACAGTATTCCAGGTGTGGTCTCACCAAAGCCCTATATAATTGCAGCAAGGCTTCCATACTCTTATACTCCAAGCCCCTTGCAATAAAGGCTAACATACCATTCGCCTTCCTAATTGCTTGCTTTACCCACATGTTAACTTTCTGTGATTCGTTTACAAGGACCCCCAAATCCCTCTCAATACCAACATTTACTAATCTCTCACCTTTTAAAAAATATTCTGTTTTTCCATTCTTCTTACCAAAGTGGATAATTTTACACTTCTCCACATTATACTCTGTCTGCCACCTTCTTGCCCACTCACTTAACCTGTCTATATCCCTTTGCAACCTCTTTACGTCCTCCTCACAGCTTACTTTCCCACCTAGCTTTGTATCGTCAGCAATCTTGGCTACATTACACTCAGTTCCCTCATCTAAGTCATTGATGTAGATTGTGAATAGCTGAGGCCCAAGCACTGATCCTTGCGGTACTCCACTAGTTACAGCCTGCCAACCCGAAAATGGCCCGTTTATTCCTGCTCTCTGTTTTCTGTTGTTAACCAATCCTCAATCCATGCTATTGTATTACCCCAATCTCATGAGCCCTAATCTTGAGTAACAACCTCTTGTGTGGCACCTTATCAAATGCCTTCTGAAAATCCAAATATACTACATCCATTGGATTCCCCCTTATCTACCCTGCTAGTTACACCTTCAGAAAAATTCAAATAGATATTTCAAATAAAATTTCCCTTTCATAAAACCGTGTTGACTCTTCCTAATCATAATTACTCATGAAGATTGGTGTTGGTCCAGGTTATGGCCTTGGCTTCTCTCCCACGTCAAACAATGTTTTGTTGTTCAAATAAATTTGTGTCCAGATGTTACAGGCTTAAAACGGCCAAATACCATGATATCATGTCTCCTTGGGGAGCCCATGGGGTTCTGGTGGCTCCTGACTGGCTCCCATCCTCCCCCTCATCTTCAACTCCCTCCCTGACCGCTGCAACCTTCTCCAGCTTCACATCCCTGTACTTTCCGTGGCAGCACCGGGTGAAATATCACCAGGAACACCCATTGCGCTGGCCTGCCAACCTCCTCGCCCCGGCCCCGCTGTAACTGCACCCTAATTTCCTGGGTTACGGTGAATTCGGCATCAGCTCGTATCTCGCTGATAAGAGGGAGCCCACCATGTCCAAGGAGGGAAATCCTGGAGTTCCCGGGAAAGACACTGTAGCTCCCAGAGAGGTGGGTGGTCTGGTTAAATGGGCAGAAGAGCCTTGAAGATGTCAGCCAAAGTTTTACTGAAGGCTTCGGCGGGTAGGAGATGTGCTGAAATGGAGGGAAAGATGGCCTATACTTGGCCCTCTACCTCCATTTACAAAATACAGCGCCGTTACCATAGATACCCCGGGCCTCGCATCACCTTTCACCAGGCTGTCCCGGGGCAGCGGTGGTAATGGCCCTAAATTTTGTAAATGGAGTGAGAGGGCCTCGTAGCGATCTCCTTCTCCTCCATCTCAGGAGGGAAATGGGGCAAGAAGCTGGTGATGTAAGCAAGAAGAGTCAAGGTAGAATTTAAAGTATTAGCTTAAAACAAGCAGGGTGGCAGAATTCAAACATGGGGTTAATAAGTTTGGGGTGATACATTAAGCTAGAACGAGTTCTGGATGATACTGAGGCTGGAGTGACAAAACAATAAAGTGAAACCGGTTTGATCAGACTGTGTGAAGTATTGATAAGAGGACCAGTTGAGCTCATTATTTGGGCGGTTCGCCGTTTGATCGCAGCCTGAGGGCTATTGTTCAGGAGAAGTAAGGGCAGATGGGTGAGATCATGATCCTTATACAATCTAAGAGTGAGTTTGCATATTAATTAAGTGGGCTTGCGTGCAAAGTAAAGTGAACAATACACAAAAGACGTGATAGTGGAGCCACAGAACCTGGACCACAGGGTGATCCAACAACATGGCGGGAAGGGAAACAGGATATAAACTGGGAGAAAGATAGAACTCATGGTTCAGAAGTGAAGGGGGAACAGCAGGAAGAGGTCTCTACCCAGAGGAGAGGGTAATAGCGTGTTTGCCTTAGATGGTAAGACTGTTAGCAATAGACTTGTTAACTGTGCTTTGTCTTGTGCTAAATAAAACTCTAATTACCAGAACCATTTTGGTATAGTCTCCTTCCGAATGTCTTACAGTAGGCAAAAGTGAGAAGTCGCACAACACCAGGTTATAGTCCAACAGTTTTATTTGAAATCACAAGCTTTCGGAGCTGCTGCTCCTTCATCAGGTGAAGTGAAGGAATACGAATCGGCAAAGCATATATAGACTAGTTCTGATGAAAGGTCATCGACCTGAAACGTTAACTCTCTTTCTCTCTCTCCACGGATGCTGCCTGGCCTGCTGAGTTTTTCCAGCGTTTTCTGTTGTTATTTTATATATAGACTATATATGTTCTCTGGCTATATATGCTTTGCCGATTCGTATTCCTTCACTTCACCTGACGAAGGAGCAGCAGCTCCGAAAGCTTGTGATTTCAAATAAAACTGTTGGGGGGAAAAATTAGGTCGCGCCCCGTTTGGGGCGCAAATATCGTCTGGACGCAAATATTAGCGCCTGGCGCTAATTATCGCCACTGACTGGAAACTTCACTTTTACCGCCCCGGGAGGTGAGTGGAGCGCTAAATCAGGCGCTGCACACCTGTCTTAAGGCGCAAAGGCCGAGCAGTGAGGCGCTAACTCAGCACGCGAGCGCAGCGCAGGTGCTGCCAGTTAGCGAGGGAACACAGACACACTGGCGCCGGCCAGTTCTTAAAGCGGAGGGGGGACAACTTGCTCCCCAGCCACACCCTGCTCATTGCAGCCTTGAATCTCAGCCTGGAGAGACCTGTGAATCCATTTTGCTGCCAAGGATGGAGAGGGTGAGAGAACGAGCTCAGCGCTTCACCGAGCGGGCCTTGGATGCTCTGGTTGGCGCGGTGGAGCGCAGAAGATGTATACTCTTCCCTGAGAGTGGCAGGAGGCCTTTGCCACGCGAGTACAGAAGAGTGTGGAGGGAGGTGGCTCAGAGCGTCTCCTCCAGGAGCATGGTGCCCAGGACCCATGTTCAATGCCGCAAAAAGTTCAACGACCTCACTCGGGTCGTCAGGGTGAGTGGCTTTTTCTCAATACCTCTCCATCCCTCCATCTCAACCTCACTCTATGGCCAGAGGGTCTTAAAACCCCAATGCACAACACTCATCCAACACCTATGGCCCTTTCATCAAACACACACACACATTCCACACTTTGCATACAGTAAGGGATATTCACCTATGGGAGGCACATCAGGCAAGACCTTGGCTGTATACAGTAAGGGCTATTCACCTATGGGAGGCACATCAGGCAAGACCATGGCTGTATGTTTACTCAGATGCTGTCCTTTTTCTTGCAGGCCAAGCTGGCGCATAATAGGAGACAGCAGCAACGGACAGGTGGAGGGCGGCCTCAGCTGCAACCCCTCAGCGATCTTGAGGAGCGTGTCCACAGGATTGTGGCAAGCCGGGTGATCGGTCCCGTCGCCACTGGAGACGCCGACCCCGTTCTGGACAGCAATGGTAAGGTCATCACCTTTTTGTCCTCTGTCCTTCCACTTGTCCCTCACAACACCAGCCTTTTCAATCCAACTTGCTAACTCGCTGCACTTATTCCTCCCTTACTGCCACCCTGTCCTCACGCTAAAGCCACTCTTGTACCTCCCTGCTTTCAGATGGTGATTCACCAGCTGAGGAGACGGGCCCTGAAGCTGCCAGTGGGAGTGAAGCTGCAGCCGAGGAGGAAGAGGAAGCCGGAGCATCAGTGCCACCCTCTCCCGAGGAAGTCCATGCCCACACTGGGAACACGCCTTCCCTGGAGGGGAGCAGGGGGGAAGGGTCTGATGAGGGTGAAGCTCCAGGACCCAGCGGGCTGCAGCAACGCCATGGGGGTAGGGAAGAACGGGGGCCTTCTCCCCAGAGGGAGAGTATGCCAGAGACTCCTACTGCAATGGACGCAGAGGAGGAGCGGCTGATCGCAGAAATGAACACCCAGGCGGTGGGCATGCACACTGAGCTCATGGGTGCAGTGGGAAGGGTGCCCGAATGCATTGAGTCACTGGCAAGGAGTGTGGAGCACTTCGCTGTAGCACAGGCGGATGCCACACTAACGCTTAGTGCTGCAATTCAGTCACTGACTGCCGTGATCCCATCTCTGACTGCTCTCATGCAGACTCAGATTGAGGCCACGCGAGCACTGACTGCTGCCAACCTCGATGGTTCGTTCACATGTCCCCGGGGCTCTCACCGCGCCGCAGCAGGCCATCAATCTGTGCTCAGCAGATTGCTCTGGATGCTGAAGTGCTGCCCCGTGGGAGTGCCAGTGTGTCGGACGAGCAGGGAGTTGCTGTCCTCTCTCACGATGACAGCATTCCTGCTGCCAACACTGTCACTTCTCCACTGCACTTGCCACCGCCTGTAGGACAGACTGCTGCCGCCCATGCAGAGTTGGTGCAGTCTGCAGCCGGGCCCTCCAGGCCCAGAACTGGTCGAGGCCGTCCTTCAGGGGCATCTGCAGTGTCAGGGTCTGACGAGCAGCAGCCTTCCACCAGCCTTGCTGCAGCCACTGAGGTCCCATTACGGAGGAGCAGTAGGGTTAGAAGGGGGGAAGTGCGCAAGGGAAGGAGATCACCCTCGAAGGGCAAAAAGTAGGAGGTGTGACAAATGCTGGTCATTTTTTTATTAAAGGCCGAGGTTCGTGGTCCAACTTTTGTCTAGTGTTTTGGACATTATCTCCAGGTTGTGAGAACCAGTTATGTTAATGACTGTTTTTTTGTGTTTATTTCTATGAGTTTGTCATGAGGAAATGACACACACAGAGTTTGTAAAATAAATAAGTTTTTGTATTCAAAATATACATGTTTGGTGTTTGGAATCATTGGTGCCTTGGCCGGCTTAGGGGTTGCGTGCTGGGTTCATTGATGTTGTTTGCAATGGCAGAAGCCATTTCCACAGCAGGGGCCCTAAAAGCGGCTTGCTATCAGCCGTTGACGGACGGCCCTTGCAGTTTCACCATTGTGGGCCGCCCTCCCGCCTTGGTGCTGCTGATGATCATCCTCCTCGTCCTCTTCCTCCTCTTCCTCCTCCTCCTCTGGTGGTGCTCCAAGGCCTGGTGGCATTGGCTGGGTCCTGACGATTGCCATGTTATGCAACATGCAGCACACAACTACGAAGTTGGATACTCGCTCAGGCGAGTACTGCAGGGCTCCTCCAGAATGGTCGAGACAGCGGAACCGTTGCTTCAGCACGCCGATTGTGCGCTCAATGATGTTCCTGGTAGCTTGATGGCTCTCATTGTACCGCAGCTCAGCAGGGGTGTTGGGCGTACGGAGCGGTGTCATCAGCCTGGTGCTCAATGGATACCCCTTGTCCCCGAGAAGCCAACCAACTGGCTGATGCGGTGCCTCGAAAAGTTCTGCCACAGTAGTCTGGCGCAGGATGAAAGCATCGTGGCAGCTGCCAGGATAGTGGGCATTGACAGCGAGTATCAGCTGTCTGTGGTCACAGACCAACTGAACATTCAAGGAATGGAACCCCTTTCTGTTCCGGAATTCCTCGGCATTCTCATGTGGAGCACGCAAAGCCACATGCGTGCAGTAACTCTCGTCTCCTTTTAAAGAGGGCATTTGTGACCTGCCGGATGCAGCAATGCACCGCGAACTGGGAGATATTGGCGAGGTCCCCAGCAGCAGCTTGAAATGAGCCAGTAGCATAGAAGTTGAGAGCCACTGTGACCTTCACTGCCACCGACAGAGACGTCCTGGACCTCAGTTGAGGCTGCAGATCTGGCTGCAGCAGGTGGCAGAGCTCAGTGACCACCTCCTTGCTGAATCGCAGCCTTCGCAAACACAGCTCCTCAGACATATGAATGTAGGAGAGCTGTTCACGATATACCCTGGGAGGGTAAGCTCTCCTGTACATACGCCTGTTGGCCCTCCTCCGTCTGGCCATCATTGCCACTCTCTCTCTGCGTCTCTGTGTCCTCCGATTCAGCTGGAGCAGGACAACGCCCCCAATCAGTGCAGCCCCCATAGTCTCTTTGCAAGCAAAGTAATGAAGGACAGCAACCAAAGTAGCAGCGAAGTTAGGATCAGTAGGCAAACCTACCTCACAAAGCGTTGACTCAATGCAGAAGTCTCTCTTTTTCTCTCTCCGAATCTCTCTCTCTCTCTCAGAACAAGTGGTGCAAAAATGTCAACCACAGAAAAAGACAGGAAGAGGCCCCCTTTAAATAGCGCCCCCCCCCCAGCCCCACAGCGATTGATAGCGTTCCAGTCTTCCGGTCGTTGGATGCGCCAGGCGGTAAGGCAGGGGGCGCCACTCAATTTCCGCTCCGGGGCGCCACAAGGGCGTTGCACCATGGAATGACGTCACAATCTGCGCGCGCAGGTGGTCGCAGCGGTAAGGTTTAGCGCCGCCGCACAATGTCTAGTTAAGTTCCCGAGCGGCGCAAACATCGCTGCGCCCGGGCGTTAGCGGCTTTGCGCCCCATTAGCGCCCTCTTAAGGCGCTAACGGGAGGCGCAACCAACTGAATTTTTACCCCTTGGACTATAACCTGGTGTTGTACGACTTCTCACTTTTGTCCACCCCAGTCCAACACCGGCATCTCCGCATCATTACAGTAGGCAGGGGAGGGAAGAGGCAACCAGCGACAGTTCTGCTGGGAGGAACATGGATCTCAGGGTCAGGAAGCAGCAGTAGGCCTCAGCAGCCAATCTTGCCCTGTTGTCCAGTGCTTTCCTGCCTGGAATCTGGCCGGGATCACAGAGCAAAATCCAGAACACTGTGCCAGGCTGTGGTCGTGAATCATACAGAGTAGCAGGTTCACTCCCAAGCTGTAACAAGGACACCCGGCACTTTACACAAACAGTAAACCCATGACTTATACCTTCCAATGGGCGTTGGAAGCCTCTGCAGAAACGTAGAAACGGGCAGAGTCTTTCCCACAGTTGAAAACATTCTCAGAGAATATCCCAGCCTAACAACACCAAACACGTCCACTCTACAGAGATGGATATGGTAGTGCAATGGTTATGTTACTGGACTAGTAATCCAGAGGTTTGGTATTGATAATCCAGTAGAATGTGAGTTCAAATCCCACCATGGTAATTTGATCATTTGAATTCAGTTTAAGTAAAAGTGAGTTTGAAACTGTCAGGTTGTTGTAAAAACTCAACTAGTTCACTAATGTCCCTTAGGGAAGGAAATCTGACATCCTTACCCAGTCTGGCCTATAGGTGACTCTAGCCCCACACCAATGTGGTTGACTCTGTGAAGTGGCCCAACAAGCCAACCAGTTGTATCAAGCCTGCAGTGTTTCAAGGATAAAAAGGTCCACCACCACCTTCTCAGTGGCTTGCTAGGGCAGTTAAGAGTCAACCACATTGAAATGGGCAATAAATGCCAGTGATGCCCACATCCTGAGAACGAATAAAAAATCTACAACTGGGACTGACAGCATTTTTAAAAATTTAGCTTTGAATTAAAGACATAGGAATTCAATGGCAAACGTGGGATTACACATGGGGAGATTGGACACATGGGGAGATTGGACACATGGGGAGATTGGACACATGGGGAGATTGGACACATGGGGAGATTGGACGCATGGGGAGATTGGACGCATGGGGAGATTGGACGCATGGGGAGTTTGGACGCATGGGGAGATTGGACGCATGGGGAGATTGGACACATGGGGAGATTGGACGCATGGGGAGTTTGGACGCATGGGGAGATTGGACGCATGGGGAGTTTGGACGCATGGGGAGATTGGACACATGGGGAGATTGGACGCATACAGAAACAGGGGGCTGAATTTTGCTGGCGCTCAGAGTGCAGGTTTGGAGGCAGGTCCGCTGTCAAAATCCAAATGATCGACAGTGGGTTGGGAGCCCGCTCCGAACCCGCCTCCATGTAAGTTTCCAGAGTGTTGGGTCTGCGATTTCAGAACAGACCCAACACCAAGCAGCAGGGGAGGCATTTAAGATTCTTAACTGCTTGTTAAACACTTGTTAACTACTATTTTGCTAGCCTATTTCTATTTTACCACTTTTTTAACAAGGTTCATGTCGTCCGGAGATCACGTCAGGTAAGTAGGTCGGGTTCTCTATGTCTCCCCATTGCTGTGAATAGGTGACAGCTGCAAAAGTGGTATGAAAGCTACCATTTCACAGCTGGTCACTTTCCAATGTCAGAAGCTTGAGCCTTCAGGACTTGGAAGACACTTTTGAGCTGTATGCAGTTTGGAAGTGTTTGGAGTAAACTCTCTATCCACTGTCACCTCCTTGGAGCAAGCTCTCTCATCATTGACAGATCGCTTCATGCATCTCAACTTTAGCTGTCATCTATTCCAGCAAAATCGGTGTCCTTGAAAAAATCTCATCTTGGTCCTCTGAATCCCTCCACGATCAGCCCCAACACCAACATCACCAGGCACACCAACATCACCAACAACAACACCAACCTTCTCCGCAATCACCTGATGATGCACAGGACACAGGGCATCAGCACCCAACCACATTGCTGCCCGGGAGGCCAGTGATGGCCTCACCATGGCCAGATTTACTTCACTTGACGCTGTACACCCTGGCTGCCACATGATGCGCCAGGTTGACACCACCCCACACCAACATCTCAAGCATCCCTACAATGTCCAAGCCATTCCTTTCACACTCTTCACATTTGTGGGGTGGGGGGGGGGGGGGGGGGGGGGGCGGGGGGGGGGGCGGTGGCGGGGTGGCGGGGAAGGGAAGTTATGTCTCAACAGTCACTGGAACTCACTAAGACACTTCTAAAAGTGAACACAGATCTGTCCAATAAGGCAAAGTCTAGAAAATAAAGATTTCAATGTTTGGCAACACATTAACAGAAAATTTACATGAACATTGCACAAGACACCCAAGTTACAGAAACTTGTTAACATCCTCAACTCTCGCCAATTGAAAGCTGCAATCCGCAGGGAAAGCGTTAAAGGTCCTTGTAACAAACTAGCAACAAAGGTAACTTTAAAGAAACACACACACTCTTACACACTCCCACCAGCTAAAACACAGCTTTCAGGGTGAATGTCACAGCTAATCTTCTTCCACCGTGTATATACAGAACTAAATGATATGAATCAGGGCACCACAACTCTTTCCAGCGCTCTAGGACAGAGGCTCCAGTGAAGGATTTACTCAGTTACATAAAGTGGACCTCCCTGAGAGATCCAATTAACCCAGAAAACAAAGCAGTAAAGCAGATGCAATACCATGAATATCAACATGCAAAGAGCCAAATAAATACATAGGATTACATCGGATATACAGCACAGAAACAGGCCATTCGGCCCAACTAGTCCATGCCAGTGTTTATGCTCCACTCGAGGCTCCTCCCGTCTTTCCTGATCTAACTCTATCAGCGTAACCCTCCATTCCTGTCTCCCTCATATGCTTGTCCAGCCTCCCCTTAAATGTATCTATACTATTCACCTCAACCACTCCCTGTGGTAGCGAGTTCCACATTCTCACCACTCTCTGGGTAAAGAAGTTTCTTCTGAATTCCTTTATTGGATTTCTTGGTGACTATCTTATATTGATGGCCTCTAGTTTTGCTCTTCCCCACAAGTGGAAACATTCTCTCTGTATCCACTCCATCAAAACCTTTCATAATTTTAAAGACCTCTATTAGGTCACCCCTCAGCCTTCTTTTTTCAAGAGAAAGGAGACAGGGGATTGACAGGGAAGATGCTGAGAGGTTGTTTCCCCTGGCTGGAGTGTCTAGAACTAGGGGACATAGTCTCAGGACACCCCTCAGCCTTTTCTTCCCGATCTGAAGAATTCTTCACTTTCCTCAGTCTTCCCTATCCAGAGCTGGGTAAATCTCAATTGGAGTGGATCGCAAGCAGAGTAGAAGAATTTGGTGATGGTAGGAGTGTAGTGGAGAGGAGGAAGGCGGTTTCTCACGTCTAACTCAAAAGGAGGACTCTAAGTTAAATATCTAGATATCTAATATATAGTTTCTTGTTAAACTTGAGTAAATGTTTGTATTTTATCTCTCTATGTTAGGTCAGTGGGTTAATCTAAAGTTTAGTTAGTAGTCTATTAAATAGAGGCATGGCAGGGCATCTCAGTCCCGTCGAATGCACATCCTGTGCCATGTGGGAAGTCCAGGATACTTCTCGTGTCCTGGACAATCACATGTGAAGGAAGTGTTGTCAGATGGAGGAGCTCGAGCTCCGGGTTTCGGAGCTTGAACAGCGGCTGGCGTCACTGCTGGTGTCACTGCAGTGCACCCGCGAGGCTGAGAGCTTCGTGAACAGCACGTTTCAGGAGGTGGTCACTCCGCAGTTTAAGAGTTTTCAGGCAGAGAGGGAATGGGTGACTGCCAGACAGACAAGGAGGACCAGGCAGGTAGTGCAGGAGTCCCCTGAGTGCATCTCACTCTCCAACCGGTATTTTGTTCTGAATACTGGTGAGGGTGATGGTTCCTCTGGGGAGTACAGCCAGGTCCACGGCACGGTGGGTGGCTCAGCTGTACAGGGGGGTTGTGGGGGGGGGGGGGCGGGGGGGAGGAGGGTGATCGGAAAAGCAATAGTGGTAGGGGATTTGATAGTTAGGGGAACAGACTGGCGTTTCTGCGGCCGCAGACATGATTCAAGGATGTCACTGAGCGGCTGCAGGACATTCTGAGGGGGAAGGGTGAATAGCCAGAGGTCGTGGTCCATATCGGTACCAATGACATAGGTAGAAAGAGGGATGAGGTCCTGCAGGCAGATTTTAGGGAGCTAGGAAAGAGATTAATAAGCAGGACCTCAAAGGAAGTAATTTCTGGATTGCCCCCAGTGCCACGAGCTCGTGAGTATAGAAATAGGAGGATCGAGCAGCTGGAGAGATGGTGCAGGAGGGAGGGCTTTTGATTCCTGAGGCATTGGGACCGGTTCTGAGGGAGGTGGGACCTGTACAAGCCAGACGGGTTGCACTTCAACAGAGCCGGGACCAATATCCTCGCGGGGAGGTTTGCTCGTACTATTGGGGAGGGTTTAAACTAGCTTGGCAGGCGGATGAGAACGTCAGTGTAGATTCAGAAGCGAGAGAACCAAAGCTGGAAATGGAAGGCAGTAAATTAGTCAGTGAGTCTGGAAGGCAGAGGAAAGAAAGGCTACAAAATAGACAACAAAGGTGGTTGGCAGTGCTAAATGGTATAAACTTCAATGCAAGGAGTCTAGTGAAGAAGGCAGATGAGCTGAGGGCACAGATAGACATGTGGAAATATGATGTTTCCCCTGGCTGGGGAGTCTAGAACCAGGGGTCACAGTCTCAGAATAAGGGGTGGGCCATTTAGGGCTGAGAAGAGGAGAAATGTCTTCACTCAGAGGGTGGTGAATCTTTGGAATTCTCTACCCCAGAGGGCTGTGGAGGCTCAGTCGTTGAGTATATTCAAGACAGAGATCGATAGATTTTTGAATATTAAGGGAATCAAGGGATATGGGGATAGTGCAGGAAAGTGGAGATGAGGTAGAAGATCAGCCATGATCTTATTGAATGGCGGAGCAGTCTCGAAGGGCCAAATGGCCTACTCCTGCTCCTATTTCTTATGTTCTTATGTAAGTGTCAGGTAATACATTTGGGGAGGGCTAACAAGGCAAGGGAATACACAATAAATGGTAGGATACTGAGAAGTGTAAAGGAACAGAGGGATCTTGGAGTGCATGTCTACAGATCCCTGAAGGTAGCAGGACAGGTAGATAAGGTGGTTAAGAAGGCATACGGGATACTTCCCTTTTTTAGCCGAGGCATAGAATATAAGAGCAGGGAGGTTATGCTTGAACTGTGGGCAACACGGTGGCATAGTGGTTAGCACTGTTGCCTCACAGCGCCAGAGACCCGGGTTTGAATCCGGCCTCGGGTGACTGTCTGTGTGGAGTTTGCACGTTCTCTGCGTGGGTTTGCTCCGCGTGCTCCGGTTTCCTCCCACAGTCCAAAGATGTGTGGGTTAGGTTGATTTGGCTATGATAAATTGACCCTTAGTGTTAGGGGGATTAAATATGTGGGGTTACAGGGATAGGGTAGGATATGTGTTGGTGCAGGCTCAATGGGCTGAAATGGCAGGAAAGATGTGATTGCACTAGAGAGGGTACAGAGGAGATTTATGAGGATGTTGCTGGGAGTAGAGAATCTTAGCTATGAGGAAAGATTGGATAGGCTGGGGTTGTTTTCTTTGGAACTGAGGGGAGACTTGATTGAGGGGCCCAGATAGAGTGGATAGGAAGGACCTATTTGCCCAAATGGAGAGGTCAATAACCAGGGGGCACAGATTTAAAGTAACTGGTAGAAGGATTAAAGGGGAGTTGAGGAGAACAATTTTCACCCAGAGGGTTGTGGAGGTCTGGAACTCACTGCCTGAAAGGGTGGTAGAGGCAGAAACCCTCATCACATTTAAGAAGTGCACTTGAAGTGCCGTAAACTACAAGGCTACAGACCAAGAGCTGGAAAGTGGGATTCGGCTGGATAACTCTTTTTCAGCCGGCACAGACACGATGGGTTGAATGGCCTCCTTCTGTACCGTAAATTTCCATGATTCTCTAATTCTATGATCTGAAGAATTCCTCACCTTCCTCAGACTTCCCTAACTGCAGCAGCAAGAAAACCGGGAGATTGAGACACATTGAGTGAGTCAGGAGGTCAAGTACTCCGAAAGAATTCACTGACATCTCAACACTAGGAAAAGTGATGTAAACATTCCCAGTGAGCCACAGGAATGCACATAAACTATGACTGAAGAGACTCTTCCCATATTATTGCAGCAGCTGAGGATGAGAGAGTGCTGACAAGAAACTATCCTGAAGATAACTACCTTCATCAAAATCTCTCTCTCAATCAGTGACTCACTCACTCACTGACTCTCTCTCTCAGTGACTGACTCTCTCTCTCAGTGACTGTCTCTCTCACTCAGTGACTCTCTCTCTCACTCACTGACTCTCTCTCTCAGTGACTGTCTCTCTCAATCAGTGACTCTCTCTCTCACTCACTGACTCTCTCTCTCAGTGACTGTCTCTCTCACTCAGTGACTCTCTCTCTCACTCAGTGACTCTCTCTCTCACTCACTGACTCTCTCTCTCAGTGACTGTCTCTCTCAATCAGTGACTCTCTCTCTCACTCACTGACTCTCTCTCTCAGTGACTGTCTCTCTCAATCAGTGACTCTCTCTCTCACTCACTGACTCTCTCTCTCACTCACTGACTCTCTCTCTCAGTGACTCTCTCTCTCACTCAGTGAAGCACTCACTCAATCAGTGACTCTCTCTCTCACTCACTGACTCTCTCTCTCTCTCAGTGACTCTCTCTTTCACTCAGTGACTCTCTCTCATTCAGTGACTCTCTCTCTCACTCAGTGACTCTATCTCACTCACTCAGTGACTCTCTCACTCAGTGACTCTCACTCAGTGACTCTCTCACTCAGTGACTCTCTCACTCACTCAGTGACTCTCTCACTCAGTGACTCTCTCTCTCACTCAGTGACTCTCTCTCTCACTCAGTGACTCTCTCTCTCACTCAGTGACTCTCTCACTCACTCAGTGAATCTCTCTCTCACTCAGTGACTCTCTCCCTCCCTCAGTGTCTCTCTCTCTCACTCAGTGACTCTCTCACTCAGTGACTCTCTCTCTCACTCAGTGACTCTCTCACTCACTCAGTGACTCTCTCTCTCACTCAGTGACTCTCTCTCTCATTCAGTGACTCTCTCTCACTCAGTGAGTCTCTCACTCAGTGACTCTCTCTCTCACTCAGTGAATCTCTCTCTCACTCAGTGACTCTCTCTCACTCAGTGACTCTCTCTCTCACTCAGTTACTCTCTCTCTCACTCAGTGACTCTCTCTCTCACTCAGTGACTCTCACTCACTCAGTGATTCTCTCTCACTCAGTGACTCTCACTCACTCAGTGACTCTCTCTCACTCAGTGACTCTCAGTCAATCAGTGAATCTCTCTCTCACTCAGTGACTCTCTCTCTCACTCAGTGACTCTCTCTCTGACTCAGTGACTCTCTCTCTCACTCAGTGACTCACTCTCTCACTCAGTGAATCTCGCTCTCACTCAGTGACTCTCTCTCTGACTCAGTGACTCTCTCTCTCACTCAGTGACTCACTCTCTCACTCAGTGACTCTCTCTCTCACTCAGTGTCTCTCTCTCTCACTCAGTGAATCTCTCTCTCACTCAGTGTCTCTCTCTCTCACTCAGTGACTCTCTCACTCAGTGACTCTCTCTCTCACTCAGTGTCTCTCTCACTCACTCAGTGACTCTCTCTCTCTCTCTCAGTGACTCTCTCTCTCATTCAGTGACTCTCTCTCTCACTCAGTGACTCTCTCTCTCACTCAGTGACTCTCTCTCTCACTCAGTGAGTCTCTCACTCACTCAGTGACTCTCTCTCACTCAGTGACTCTCACTCTCTCACTCAGTGAATCTCTCTCTCACTCAGTGACTCTCTCTCTCACTCAGTGAATCACTCACTCACTCAGTGACTCTCACATTCACTCAGTGACTCTCTCACTCAGTGACTCTATCTCTCACTCAGTGACTCTCTCACTCACTCAGTGACTCTCTCACTCAGTGACTCTCTCTCTCACTCAGTGACTCTCTCTCTCACTCAGTGACTCTCTCTCTCACTCAGTGACTCTCTCACCCACTCAGTGACTCTCTCTCACTCAGTGACTCTCTCACCCACTCAGTGACTCGCTCACTCACTCAGTGACTCTCTCACTCAGTGACTCTCTCTCTCACTCAGTGACTCTCTCACTCACTCAGTGACTCTCTCACTCACTCAGTGACTCTCTCTCTCTCTCAGTGACTCTCTCGCTCACTCAGTGACTCTCTCTCACTCAGTGACTCACTCACTCACTCAGTGACTCACTCACTCAGTGACTGTCTCACTCACTCAGTGAATCTCTCTTTCACTTAGTGACTCTCTCACTCACTCAGTGACTCTCTCTCTCACTCAGTGACTCTCTCACTCACTCACTCAGTGACTCACTCACTCACTCAGTGACTCTCTCACTCAGTGACTCTCTCTCTCACTCAGTGACTCTCTCACTCACTCAGTGACTCTCTCACTCACTCAGTGACTCTCTCACTCACTCAGTGACTCTCTCACTCAGTGACTCTATCTCTCACTCAGTGACTCGCTCACTCACTCAGTGACTCTCTCACTCAGTGACTCTCTCTCTCACTCAGTGACTCTCTCTCTCACTCAGTGACTCTCTCTCTCACTCAGTGACTCTCTCACCCACTCAGTGACTCTCTCTCACTCAGTGACTCTCTCACCCACTCAGTGACTCGCTCACTCACTCAGTGACTCTCTCACTCAGTGACTCTCTCTCTCACTCAGTGACTCTCTCACTCAACTCAGTGACTCTCTCACTCAGTGACTCTCTCTCTCACTCAGTGACTCTCTCTCTCACTCAGTGACTCTCTCTCTCACTCAGTGACTCTCTCACCCACTCAGTGACTCTCTCTCACTCAGTGACTCTCTCACCCACTCAGTGACTCGCTCACTCACTCAGTGACTGTCTCTCACTCAGTGACTCTCTCTCTCACTCAGTGACTCTCTCTCTCACTCAGTGACTCTCTCTCTCACTCAGTGACTCTCTCTCTCACTCAGTGACTCTCTCACCCACTCAGTGACTCTCTCTCACTCAGTGACTCTCTCACCCACTCAGTGACTCGCTCACTCACTCAGTGACTCTCTCTCACTCAGTGACTCTCTCTCTCACTCAGTGACTCTCTCACTCAGTGACTCTCTCTCTCACTCAGTGACTCTCTCTCTCACTCAGTGACTCTCTCTCTCACTCAGTGACTCTCTCTCTCACTCAGTGACACTCTCTCTCACTCAGTGACTCTCTCACTCACTCAGTAACTCTCTCTCTCACTCAGTGACTCTCTCACTCACTCAGTGACTCTCTCTCTCACTCAGTGACTCTCTCTCTCACTCACTGACTCTCTTACTCACTCAGTGACTCTCTCACTCACTCAGTGACTGTCTCTCACTCAGTGACTCTCTCTCTCACTCAGTGACTCTCTCTCTCACTCAGTGACTCTCTCTCTCTCTCAGTGACTCTCTCTCACTCAGTGACTCACTCACTCACTCAGTGACTCACTCACTCAGTGACTGTCTCACTCACTCAGTGACTCTCTCTCTCACTCAGTGACTCTCTCTCTTTCACTCAGAGCCTCTCTCTCTCAGTGACTCTCTCTCACTCAGTGACTCTCTCTCTCACTCAGTGACTCTCTCTCTCAGTGACTCTCTCTCACTCAGTGACACTCTCTCACACTCAGTGACTCTCTCTCTCACTGAGTGACTCTCTCTCACTCAGTGACTCTCCCTCTCAGTGACTCTCTCACTCAGTGACTCTCTCTCTCACTCAGTGACTCTCTCACTCAGTGACGCTCTCTCACTCAGTGACTCTCTCACTCAGTGACACTCTCTCACACTCAGTGACTCTCTCTCTCACTCAGTGACTCTCTCTCACTCAGTGACACTCTCTCACACTCAGTGACTCTCTCTCTCACTGAGTGACTCTCTCTCACTCAGTGACTCTCCCTCTCAGTGACTCTCTCACTCAGTGACTCTCTCTCTCACTCAGTGACTCTCTCACTCAGTGACGCTCTCTCACTCAGTGACTCTCTCACTCAGTGACACTCTCTCACACTCAGTGACTCTCTCTCTCACTCAGTGACTCTCTCTCACTCAGTGACTCTCCCTCTCAGTGACTCTCTCACTCAGTGACTGTCTCACTCACTCAGTGACTCACTCAATCACTCAGTGACTGTCTCTCTCACTCAGTGACTCTCTCACTCACTCAGTGACTCTCTCACTCACTCAGTGACTGTCTCTCACTCAGTGACTCTCTCTCTCACTCAGTGACTCTCTCACTCTTCAGTGACTCTCTCACTCACTCAGTGACTCTCTCTCTCACTCAGTGACTCTCTCTCTCTCTCTCAGTGACTCTCTCGCTCACTCAGTGACTCTCTCTCTCACTCAGTGACTCACTCACTCACTCAGTGACTCACTCACTCAGTGACTGTCTCACTCACTCAGTGACTCTCTCTCTCACTCAGTGACTCTCTCTCTCTCACTCAGTGACTCTCTCTCACTCAGTGACTCTCTCACTCAGTGACTCTCTCTCATTCAGTGACTCTCTCTCTCACTCAGTGACTCTCTCACTCAGTGACTCTCACTCTCACTCAGTGACTCTCTCACTCACTCAGTGACTCTCTCTCTCACTCAGTGACTCTTTCTCTCACTCAGTGACTCTCTCACTCACTCAGTGACTTTCTCACTCACTCAGTGACTGTCTCTCACTCAGTGACTCTCTCTCTCACTCAGTGACTCTCTCTCTCACTCAGTGACTCTCTCTCTCACTCAGTGACTCTCTCACTCTTCAGTGACTCTCTCACTCACTCAGTGACTCTCTCTCTCACTCAGTGACCCTCTCTCTCACTCAGTGACTCTCTCTCTCACTCAGTGACTCTCTCTCTCACTCAGTGACTCTCTCTCTCACTCAGTGACTCTCTCACTCTTCAGTGACTGTCTCACTCACTCAGTGACTCTCTCTCTCACTCAGTGACCCTCTCTCTCACTCAGTGACTCTCTCTCTCTCTCAGTGACTCTCTCGCTCACTCAGTGACTCTCTCTCTCACTCAGTGACTCACTCACTCACTCAGTGACTCACTCACTCAGTGACTCTCTCTCTCACTCAGTGACTCTCTCACTCACTCAGTGACTCTCTCTCTCACTCAGTGACTCACTCACTCAGTGACTCTCTCACTCACTCAGTGACTCTCTCTCTCACTCAGTGACTCACTCACTCAGTGACTGTCTCTCTCACTCAGTGACTCTCTCTCTCTCACTCAGTGCCTCTCTCTCACTCAGTGACTCTCTCTCTCACTCAGTGTCTCTCTCTCTCATTCAGTGACTCTCTCACTCACTCAGTGATTGTTTCTCACTCAGTGACTCTCTCTCTCACTCAGTGACTCTCTCTCTTACTCGGTGACTCTCTCTCTCACTCAGTGACTCTCTCACTCTTCAGTGACTCTCTCACTCACTCAATGACGCTCTCTCTCACTCAGTGACCCTCTCTCTCACTCAGTGACTCTCTCTCTCTCTCTCAGTGACTCTCTCGCTCACTCAGTGACTCTCTCTCTCTCAGTGACTCTCTCTCTCACTCAGTGATTCTCTCTCTCACTCAGTGACTCACATACTCACTCAGTGACTCTCTCACTCAGTGACTCTCTCTCTCTCAGTGACTCTCTCTCTCACTCAGTGACTGTCTCACTCACTCAGTGACTCTCTCTCTCACTCAGTGTCTCTCTCTCTCTCACTCAGTTACTCTCTCGCACTCAGTGACTGTCTCTCTCACTCAGAGACTCTCTCTCTCAGTGACTCTCTCTCACTCAGTGACTCTCTCTCTCACTCAGTGACTCTCTCTCTCAGTGACTCTCTCTCACTCAGTGACACTCTCTCACACTCAGTGACTCTCTCTCTCACTCAGTGACTCTCTCTCACTCAGTGACTCTCCCTCTCAGTGACTCTCTCATTCAGTGACTCTCTCTCTCACTCAGTGACTCTCTCTCTCTCTCAGTGACTCTCAGTCACTCAGTGAATCTTTCTCACTCAGTGACTCTCTCACTCACTCAGTGACTCTCTCTCACTCAGTGACTCTCTCTCTCACTCAGTGACTCTCTCTCACTCAGTGACTCTCTCTCACTCAGTGACTCTCTCTCTCACTCAGTGACTCTCTCTCACTCAGTGACTCGCACTCTCTCAGTGACTCTCACTCACTCAGTGATTCTCTCTCACTCAGTGACTCTCTCTCTCACTCAGTGTCTCTCTCTCTCATTCAGTGACTCTCTCACTCACTCAGTGATTGTTTCTCACTCAGTGACTCTCTCTCTCACTCAGTGACTCTCTCTCTTACTCGGTGACTCTCTCTCTCACTCAGTGACTCTCTCACTCTTCAGTGACTCTCTCACTCACTCAATGACGCTCTCTCTCACTCAGTGACCCTCTCTCTCACTCAGTGACTCTCTCTCTCTCTCTCAGTGACTCTCTCGCTCACTCAGTGACTCTCTCTCTCTCAGTGACTCTCTCTCTCACTCAGTGATTCTCTCTCTCACTCAGTGACTCACATACTCACTCAGTGACTCTCTCACTCAGTGACTGTCTCACTCACTCAGTGATTCTCTCTCACTCAGTGACTCGCACTCTCTCAGTGACTCTCACTCACTCAGTGATTCTCTCTCACTCAGTGACTCTCACTCAATCAGTGACTCTCTCTCACTCAGTGACTCTCTCTCTCTCTCAGTGACTCTCAGTCACTCAGTGAATCTTTCTCACTCAGTGACTCTCTCATTCACTCAGTGATTCTCTCTCAGTCAGTGACTCTCTCTCTCTCACTCAGTGAATCTCTCTCTCACTCAGTGACTCTCTCTCTCACTCAGTGAATCACTCACTCACTCAGTGACTCTCTCATTCACTCAGTGACTCTCTCTCTCAGTGACTCTCTCTCTCACTCAGTGTCTCTCTCTCTCACTCAGTGTCTCTCTCACTCTTCAGTTACTCTCTCACTCACTCAGTGACTCTCTCTCTCACTCAGTGACTCTCTCTCTCACTCACTGACTCTCTCACTCACTCAGTGACTCTCTCTCTCACTCAGTGACTCTCTCTCACTCAGTGACTCTCTCTCTCACTCAGTGACTCTCTCACTCACTCAGTGACTCTCTCTCTCTCTCAGTGACTCTCTCTCTCACTCAGTGACCCTCTCACTCACTCAGTGACTCTCTCACTCACTCAGTGACTCTCTCTCTCTCTCAGTGACTCTCTCACTCACTCAGTGACTCTCTCACTCACTCAGTGACTCTCTCTCTCTCTCAGTGACTCTCTCTCTCACTCAGTGACCCTCTCACTCACTCAGTGACTCTCTCACTCACTCAGTGACTCTCTCTCTCTCTCAGTGACTCTCTCACTCACTCAGTGACTGTCTCTCACTCACTGACTCTCTCTCTAACTCAGTGACTCTCTCTCTCACTCAGTGACTCTCTCACTCAGTGACTCTCTCTCTCACTCAGTGACTCTCTCTCTCACTCAGTGACTCTCTCTCTCACTCAGTGACTCTCTCACTCACTCAGTGACTGTCTCTCACTCAGTGACTCTCTCTCTCACTCAGTGACTCTCTCACTCACTCAGTGACTCTCTCTCTCTCTCAGTGACTCTCTCTCTCACTCAGTGACCCTCTCTCTCACTCAGTGACTCTCTCACTCACTCAGTGACTCTCTCTCTCTCAGTGACTCTCTCTCTCACTCAGTGACTCACTCACTCAGTGACTGTCTCACTCACTCAGTGACTCTCTCACTCACTCAGTGACTCTCTCTCTCTCTCAGTGACTCTCTCTCTCACTCAGTCACTCTCTCTCTCACTCAGTGCCTCTCTCTCACTCAGTGACTCTCTCTCTCACTCAGTGACTCTCTCACTCACTCAGTGACTCTCTCACTCACTCAGTGATTGTTTCTCACTCAGTGACTCTCTCTCTCACTCAGTGACTCTCTCTCTTACTCGGTGACTCTCTCTCTCACTCAGTGACTCTCTCACTCTTCAGTGACTCACTCACTCACTCAATGACGCTCTCTCTTACTCAGTGACCCTCTCTCTCACTCAGTGACTCTCTCTCTCACTCACTGACTCTCTTACTCACTCAGTGACTCTCTCACTCACTCAGTGACTGTCTCTCACTCAGTGACTCTCTCTCTCACTCAGTGACTCTCTCTCTCACTCAGTGACTCTCTCTCTCTCTCAGTGACTCTCTCTCTCACTCAGTGACTCACTCACTCACTCAGTGACTCACTCACTCAGTGACTGTCTCACTCACTCAGTGACTCTCTCTCTCACTCAGTGACTCTCTCTCTTTCACTCAGAGCCTCTCTCTCTCAGTGACTCTCTCTCACTCAGTGACTCTCTCTCTCACTCAGTGACTCTCTCTCTCAGTGACTCTCTCTCACTCAGTGACACTCTCTCACACTCAGTGACTCTCTCTCTCACTCAGTGACTCTCTCTCACTCAGTGACTCTCCCTCTCAGTGACTCTCTCACTCAGTGACTCTCTCTCTCACTCAGTGACTCTCTCACTCAGTGACGCTCTCTCACTCAGTGACTCTCTCACTCAGTGACACTCTCTCACACTCAGTGACTCTCTCTCTCACTCAGTGACTCTCTCTCACTCAGTGACTCTCCCTCTCAGTGACTCTCTCACTCAGTGACTGTCTCACTCACTCAGTGACTCTCTCACTCACTCAGTGACTCTCTCACTCACTCAGTGACTGTCTCTCACTCAGTGACTCTCTCTCTCACTCAGTGACTCTCTCACTCTTCAGTGACTCTCTCACTCACTCAGTGACTCTCTCTCTCACTCAGTGACTCTCTCTCTCTCTCTCAGTGACTCTCTCGCTCACTCAGTGACTCTCTCTCTCACTCAGTGACTCACTCACTCACTCAGTGACTCACTCACTCAGTGACTGTCTCACTCACTCAGTGACTCTCTCTCTCACTCAGTGACTCTCTCTCTCTCACTCAGTGACTCTCTCTCACTCAGTGACTCTCTCACTCAGTGACTCTCTCTCATTCAGTGACTCTCTCTCTCACTCAGTGACTCTCTCACTCAGTGACTCTCACTCTCACTCAGTGACTCTCTCACTCACTCAGTGACTCTCTCTCTCACTCAGTGACTCTTTCTCTCACTCAGTGACTCTCTCACTCACTCAGTGACTTTCTCACTCACTCAGTGACTGTCTCTCACTCAGTGACTCTCTCTCTCACTCAGTGACTCTCTCTCTCACTCAGTGACTCTCTCTCTCACTCAGTGACTCTCTCACTCTTCAGTGACTCTCTCACTCACTCAGTAACTCTCTCTCTCACTCAGTGACCCTCTCTCTCACTCAGTGACTCTCTCTCTCACTCAGTGACTCTCTCTCTCACTCAGTGACTCTCTCTCTCACTCAGTGACTCTCTCACTCTTCAGTGACTGTCTCACTCACTCAGTGACTCTCTCTCTCACTCAGTGACCCTCTCTCTCACTCAATGACTCTCTCTCTCTCTCAGTGACTCTCTCGCTCACTCAGTGACTCTCTCTCTCACTCAGTGACTCACTCACTCACTCAGTGACTCACTCACTCAGTGACTCTCTCTCTCACTCAGTGACTCTCTCACTCACTCAGTGACTCTCTCTCTCACTCAGTGACTCACTCACTCAGTGACTCTCTCACTCACTCAGTGACTCTCTCTCTCACTCAGTGACTCACTCACTCAGTGACTGTCTCACTCACTCAGTGACTCTCTCTCTCACTCAGTGACTCTCTCACTCACTCAGTGACTCTCTCTCTCTCTCAGTGACTCTCTCTCTCACTCAGTGACTCTCTCTCTCTCACTCAGTGCCTCTCTCTCACTCAGTGACTCTCTCTCTCACTCAGTGTCTCTCTCTCTCATTCAGTGACTCTCTCACTCACTCAGTGATTGTTTCTCACTCAGTGACTCTCTCTCTCACTCAGTGACTCTCTCTCTTACTCGGTGACTCTCTCTCTCACTCAGTGACTCTCTCACTCTTCAGTGACTCTCTCACTCACTCAATGACGCTCTCTCTCACTCAGTGACCCTCTCTCTCACTCAGTGACTCTCTCTCTCTCTCTCAGTGACTCTCTCGCTCACTCAGTGACTCTCTCTCTCTCAGTGACTCTCTCTCTCACTCAGTGATTCTCTCTCTCACTCAGTGACTCACATACTCACTCAGTGACTCTCTCACTCAGTGACTCTCTCTCTCTCAGTGACTCTCTCTCTCACTCAGTGACACTCTCTCTCACTCAGTGACTCTCTCTCTCTCACTCAGTGACTCTCTCGCACTCAGTGACTGTCTCTCTCACTCAGAGACTCTCTCTCTCACTCAGTGTCTCTCTCTCTCTCA
This sequence comes from Squalus acanthias, assembly GCA_030390025.1. NCBI lineage: Eukaryota > Metazoa > Chordata > Chondrichthyes > Squaliformes > Squalidae > Squalus > Squalus acanthias. Next base: position 39,328,239 of record CM059437.1, on the reverse strand, counting down.
CTCAGTGACTCTCTCGCACTCAGTGACTGTCTCTCTCACTCAGAGACTCTCTCTCTCAGTGACTCTCTCTCACTCAGTGACTCTCTCTCTCACTCAGTGACTCTCTCTCTCAGTGACTCTCTCTCACTCAGTGACACTCTCTCACACTCAGTGACTCTCTCTCTCACTCAGTGACTCTCTCTCACTCAGTGACTCTCCCTCTCAGTGACTCTCTCACTCAGTGACTCTCTCTCTCACTCAGTGACTCTCAGTCACTCAGTGAATCTTTCTCACTCAGTGACTCTCTCACTCACTCAGTGACTCTCTCTCTCTCTCAGTGACTCTCTCTCTCACTCAGTGACTCTCCCTCACTCAGTGACTCTCTCTCTCACTCAGTGACTCTCTCTCACTCAGTGACTCGCACTCTCTCAGTGACTCTCACTCACTCAGTGATTCTCTCTCACTCAGTGACTCTCTCTCTCACTCAGTGTCTCTCTCTCTCATTCAGTGACTCTCTCACTCACTCAGTGATTGTTTCTCACTCAGTGACTCTCTCTCTCACTCAGTGACTCTCTCTCTTACTCGGTGACTCTCTCTCTCACTCAGTGACTCTCTCACTCTTCAGTGACTCCCTCACTCACTCAATGACGCTCTCTCTCACTCAGTGACCCTCTCTCTCACTCAGTGACTCTCTCTCTCTCTCTCAGTGACTCTCTCGCTCACTCAGTGACTCTCTCTCTCTCAGTGACTCTCTCTCTCACTCAGTGATTCTCTCTCTCACTCAGTGACTCACATACTCACTCAGTGACTCTCTCACTCAGTGACTGTCTCACTCACTCAGTGATTCTCTCTCACTCAGTGACTCGCACTCTCTCAGTGACTCTCACTCACTCAGTGATTCTCTCTCACTCAGTGACTCTCACTCAATCAGTGACTCTCTCTCACTCAGTGACTCTCTCTCTCTCTCAGTGACTCTCAGTCACTCAGTGAATCTTTCTCACTCAGTGACTCTCTCATTCACTCAGTGATTCTCTCTCAGTCAGTGACTCTCTCTCTCTCACTCAGTGAATCTCTCTCTCACTCAGTGACTCTCTCTCTCACTCAGTGAATCACTCACTCACTCAGTGACTCTCTCATTCACTCAGTGACTCTCTCTCTCAGTGACTCTCTCTCTCACTCAGTGTCTCTCTCTCTCACTCAGTGTCTCTCTCACTCTTCAGTTACTCTCTCACTCACTCAGTGACTCTCTCTCTCACTCAGTGACTCTCTCTCTCACTCACTGACTCTCTCACTCACTCAGTGACTCTCTCTCTCACTCAGTGACTCTCTCTCACTCAGTGACTCTCTCTCTCACTCAGTGACTCTCTCACTCACTCAGTGACTCTCTCTCTCTCTCAGTGACTCTCTCTCTCACTCAGTGACCCTCTCACTCACTCAGTGACTCTCTCACTCACTCAGTGACTCTCTCTCTCTCTCAGTGACTCTCTCACTCACTCAGTGACTCTCTCACTCACTCAGTGACTCTCTCTCTCTCTCAGTGACTCTCTCTCTCACTCAGTGACCCTCTCACTCACTCAGTGACTCTCTCACTCACTCAGTGACTCTCTCTCTCTCTCAGTGACTCTCTCACTCACTCAGTGACTGTCTCTCACTCACTGACTCTCTCTCTAACTCAGTAACTCTCTCTCTCACTCAGTGACTCTCTCACTCAGTGACTCTCTCTCTCACTCAGTGACTCTCTCTCTCACTCAGTGACTCTCTCTCTCACTCAGTGACTCTCTCACTCACTCAGTGACTGTCTCTCACTCAGTGACTCTCTCTCTCACTCAGTGACTCTCTCACTCACTCAGTGACTCTCTCTCTCTCTCAGTGACTCTCTCTCTCACTCAGTGACCCTCTCTCTCACTCAGTGACTCTCTCACTCACTCAGTGACTCTCTCTCTCTCAGTGACTCTCTCTCTCACTCAGTGACTCACTCACTCAGTGACTGTCTCACTCACTCAGTGACTCTCTCTCTCACTCAGTGACTCACTCACTCAGTGACTCTCTCTCTCACTCAGTGACTGTCTCTCACTCAGTGACTCTCTCTCTCACTCAGTGACTCTCTCTCTCACTCAGTGACTCTCACTCACTCAGTGACTCTCTCTCTCTCTCAGTGACTCTCTCTCTCACTCAGTCACTCTCTCTCTCACTCAGTGCCTCTCTCTCACTCAGTGACTCTCTCTCTCACTCAGTGACTCTCTCACTCACTCAGTGACTCTCTCACTCACTCAGTGATTGTTTCTCACTCAGTGACTCTCTCTCTCACTCAGTGACTCTCTCTCTTACTCGGTGACTCTCTCTCTCACTCAGTGACTCTCTCACTCTTCAGTGACTCACTCACTCACTCAATGACGCTCTCTCTTACTCAGTGACCCTCTCTCTCACTCAGTGACTCTCTCTCTCACTCACTGACTCTCTTACTCACTCAGTGACTCTCTCACTCACTCAGTGACTGTCTCTCACTCAGTGACTCTCTCTCTCACTCAGTGACTCTCTCTCTCACTCAGTGACTCTCTCTCTCTCTCAGTGACTCTCTCTCACTCAGTGACTCACTCACTTACTCAGTGACTCACTCACTCAGTGACTGTCTCACTCACTCAGTGACTCTCTCTCTCACTCAGTGACTCTCTCTCTTTCACTCAGAGCCTCTCTCTCTCAGTGACTCTCTCTCACTCAGTGACTCTCTCTCTCACTCAGTGACTCTCTCTCTCAGTGACTCTCTCTCACTCAGTGACACTCTCTCACACTCAGTGACTCTCTCTCTCACTCAGTGACTCTCTCTCACTCAGTGACTCTCCCTCTCAGTGACTCTCTCACTCAGTGACTCTCTCTCTCACTCAGTGACTCTCTCACTCAGTGACGCTCTCTCACTCAGTGACTCTCTCACTCAGTGACACTCTCTCACACTCAGTGACTCTCTCTCTCACTCAGTGACTCTCTCTCACTCAGTGACTCTCCCTCTCAGTGACTCTCTCACTCACTCAGTGACTCTCTATCTCACTCAGTGACTCTCTCTCTCTCTCTCAGTGACTCTCTCGCTCACTCAGTGACTCTCGCTCTCACTCAGTGACTCACTCACTCACTCAGTGACTCACTCACTCAGTGACTGTCTCACTCACTCAGTGACTCTCTCTCTCACTCAGTGACTCTCTCTCTCTCACTCAGTGACTCTCTCTCACTCAGTGACTCTCTCACTCAGTGACTCTCTCTCATTCAGTGACTCTCTCTCTCACTCAGTGACTCTCTCACTCAGTGACTTTCACTCTCACTCAGTGACTCTCTCACTCACTCAGTGACTCTCTCTCTCACTCAGTGACTCTTTCTCTCACTCAGTGACTCTCTCACTCACTCAGTGACTTTCTCACTCACTCAGTGACTGTCTCTCACTCAGTGACTCTCTCTCTCACTCAGTGACTCTCTCTCTCACTCAGTGACTCTCTCTCTCACTCAGTGACTCTCTCACTCTTCAGTGACTCTCTCACTCACTCAGTGACTCTCTCTCTCACTCAGTGACCCTCTCTCTCACTCAGTGACTCTCTCTCTCACTCAGTGACTCTCTCTCTCACTCAGTGACTCTCTCTCTCACTCAGTGACTCTCTCACTCTTCAGTGACTGTCTCACTCACTCAGTGACTCTCTCTCTCACTCAGTGACCCTCTCTCTCACTCAGTGACTCTCTCTCTCTCTCAGTGACTCTCTCGCTCACTCAGTGACTCTCTCTCTCACTCAGTGACTCACTCACTCACTCAGTGACTCACTCACTCAGTGACTCTCTCTCTCACTCAGTGACTCTCTCACTCACTCAGTGACTCTCTCTCTCACTCAGTGACTCACTCACTCAGTGACTCTCTCACTCACTCAGTGACTCTCTCTCTCACTCAGTGACTCACTCACTCAGTGACTGTCTCACTCACTCAGTGACTCTCTCTCTCACTCAGTGACTCTCTCACTCACTCAGTGACTCTTTCTCTCTCTCAGTGACTCTCTCTCTCACTCAGTGACTCTCTCTCTCTCACTCAGTGCCTCTCTCTCACTCAGTGACTCTCTCTCTCACTCAGTGACTCACTCACTCAGTGACTGTCTCACTCACTCAGTGATTGTTTCTCACTCAGTGACTCTCTCTCTCACTCAGTGACTCTCTCTCTTACTCGGTGACTCTCTCTCTCACTCAGTGACTCTCTCACTCTTCAGTGACTCTCTCACTCACTCAATGACGCTCTCTCTCACTCAGTGACCCTCTCTCTCACTCAGTGACTCTCTCTCTCTCAGTGACTCTCTCGCTCACTCAGTGACTCTCTCTCTCTCAGTGACTCTCTCTCTCACTCAGTGATTCTCTCTCTCACTCAGTGACTCACATACTCACTCAGTGACTCTCTCACTCAGTGACTCTCTCTCTCTCAGTGACTCTCTCTCTCACTCAGTGACACTCTCTCACTCAGTGACTCTCACTCTCACTCAGTGACTGTCTCACTCACTCAGTGACTCTCTCTCTCACTCAGTGTCTCTCTCTCTCTCACTCAGTGACTCTCTCGCACTCAGTGACTGTCTCTCTCACTCAGAGACTCTCTCTCTCAGTGACTCTCTCTCACTCAGTGACTCTCTCTCTCACTCAGTGACTCTCTCTCTCAGTGACTCTCTCTCACTCAGTGACACTCTCTCACACTCAGTGACTCTCTCTCTCACTCAGTGACTCTCTCTCACTCAGTGACTCTCCCTCTCAGTGACTCTCTCACTCAGTGACTCTCTCTCTCACTCAGTGACTCTCTCTCTCTCTCAGTGACTCTCAGTCACTCAGTGAATCTTTCTCACTCAGTGACTCTCTCACTCACTCAGTGACTCTCTCTCTCTCTCAGTGACTCTCTCTCTCACTCAGTGACTCTCTCTCACTCAGTGACTCTCTCTCTCACTCAGTGACTCTCTCTCACTCAGTGACTCGCACTCTCTCAGTGACTCTCACTCACTCAGTGATTCTCTCTCACTCAGTGACTCTCTCTCTCACTAAGTGTCTCTCTCTCTCATTCAGTGACTCTCTCACTCACTCAGTGATTGTTTCTCACTCAGTGACTCTCTCTCTCACTCAGTGACTCTCTCTCTTACTCGGTGACTCTCTCTCTCACTCAGTGACTCTCTCACTCTTCAGTGACTCTCTCACTCACTCAATGACGCTCTCTCTCACTCAGTGACCCTCTCTCTCACTCAGTGACTCTCTCTCTCTCTCTCAGTGACTCTCTCGCTCACTCAGTGACTCTCTCTCTCTCAGTGACTCTCTCTCTCACTCAGTGATTCTCTCTCTCACTCAGTGACTCACATACTCACTCAGTGACTCTCTCACTCAGTGACTGTCTCACTCACTCAGTGATTCTCTCTCACTCAGTGACTCGCACTCTCTCAGTGACTCTCACTCACTCAGTGATTCTCTCTCACTCAGTGACTCTCACTCAATCAGTGACTCTCTCTCACTCAGTGACTCTCTCTCTCTCTCAGTGACTCTCAGTCACTCAGTGAATCTTTCTCACTCAGTGACTCTCTCATTCACTCAGTGATTCTCTCTCAGTCAGTGACTCTCTCTCTCTCACTCAGTGAATCTCTCTCTCACTCAGTGACTCTCTCTCTCACTCAGTGAATCACTCACTCACTCAGTGACTCTCTCATTCACTCAGTGACTCTCTCTCTCAGTGACTCTCTCTCTCACTCAGTGTCTCTCTCTCTCACTCAGTGTCTCTCTCACTCTTCAGTTACTCTCTCACTCACTCAGTGACTCTCTCTCTCACTCAGTGACTCTCTCTCTCACTCACTGACTCTCTCACTCACTCAGTGACTCTCTCTCTCACTCAGTGACTCTCTCTCACTCAGTGACTCTCTCTCTCACTCAGTGACTCTCTCACTCACTCAGTGACTCTCTCTCTCTCTCAGTGACTCTCTCTCTCACTCAGTGACCCTCTCACTCACTCAGTGACTCTCTCACTCACTCAGTGACTCTCTCTCTCTCTCAGTGACTCCCTCACTCACTCAGTGACTCTCTCACTCACTCAGTGACTCTCTCTCTCTCTCAGTGACTCTCTCTCTCACTCAGTGACCCTCTCACTCACTCAGTGACTCTCTCACTCACTCAGTGACTGTCTCTCACTCACTGACTCTCTCTCTAACTCAGTGACTCTCTCTCTCACTCAGTGACTCTCTCACTCAGTGACTCTCTCTCTCACTCAGTGACTCTCTCTCTCACTCAGTGACTCTCTCTCTCACTCAGTGACTCTCTCACTCACTCAGTGACTGTCTCTCACTCAGTGACTCTCTCTCTCACTCAGTGACTCTCTCACTCACTCAGTGACTCTCTCTCTCTCTCCGTGACTCTCTCTCTCACTCAGTGACCCTCTCTCTCACTCAGTGACTCTCTCACTCACTCAGTGACTCTCTTTCTCTCAGTGACTCTCTCTCTCACTCAGTGACTCACTCACTCAGTGACTGTCTCACTCACTCAGTGACTCTCTCACTCACTCAGTGACTCTCTCTCTCTCTCAGTGACTCTCTCTCTCACTCAGTGACTCTCTCTCTCACTCAGTGACTCTCTCACTCACTCAGTGACTCTCTCTCTCTCTCAGTGACTCTCTCTCTCACTCAGTGACTCTCTCTCTCACTCAGTGCCTCTCTCTCACTCAGTGACTCTCTCTCTCACTCAGTGACTCTCTCACTCACTCAGTGACTCTCTCACTCACTCAGTGATTGTTTCTCACTCAGTGACTCTCTCTCTCACTCAGTGACTCTCTCTCTTACTCGGTGACTCTCTCTCTCACTCAGTGACTCTCTCACTCTTCAGTGACTCACTCACTCACTCAATGACGCTCTCTCTTACTCAGTGACCCTCTCTCTCACTCAGTGACTCTCTCTCTCTCTCTCAGTGACTCTCTCGCTCACTCAGTGACTCTCTCTCTCTCTCAGTGACTCTCTCTCTCACTCAGTGATTCTCTCTCTCACTCAGTGACTCACATACTCACTCAGTGACTCTCTCTCTCACTCAGTGACTCTCTCTCTTACTCGGTGACTCTCTCTCTCACTCAGTGACTCTCTCACTCTTCAGTGACTCACTCACTCACTCAATGACGCTCTCTCTTACTCAGTGACCCTCTCTCTCACTCAGTGACTCTCTCTCTCTCTCTCAGTGACTCTCACGCTCACTCAGTGACTCTCTGTCTCTCAGTGACTCTCTCTCTCACTCAGTGATTCTCTCTCTCACTCAGTGACTCACATACTCACTCAGTGACTCTCTCACTCAGTGACTGTCTCACTCACTCAGTGACTCTCTCTCTCACTCAGTGTCTCTCTCTCTTCACTCAGTGACTCTCTCTCACTCAGTGACTGTCTCTCTCACTCAGAGACTCTCTCTCTCAGTGACTCTCTCACTCAGTGACTCTCTCTCTCACTCAGTGACTCTCTCTCTCTCTCAGTGACTCTCAGTCACTCAGTGAATCTTTCTCACTCAGTGACTCTCTCACTCACTCAGTGACTCTCTCTCTCTCTCAGTGACTCTCTCTCTCACTCAGTGACTCTCTCTCACTCAGTGACTCTCTCTCTCACTCAGTGACTCTCTCTCACTCAGTGACTCGCACTCTCTCAGTGACTCTCACTCACTCAGTGATTCTCTCTCACTCAGTGACTCTCACTCTCTCAGTGACTCTCACTCACTCAGTGATTCTCTCTCACTCAGTGACTCTCACTCAATCAGTGACTCTCTCTCACTCAGTGACTCTCTCTCTCTCTCAGTGACTCTCAGTCACTCAGTGAATCTTTCTCACTCAGTGACTCTCTCATTCACTCAGTGACTCTCTCTCAGTCAGTGACTCTCTCTCTCTCACTCAGTGAATCTCTCTCTCACTCAGTGAATCACTCACTCACTCAGTGACTCTCTCATTCACTCAGTGACTCTCTCTCTCAGTGACTCTCTCTCTCACTCAGTGTCTCTCTCTCTCACTCAGTGTCTCTCTCACTCTTCAGTTACTCTCTCACTCACTCAGTGACTCTCTCTCTCACTCAGTGACACTCTCTCTCACTCAGTGACTCTCTCTCTCACTCAGTGACTCTCTCTCTCACTCAGTGACTCTCTCTCACTCAGTGACACTCTCTCTCAGTGACTCTCTCTCACTCAGTGACTCTCGCTCTCACTCAGTGACTCTCTCTCTCACTCAGTGACTCACTCACTCACTCAGTGACTCTCTCTCTCACTCAGTGACTCTCTCTCTCTCTCAGTGACTCTCTCGCTCACTCAGTGACTCGCTCTCACTCAGTGACTCTCTCTCTCACTCAGTGACTCTCTCACCCACTCAGTGACTCGCTCACTCACTCAGTGATTCTCTCTCACTCAGTGACTCTCACTCAATCAGTGACTCTCTCTCAGTCAGTGACTCTCTCTCTCTCACTCAGTGAATCTCTCTCTCACTCAGTGACTCTCTCTCTCACTCAGTGAATCACTCACTCACTCAGTGACTCTCTCATTCACTCAGTGACTCTCTCTCTCAGTGACTCTCTCTCTCACTCAGTGTCTCTCTCTCTCACTCAGTGTCTCTCTCACTCTTCAGTTACTCTCTCTCTCACTCACTGACTCTCTCACTCACTCAGTGACTCTCTCTCTCACTCAGTGACTCTCTCTCACTCAGTGACTCTCTCTCTCACTCAGTGACTCTCTCTAATTCAGTGACTCTCTCTCTCACTCAGTGACTCTCTCTCACTCAGTGACTCTCTCTCTCTCACTCAGTGACTCTCTCTCACTCAGTGACTCTCTCTCTCACTCAGTGTCTCTCTCTCTCATTCAGTGACTCTCTCTCTCATTCAGTGACTCTCTCACTCCGTGACTCTCACTCTCACTCAGTGTCTCTCTCTCTCACTCAGTGATTCTCTCTCTCTCACTCAGTGCCTCTCTCTCACTCAGTGACTCTCTCTCTCACTCAGTGACTCTCTCACTCACTCAGTGACTCTCTCACTCACTCAGTGATTGTTTCTCAATCAGTGACTCTCTCTCTCACTCAGTGACTCTCTCTCTTACTCGGTGACTCTCTCTCTCACTCAGTGACTCTCTCACTCTTCAGTGACTCTCTCACTCACTCAATGACGCTCTCTCTTACTCAGTGACCCTCTCTCTCACTCAGTGACTCTCTCTCTCTCTCTCAGTGACTCTCTCGCTCACTCAGTGACTCTCTCTCTCTCAGTGACTCTCTCTCTCACTCAGTGATTCTCTCTCTCACTCAGTGACTCACATACTCACTCAGTGACTCTCTCACTCACTCAGTGACTCTCTCTCTCACTCAGTGACTCTCTCACTCACTCAGTGACTCTCTCTCTCATTCAGTGACTCTCTCACCCACTCAGTGACTCGCTCACTCACTCAGTGACTGTCTCTCACTCAGTGTATCTCTCTCTCTCTCAGTGACTCTCTCTCTCACTCAGTGACTCTCTCTCTCACTCAGTGACTCACCTACTCACTCAGTGACTCTCTCACTCAGTGACTCTCTCTCTCACTCAGTGACTCTCACTCTTCAGTGACTCTCTCACTCACTCAGTGACGCTCTCTCTCACTCAGTGACCCTCTCTCTCACTCAGTGACTCTCTCTTTCTCTCAGTGACTCTCTCGCTCACTCAGTGACTCTCTCTCTCACTCAGTGACTCACTCACTCACTCAGTGACTCTCTCTCTTACTCGGTGACTCTCTCTCTCACTCAGTGACTCTCTCACTCTTCAGTGACTCTCTCACTCACTCAGTGACGCTCTCTCTCACTCAGTGACTCTCTCTCTCTCTCAGTGACTCTCTCTCTCACTCAGTGACTCTCTCTCTCACTCAGTGACTCACCTACTCACTCAGTGACTCTCTCTCTCACTCAGTGACTCTCTCTCCTTCTCACTCAGTGACTCTCTCTCTCACTCAGTGACTCTCTCTCCTTCTCACTCAGTGACTCTCTCTCTCACTCAGTGACTCTCTCTCTCACTCAGTGACTCTCTCTCTCTCAGTGACTCTCTCTCACTCAGTGACTCTCTCTCTCACTCAGTGACTCTCTCTCTCAGTGACTCTCTCTCACTCAGTGACTCTCTCTCTCACTCAGTGACTCTCTCTCTCACTCAGTGACTCTCTCTCACTCAGTGACTCTCTCTCTCTCACTCAGTGACTCACTCACTCAGTGACTCTCTCTCTCATTCAGTGACTCTCTCTCTCACTCAGTGTCTCTCTCTCTCATTCAGTGACTCTCTCTCTCACTCAGTGACTGTCTCACTCAGTGACTCTCACTCTCACTCAGTGACTCTCTCACTCACTCAGTTACTCTCTCTCTCACTCAGTGACTCTCTCTCTCTCACTCAGTGACTCTCTCACTCTTCAGTGAATCTCTCACTCACTCAGTGACTCTCTCTCTCACTCAGTGACCCTCTCTCTCACTCAGTGACTCTCTCTCTCTCTCAGTGACTCTCTCGCTCACTCAGTGACTCTCTCACTCACTCAGTGACCCTCTCTCTCACTCAGTGACTCTCTCTCTCTCAGTGACTGTCTCTCTCTCTTACTCGGTGACTCTCTCTCTCACTCAGTGACTCTCTCACTCTTCAGTGACTCTCTCTCTCACTCAGTGACTCTCTCACTCACTCAGTGACTCACTCACTCACTCAGTGACTCTCTCACTCACTCAGTGACTCTCTCTCTCACTCAGTGACTCTCTCTCTCACTCAGTGACTCTCTCACTCTTCAGTGACTCTCTCTCTCACTCAGTGACTCTCTCACTCACTCAGTGACTCGCTCACTCACTCAGTGACTGTCTCTCACTCAGTGACTCTCTCTCTCACTCAGTGAATCTCTCTCTCACTCAGTGACTATCTCACTCAGTGACTCTCTCTCTCACTCAGTGACCCTCTCTCTCACTCAGTGACTCTCTCTCTCACTCAGTGACTCACCTACTCACTCATTGACTCTCTCACTCAGTGACTCTCTCTCTCTCACTCAGTGACTCTCTCACTCTTCAGTGACTCTCTCACTCACTCAGTGACGCTCTCTCTCACTCAGTGACTCTCTCTCTCTCTCAGTGACTCTCTCGCTCACTCAGTGACTCTCTCTCTCACTCAGTGACTCACCTACTCACTCAGTGACTCTCTCTCTCACTCAGTGACTCTCTCTCCTTCTCACTCAGTGACTCTCTCTCTCACTCAGTGACTCTCTCTCCTTCTCACTCAGTGACTCTCTCTCTCACTCAGTGACTCTCTCTCTCTCTCAGTGACTCTCTCTCTCACTCAGTGACTCTCTCACTCACTCAGTGACTCTCTCTCTCACTCAGTGACTCTCTGTCTCACTCAGTGACTCTCTCTCTCACTCAGTGACTCTCTCTCTCAGTGACTCTCTCTCACTCAGTGACTCTCTCTCTCTCTCAGTGACTCTCTCACTCACTCAGTGACTGTCTCTCACTCACTGACTCTCTCTCTAACTCAGTAACTCTCTCTCTCACTCAGTGACTCTCTCACTCAGTGACTCTCTCTCTCACTCAGTGACTCTCTCTCTCACTCAGTGACTCTCTCTCTCACTCAGTGACTCTCTCACTCACTCAGTGACTGTCTCTCACTCAGTGACTCTCTCTCTCACTCAGTGACTCTCTCACTCACTCAGTGACTCTCTCTCTCTCTCAGTGACTCTCTCTCTCACTCAGTGACCCTCTCTCTCACTCAGTGACTCTCTCACTCACTCAGTGACTCTCTCTCTCTCAGTGACTCTCTCTCTCACTCAGTGACTCACTCACTCAGTGACTGTCTCACTCACTCAGTGACTCTCTCACTCACTCAGTGACTCTCTCTCTCTCTCAGTGACTCTCTCTCTCACTCAGTGACTCTCTCTCTCACTCAGTGACTCTCTCACTCACTCAGTGACTCTCTCTCTCTCTCAGTGACTCTCTCTCTCACTCAGTCACTCTCTCTCTCACTCAGTGCCTCTCTCTCACTCAGTGACTCTCTCTCTCACTCAGTGACTCTCTCACTCACTCAGTGACTCTCTCACTCACTCAGTGATTGTTTCTCACTCAGTGACTCTCTCTCTCACTCAGTGACTCTCTCTCTTACTCGGTGACTCTCTCTCTCACTCAGTGACTCTCTCACTCTTCAGTGACTCACTCACTCACTCAATGACGCTCTCTCTTACTCAGTGACCCTCTCTCTCACTCAGTGACTCTCTCTCTCACTCACTGACTCTCTTACTCACTCAGTGACTCTCTCACTCACTCAGTGACTGTCTCTCACTCAGTGACTCTCTCTCTCACTCAGTGACTCTCTCTCTCACTCAGTGACTCTCTCTCTCTCTCAGTGACTCTCTCTCTCACTCAGTGACTCACTCACTTACTCAGTGACTCACTCACTCAGTGACTGTCTCACTCACTCAGTGACTCTCTCTCTCACTCAGTGACTCTCTCTCTTTCACTCAGAGCCTCTCTCTCTCAGTGACTCTCTCTCACTCAGTGACTCTCTCTCTCACTCAGTGACTCTCTCTCTCAGTGACTCTCTCTCACTCAGTGACACTCTCTCACACTCAGTGACTCTCTCTCTCACTCAGTGACTCTCTCTCACTCAGTGACTCTCCCTCTCAGTGACTCTCTCACTCAGTGACTCTCTCTCTCACTCAGTGACTCTCTCACTCAGTGACGCTCTCTCACTCAGTGACTCTCTCACTCAGTGACACTCTCTCACACTCAGTGACTCTCTCTCTCACTCAGTGACTCTCTCACTCAGTGACACTCTCTCACACTCAGTGACTCTCTCTCTCACTCAGTGACTCTCTCTCACTCAGTGACTCTCCCTCTCAGTGACTCTCTCACTCACTCAGTGACTCTCTATCTCACTCAGTGACTCTCTCTCTCTCTCTCAGTGACTCTCTCGCTCACTCAGTGACTCTCTCTCTCACTCAGTGACTCACTCACTCACTCAGTGACTGTCTCACTCACTCAGTGACTCTCTCTCTCACTCAGTGACTCTCTCTCTCTCACTCAGTGACTCTCTCTCACTCAGTGACTCTCTCACTCAGTGACTCTCTCTCATTCAGTGACTCTCTCTCTCACTCAGTGACTCTCTCACTCAGTGACTCTCACTCTCACTCAGTGACTCTCTCACTCACTCAGTGACTCTCTCTCTCACTCAGTGACTCTTTCTCTCACTCAGTGACTCTCTCACTCACTCAGTGACTTTCTCACTCACTCAGTGACTGTCTCTCACTCAGTGACTCTCTCTCTCACTCAGTGACTCTCTCTCTCACTCAGTGACTCTCTCTCTCACTCAGTGACTCTCTCACTCTTCAGTGACTCTCTCACTCACTCAGTGACTCTCTCTCTCACTCAGTGACCCTCTCTCTCACTCAGTGACTCTCTCTCTCACTCAGTGACTCTCTCTCTCACTCAGTGACTCTCTCTCTCACTCAGTGACTCTCTCACTCTTCAGTGACTGTCTCGCTCACTCAGTGACTCTCTCTCTCACTCAGTGACCCTCTCTCTCACTCAGTGACTCTCTCTCTCTCTCAGTGACTCTCTCGCTCACTCAGTGACTCTCTCTCTCACTCAGTGACTCACTCACTCACTCAGTGACTCACTCACTCAGTGACTCTCTCTCTCACTCAGTGACTCTCTCACTCACTCAGTGACTCTCTCTCTCACTCAGTGACTCACTCACTCAGTGACTCTCTCACTCACTCAGTGACTCTCTCTCTCACTCAGTGACTCACTCACTCAGTGACTGTCTCACTCACTCAGTGACTCTCTCTCACTCAGTGACTCTCTCACTCACTCAGTGACTCTCTCACTCACTCAGTGACGCTCTCTCTCACTCAGTGACTCTCTCTCTCTCTCAGTGACTCTCTCTCTCACTCAGTGACTCTCTCTCTCTCTCTCAGTGCCTCTCTCTCACTCAGTGACTCTCTCTCTCACTCAGTGACTCACTCACTCAGTGACTGTCTCACTCACTCAGTGATTGTTTCTCACTCAGTGACTCTCTCTCTCACTCAGTGACTCTCTCTCTTACTCGGTGACTCTCTCTCTCACTCAGTGACTCTCTCACTCTTCAGTGACTCTCTCACTCACTCAATGACGCTCTCTCTCACTCAGTGACTCTCTCTCTCTCTCTCAGTGCCTCTCTCTCACTCAGTGACTCTCTCTCTCACTCAGTGACTCACTCACTCAGTGACTGTCTCACTCACTCAGTGATTGTTTCTCACTCAGTGACTCTCTCTCTCACTCAGTGACTCTCTCTCTTACTCGGTGACTCTCTCTCTCACTCAGTGACCCTCTCTCTCACTCAGTGACTCTCTCTCTCTCTCTCAGTGACTCTCTCGCTCACTCAGTGACTCTCTCTCTCTCAGTGACTCTCTCTCTCACTCAGTGATTCTCTCTCTCACTCAGTGACTCACATACTCACTCAGTGACTCTCTCACTCAGTGACTCTCTCTCTCTCAGTGACTCTCTCTCTCACTCAGTGACACTCTCTCTCACTCAGTGACTCTCACTCTCACTCAGTGACTGTCTCACTCACTCAGTGACTCTCTCTCTCACTCAGTGTCTCTCTCTCTCTCACTCAGTGACTCTCTCGCACTCAGTGACTGTCTCTCTCACTCAGAGACTCTCTCTCTCAGTGACTCTCTCTCACTCAGTGACTCTCTCTCTCACTCAGTGACTCTCTCTCTCAGTGACTCTCTCTCACTCAGTGACACTCTCTCACACTCAGTGACTCTCTCTCTCACTCAGTGACTCTCTCTCACTCAGTGACTCTCCCTCTCAGTGACTCTCTCACTCAGTGACTCTCTCTCTCACTCAGTGACTCTCTCTCTCTCTCAGTGACTCTCAGTCACTCAGTGAATCTTTCTCACTCAGTGACTCTCTCACTCACTCAGTGACTCTCTCTCTCTCTCAGTGACTCTCTCTCTCACTCAGTGACTCTCTCTCACTCAGTGACTCTCTCTCTCACTCAGTGACTCTCTCTCACTCAGTGACTCGCACTCTCTCAGTGACTCTCACTCACTCAGTGATTCTCTCTCACTCAGTGACTCTCTCTCTCACTCAGTGTCTCTCTCTCTCATTCAGTGACTCTCTCACTCACTCAGTGATTGTTTCTCACTCAGTGACTCTCTCTCTCACTCAGTGACTCTCTCTCTTACTCGGTGACTCTCTCTCTCACTCAGTGACTCTCTCACTCTTCAGTGACTCTCTCACTCACTCAATGACGCTCTCTCTCACTCAGTGACCCTCTCTCTCACTCAGTGACTCTCTCTCTCTCTCTCAGTGACTCTCTCGCTCACTCAGTGACTCTCTCTCTCTCAGTGACTCTCTCTCTCACTCAGTGATTCTCTCTCTCACTCAGTGACTCACATACTCACTCAGTGACTCTCTCACTCAGTGACTGTCTCACTCACTCAGTGATTCTCTCTCACTCAGTGACTCGCACTCTCTCAGTGACTCTCACTCACTCAGTGATTCTCTCTCACTCAGTGACTCTCACTCAATCAGTGACTCTCTCTCACTCAGTGACTCTCTCTCTCTCTCAGTGACTCTCAGTCACTCAGTGAATCTTTCTCACTCAGTGACTCTCTCATTCACTCAGTGATTCTCTCTCAGTCAGTGACTCTCTCTCTCTCACTCAGTGAATCTCTCTCTCACTCAGTGACTCTCTCTCTCACTCAGTGAATCACTCACTCACTCAGTGACTCTCTCATTCACTCAGTGACTCTCTCTCTCAGTGACTCTCTCTCTCACTCAGTGTCTCTCTCTCTCACTCAGTGTCTCTCTCACTCTTCAGTTACTCTCTCACTCACTCAGTGACTCTCTCTCTCACTCAGTGACTCTCTCTCTCACTCACTGACTCTCTCACTCACTCAGTGACTCTCTCTCTCACTCAGTGACTCTCTCTCACTCAGTGACTCTCTCTCTCACTCAGTGACTCTCTCACTCACTCAGTGACTCTCTCTCTCTCTCAGTGACTCTCTCTCTCACTCAGTGACCCTCTCACTCACTCAGTGACTCTCTCACTCACTCAGTGACTCTCTCTCTCTCTCAGTGACTCTATCACTCACTCAGTGACTCTCTCACTCACTCAGTGACTCTCTCTCTCTCTCAGTGACTCTCTCTCTCACTCAGTGACCCTCTCACTCACTCAGTGACTCTCTCACTCACTCAGTGACACTCTCTCTCTCTCAGTGACTCTCTCACTCACTCAGTGACTGTCTCTCACTCACTGACTCTCTCTCTAACTCAGTGACTCTCTCTCTCACTCAGTGACTCTCTCACTCAGTGACTCTCTCTCTCACTCAGTGACTCTCTCTCTCACTCAGTGACTCTCTCTCTCACTCAGTGACTCTCTCACTCACTCAGTGACTGTCTCTCACTCAGTGACTCTCTCTCTCACTCAGAGCCTCTCTCACTCACTCAGTGACTCTCTCTCTCTCTCAGTGACTCTCTCTCTCACTCAGTGACCCTCTCTCTCACTCAGTGACTCTCTCACTCACTCAGTGACTCTCTCTCTCTCAGTGACTCTCTCTCTCACTCAGTGACTCACTCACTCAGTGACTGTCTCACTCACTCAGTGACTCTCTCACTCACTCAGTGACTCTCTCTCTCTCTCAGTGACTCTCTCTCTCACTCAGTGACTCTCTCTCTCACTCAGTGACTCTCTCACTCACTCAGTGACTCTCTCTCTCTCTCAGTGACTCTCTCTCTCACTCAGTGACTCTCTCTCTCACTCAGTGTCTCTCTCTCACTCAGTGACTCTCTCTCTCACTCAGTGACTCTCTCACTCACTCAGTGACTCTCTCACTCACTCAGTGATTGTTTCTCACTCAGTGAATCTCTCTCTCACTCAGTGACTCTCTCTCTTACTCGGTGACTCTCTCTCTCACTCAGTGACTCTCTCACTCTTCAGTGACTCACTCACTCACTCAATGACGCTCTCTCTTACTCAGTGACCCTCTCTCTCACTCAGTGACTCTCTCTCTCTCTCTCAGTGACTCTCTCGCTCACTCAGTGACTCTCTCTCTCTCAGTGACTCTCTCTCTCACTCAGTGATTCTCTCTCTCACTCAGTGACTCACATACTCACTCAGTGACTCTCTCTCTCACTCAGTGACTCTCTCTCTTACTCGGTGACTCTCTCTCTCACTCAGTGACTCTCTCACTCTTCAGTGACTCACTCACTCACTCAATGACGCTCTCTCTTACTCAGTGACCCTCTCTCTCACTCAGTGACTCTCTCTCTCTCTCTCAGTGACTCTCTCGCTCACTCAGTGACTCTCTCTCTCTCAGTGACTCTCTCTCTCACTCAGTGATTCTCTCTCTCACTCAGTGACTCACATACTCACTCAGTGACTCTCTCACTCAGTGACTGTCTCACTCACTCAGTGACTCTCTCTCTCACTCAGTGTCTCTCTCTCTCTCACTCAGTGACTCTCTCTCTCTCTCAGTGACTCTCAGTCACTCAGTGAATCTTTCTCACTCAGTGACTCTCTCACTCACTCAGTGACTCTCTCTCTCTCTCAGTGACTCTCTCTCTCACTCAGTGACTCTCTCTCACTCAGTGACTCTCTCTCTCACTCAGTGACTCTCTCTCACTCAGTGACTCGCACTCTCTCAGTGACTCTCACTCACTCAGTGATTCTCTCTCACTCAGTGACTCTCACTCTCTCAGTGACTCTCACTCACTCAGTGATTCTCTCTCACTCAGTGACTCGCACTCTCTCAGTGACTCTCACTCACTCAGTGATTCTCTCTCACTCAGTGACTCTCACTCAATCAGTGACTCTCTCTCACTCAGTGACTCTCTCTCTCTCTCAGTGACTCTCAGTCACTCAGTGAATCTTTCTCACTCAGTGACTCTCTCATTCACTCAGTGACTCTCTCTCAGTCAGTGACTCTCTCTCTCTCACTCAGTGAATCTCTCTCTCACTCAGTGAATCACTCACTCACTCAGTGACTCTCTCATTCACTCAGTGACTCTCTCTCTCAGTGACTCTCTCTCTCACTCAGTGTCTCTCTCTCTCACTCAGTGTCTCTCTCACTCTTCAGTTACTCTCTCACTCACTCAGTGACTCTCTCTCTCACTCAGTGACACTCTCTCTCACTCAGTGACTCTCTCTCTCACTCAGTGACTCTCTCTCTCACTCAGTGACTCTCTCTCACTCAGTGACACTCTCTCTCAGTGACTCTCTCTCACTCAGTGACTCTCGCTCTCACTCAGTGACTCTCTCTCTCACTCAGTGACTCACTCACTCACTCAGTGACTCTCTCTCTCACTCAGTGACTCTCTCTCTCTCTCAGTGACTCTCTCGCTCACTCAGTGACTCGCTCTCACTCAGTGACTCTCTCTCTCACTCAGTGACTCTCTCACCCACTCAGTGACTCGCTCACTCACTCAGTGATTCTCTCTCACTCAGTGACTCTCACTCAATCAGTGACTCTCTCTCAGTCAGTGACTCTCTCTCTCTCACTCAGTGAATCTCTCTCTCACTCAGTGACTCTCTCTCTCACTCAGTGAATCACTCACTCACTCAGTGACTCTCTCATTCACTCAGTGACTCTCTCTCTCAGTGACTCTCTCTCTCACTCAGTGTCTCTCTCTCTCACTCAGTGTCTCTCTCACTCTTCAGTTACTCTCTCACTCACTCAGTGACTCTCTCTCTCACTCAGTGACTCTCTCTCTCACTCACTGACTCTCTCACTCACTCAGTGACTCTCTCTCTCACTCAGTGACTCTCTCTCACTCAGTGACTCTCTCTCTCACTCAGTGACTCTCTCTAATTCAGTGACTCTCTCTCTCACTCAGTGACTCTCTCTCACTCAGTGACTCTCTCTCTCTCACTCAGTGACTCTCTCTCACTCAGTGACTCTCTCTCTCACTCAGTGTCTCTCTCTCTCATTCAGTGACTCTCTCTCTCATTCAGTGACTCTCTCACTCCGTGACTCTCACTCTCACTCAGTGTCTCTCTCTCTCACTCAGTGATTCTCTCTCTCTCACTCAGTGCCTCTCTCTCACTCAGTGACTCTCTCTCTCACTCAGTGACTCTCTCACTCACTCAGTGACTCTCTCACTCACTCAGTGATTGTTTCTCAATCAGTGACTCTCTCTCTCACTCAG
Source organism: Squalus acanthias (assembly GCA_030390025.1). Classification (NCBI taxonomy): domain Eukaryota; kingdom Metazoa; phylum Chordata; class Chondrichthyes; order Squaliformes; family Squalidae; genus Squalus; species Squalus acanthias. The sequence continues at coordinate 39,309,116 of CM059437.1, read as the reverse complement.
TGACTCTCTCTCTTACTCGGTGACTCTCTCTCTCACTCAGTGACTCTCTCACTCTTCAGTGACTCTCTCACTCACTCAATGACGCTCTCTCTTACTCAGTGACCCTCTCTCTCACTCAGTGACTCTCTCTCTCTCTCTCAGTGACTCTCTCGCTCACTCAGTGACTCTCTCTCTCTCAGTGACTCTCTCTCTCACTCAGTGATTCTCTCTCTCACTCAGTGACTCACATACTCACTCAGTGACTCTCTCACTCACTCAGTGACTCTCTCTCTCACTCAGTGACTCTCTCACTCACTCAGTGACTCTCTCTCTCATTCAGTGACTCTCTCACCCACTCAGTGACTCGCTCACTCACTCAGTGACTGTCTCTCACTCAGTGTATCTCTCTCTCTCTCAGTGACTCTCTCTCTCACTCAGTGACTCTCTCTCTCACTCAGTGACTCACCTACTCACTCAGTGACTCTCTCACTCAGTGACTCTCTCTCTCACTCAGTGACTCTCTCACTCTTCAGTGACTCTCTCACTCACTCAGTGACGCTCTCTCTCACTCAGTGACCCTCTCTCTCACTCAGTGACTCTCTCTTTCTCTCAGTGACTCTCTCGCTCACTCAGTGACTCTCTCTCTCACTCAGTGACTCACTCACTCACTCAGTGACTCTCTCTCTTACTCGGTGACTCTCTCTCTCACTCAGTGACTCTCTCACTCTTCAGTGACTCTCTCACTCACTCAGTGACGCTCTCTCTCACTCAGTGACTCTCTCTCTCTCTCAGTGACTCTCTCTCTCACTCAGTGACTCTCTCTCTCACTCAGTGACTCACCTACTCACTCAGTGACTCTCTCTCTCACTCAGTGACTCACCTACTCACTCAGTGACTCTCTCACTCTTCAGTGACTCTCTCACTCACTCAGTGACGCTCTCTCTCACTCAGTGACTCTCTCTCTCTCTCAGTGACTCTCTCTCTCACTCAGTGACTCTCTCTCTCACTCAGTGACGCTCTCTCTCACTCAGTGACTCTCTCTCTCACTCAGTGACTCTCTCTCACTCAGTGACTCTCTCTCCTTCTCACTCAGTGACTCTCTCTCTCACTCAGTGACTCTCTCTCCTTCTCACTCAGTGACTCTCTCTCTCACTCAGTGACTCTCTCTCTCACTCAGTGACTCTCTCTCTCTCAGTGACTCTCTCTCACTCAGTGACTCTCTCTCTCACTCAGTGACTCTCTCTCTCAGTGACTCTCTCTCACTCAGTGACTCTCTCTCTCACTCAGTGACTCTCTCTCTCACTCAGTGACTCTCTCTCACTCAGTGACTCTCTCTCTCTCACTCAGTGACTCACTCACTCAGTGACTCTCTCTCTCATTCAGTGACTCTCTCTCTCACTCAGTGTCTCTCTCTCTCATTCAGTGACTCTCTCTCTCACTCAGTGACTGTCTCACTCAGTGACTCTCTCACTCACTCAGTTACTCTCTCTCTCACTCAGTGACTCTCTCTCTCTCACTCAGTGACTCTCTCACTCTTCAGTGAATCTCTCACTCACTCAGTGACTCTCTCTCTCACTCAGTGACCCTCTCTCTCACTCAGTGACTCTCTCTCTCTCTCAGTGACTCTCTCGCTCACTCAGTGACTCTCTCACTCACTCAGTGACTCTCTCTCTCACTCAGTGACCCTCTCTCTCACTCAGTGACTCTCTCTCTCTCAGTGACTGTCTCTCTCTCTTACTCGGTGACTCTCTCTCTCACTCAGTGACTCTCTCACTCTTCAGTGACTCTCTCTCACTCAGTGACTCTCTCACTCACTCAGTGACTCACTCACTCACTCAGTGACTCTCTCACTCACTCAGTGACTCTCTCTCTCACTCAGTGACTCTCTCTCTCACTCAGTGACTCTCTCACTCTTCAGTGACTCTCTCTCTCACTCAGTGACTCTCTCACTCACTCAGTGACTCGCTCACTCACTCAGTGACTGTCTCTCACTCAGTGACTCTCTCTCTCACTCAGTGACTCTCTCTCTCACTCAGTGACTATCTCACTCAGTGACTCTCTCTCTCACTCAGTGACCCTCTCTCTCACTCAGTGACTCTCTCTCTCACTCAGTGACTCACCTACTCACTCATTGACTCTCTCACTCAGTGACTCTCTCTCTCTCACTCAGTGACTCTCTCACTCTTCAGTGACTCTCTCACTCACTCAGTGACGCTCTCTCTCACTCAGTGACCCTCTCTCTCACTCAGTGACTCTCTCTCTCTCTCAGTGACTCTCTCGCTCACTCAGTGACTCTCTCACTCACTCAGTGACTCACCTACTCACTCAGTGACTCTCTCTCTCACTCAGTGACTCTCTCTCCTTCTCACTCAGTGACTCTCTCTCTCACTCAGTGACTCTCTCTTCTTCTCACTCAGTGACTCTCTCTCTCACTCAGTGACTCTCTCTCTCTCTCAGTGACTCTCTCTCTCACTCAGTGACTCTCACTCACTCAGTGACTCTCTCTCTCACTCAGTGACTCTCTCTCTCACTCAGTGACTCTCTCACTCACTCAGTGACTCTCTCTCTCACTCAGTGACTCTCTGTCTCACTCAGTGACTCTCTCTCTCACTCAGTGACTCTCTCTCTCAGTGACTCTCTCTCACTCAGTGACTCTCTCTCACTCAGTGAATCTCTCTCACTCAGTGACTCTCTCTCTCACTCAGTGACTCTCTCACTCACTCAGTGACTCTCTCTCTCACTCAGTGACTCTCTGTCTCACTCAGTGACTCTCTCTCTCACTCAGTGACTCTCTCTCTCAGTGACTCTCTCTCACTCAGTGACTCTCTCACTCACTCAGTGACACTCTCTCTCACTCAGTGACTCTCTCACTCACTCAGTGACTCTCTCTCTCTCTCAGTGACTCTCTCTCTCACTCAGTGACTCTCTCTCTCACTCAGTGACTCTCTCTCTGAGTGACTCTCTCTCACTCAGTGACTCTCTCTCTCACTCAGTGACTCTCTCTCTCACTCAGTGACTCTCTCTCTGAGTGACTCTCTCTCACTCAGTGACTCTCTCTCTCACTCAGTGACTCTCTCTCTCACTCAGTGACTCTCTCTCTCTCACTCAGTGACTCTCTCACTCTTCAGTGACTCTCTCACTCACTCAGTGACGCTCTCTCTCACTCAGTGACCCTCTCTCTCACTCAGTGACTCTCTCTCTCTCTCAGTGACTCTCTCGCTCACTCAGTGACTCTCTCACTCACTCAGTGACTCACCTACTCACTCAGTGACTCTCTCTCTCACTCAGTGACTCTCTCTCCTTCTCACTCAGTGACTCTCTCTCTCACTCAGTGACTCTCTCTTCTTCTCACTCAGTGACTCTCTCCTCACTCAGTGACTCTCTCTCTCTCTCAGTGACTCTCTCTCTCACTCAGTGACTCTCACTCACTCAGTGACTCTCTCTCTCACTCAGTGACTCTCTCTCTCACTCAGTGACTCTCTCACTCACTCAGTGACTCTCTCTCTCACTCAGTGACTCTCTGTCTCACTCAGTGACTCTCTCTCTCACTCAGTGACTCTCTCTCTCAGTGACTCTCTCTCACTCAGTGACTCTCTCTCACTCAGTGAATCTCTCTCACTCAGTGACTCTCTCTCTCACTCAGTGACTCTCTCACTCACTCAGTGACTCTCTCTCTCACTCAGTGACTCTCTGTCTCACTCAGTGACTCTCTCTCTCACTCAGTGACTCTCTCTCTCAGTGACTCTCTCTCACTCAGTGACTCTCTCACTCACTCAGTGACACTCTCTCTCACTCAGTGACTCTCTCACTCACTCAGTGACGCTCTCTCTCACTCAGTGACACTCTCTCTCAGTGACTCTCTCTCCCTCAGTGACTCTCTCTCTCAGTGTCTCTCTCACTCACTCAGTGACTCTCTGTCTCACTCAGTGACTCTCTCTCTCAGTGACTCTCTCTCACTCAGTGACTCTCTCTCTCACTCAGTGACTCTCTCTCTCACTCAGTGACTCTCTCTCTCACTCAGTGACTCTCTCTCTGAGTGACTCTCTCTCACTCAGTGACTCTCTCACTCACTCAGTGACACTCTCTCTCAGTGACTCTCTCTCTCAGTGTCTCTCTCACTCAGTGACCCTCTCTCTCACTCAGTGACTCTCTCTCTCTCTCAGTGACTCTCTCTCACTCAGTGACTCTCTCTCTCACTCAGTGACTCTCTCTCTCACTCAGTGACTCACCTACTCATTCAGTTCCTCTCTCACTCAGTGACTGTCTCACTCACTCAGTGACTCTCTCTCTCACTCAGTGACTCTCTCTCTGAGTGACTCTCTCTCACTCAGTGACTCTCTCTCTCTCAGTGACTCTCTCTCTCACTCAGTGACTCTCTCTCTCACTCAGTGACTCTCTCTCTCAGTGACTCTCTCTCTCACTCAGTGACTCTCTCTCACTCAGTGACTCTCTCTCTTACTCAGTGACTCTCTCTCTCAGTGACTCTCTCACTCAGTGACTCTCTCTCTCACTCAGTGACTCTCTCTCTTACTCAGTGACTCTCTCTCTCAGTGACTCTCTCACTCAGTGACTCTCTATCTCTCTCAGAGACTCTCTCTCACTCAGTGACTCTCTCTCACTCAGAGACTCTCTCTCACTCAGTGACTCTCTCTCTCAGTGACTCTCTCACTCACTCAGTGACCCTATCTCTCACTCAGTGACTCTCTCTCTCAGTGACTCTCTCACTCACTCAGTGACTCTCTCTCTCTCTCAGTGACTCTTTCTCTCACTCAGTGACCCTCTCTCTCACTCAGTGACTCTCTCTCTCTCTCAGTGACTCTCTCACTCACTCAGTGACCCTCTCTCTCACTCAGTGACTCTCTCTCTCACTCAGTGACTCTCTCTCACTCAGTGACTCTCTCTCACTCAGTGACTCTCTCTCTCACTCAGTGACTCTCTCTCACTCAGTGACTCTCTCTCTCACTCAATGACTCTCTCTCTCACTCAGTGACTCTCTCTCTCACTCAGTGACTCTCTCTCTCACTCAGTGACTCTCTCTCTCACTCAGTGACTCTCTCTCACTCAGTGACTCTCTCTCACTCAGTGACTCTCTCTCTCACTCAGTGACTCTCTCTCTCACTCAGTGACTCTCACTCACTCAGTGACTCTCTCACTCACTCTGTGACTCTCTCTCTCACTCAGTGACTCTCTCACTCACTCAGTGACTCTCTCACTCACTCAGTGACTCTCTCACTCTTCAGTGAATCTCTCACTCACTCAGTGACTCTCTCTCTCACTCAGTGACCCTCTCTCTCACTCAGTCACTCTCTCTCTCTCTCAGTGACTCTCTCGCTCACTCAGTGACTCTCTCACTCACTCAGTGACTCTCTCTCTCACTCAGTGACCCTCTCTCTCACTCAGTGACTCTCTCTCTCTCAGTGACTGTCTCTCTCTCTTACTCGGTGACTCTCTCTCTCACTCAGTGACTCTCTCACTCTTCAGTGACTCTCTCTCTCACTCAGTGACTCTCTCACTCACTCAGTGACTCACTCACTCACTCAGTGACTCTCTCACTCACTCAGTGACTCTCTCTCTCACTCAGTGACTCTCTCTCTCACTCAGTGACTCTCTCACTCTTCAGTGACTCTCTCTCTCACTCAGTGACTCTCTCCCTCACTCAGTGACTCGCTCACTCACTCAGTGACTGTCTCTCACTCAGTGACTCTCTCTCTCACTCAGTGACTCTCTCTCTCACTCAGTGACTATCTCACTCAGTGACTCTCTCTCTCACTCAGTGACCCTCTCTCTCACTCAGTGACTCTCTCTCTCACTCAGTGACTCACCTACTCACTCAGTGACTCTCTCACTCAGTGACTCTCTCTCTCACTCAGTGACTCTCTCACTCTTCAGTGACTCTCTCACTCACTCAGTGACGCTCTCTCTCACTCAGTGACCCTCTCTCTCACTCAGTGACTCTCTCTCTCTCTCAGTGACTCGCTCTCTCACTCAGTGACTCTCTCTCTCTCACTCAGTGACTCTCTACTCACTCAGTGACTCTCTCTCTCACTCAGTGACTCTCTCTCTTCTCACTCAGTGACTCTCTCTCTCACTCAGTGACTCTCTCTCTCACTCAGTGACTCTCTCTCACTCAGTGACTCTCTCCTCACTCAGTGACTCTCTCTCTCACTCAGTGACTCTCTCTCTCACTCAGTGACTCTCTCTCTCACTCAGTGACTCTCTCTCTCACTCAGTGACTCTCTCTCACTCAGTGACTCTCTCTCACTCAGTGACTCTCTCTCACTCAGTGACTCTCTATCTCAGGTGACTCTCTCTCACTCAGTGACTCTCTCTCTCACTCAGTGACTCTCTCTCTCACTCAGTGACTCTCTCTCACTCAGTGACTCTCTCTCTCACTCAGTGTACTCTCGGTCTCTCTCTCACTCAGTGACTCTCTCTCTAACTCAGTGACTCTCTCTCTCACTCAGTGACTCTCTCTCTCACTCAGTGACTCTCTCTCTCACTCAGTGACTCTCTCTCACTCAGTGACTCTCTCTCTCAGTGACTCTCTCTCACTCAGTGACTCTCTCTCTCACTCAGTGACTCTCTCTCTCACTCAGTGACTCTCTCTCACTCAGTGACTCTCTCTCTCTCACTCAGTGACTCACTCACTCAGTGACTCTCTCTCTCATTCAGTGACTCTCTCTCTCACTCAGTGTCTCTCTCTCTCACTCAGTGACTCTCTCTCTCACTCAGTGACTCTCTCTCTCACTCAGTGACTCTCCTCACTCAGTACTCTCACTCTCAGTGACTCTCTCACTCACTCAGTGACTCTCTCTCTCACTCAGTGACTCTCTCTCTCACTCAGTGACTCTCTCACACTTCAGTGAATCTCTCACTCACTCAGTGACTCTCTCGCTCACTCAGTGACTCTCTCACTCACTCAGTGACTCTCTCTCTCACTCAGTGACCCTCTCTCTCACTCAGTGACTCTCTCTCTCTCAGTGACTGTCTCTCTCTCTTACTCGGTGACTCTCTCTCTCACTCAGTGACTCTCTCACTCTTCAGTGACTCTCTCTCTCACTCAGTGACTCTCTCACTCACTCAGTGACTCTCTCACTCACTCAGTGACTCTCTCTCTCACTCAGTGACTCTCTCACTCACTCAGTGACTCTCTCTCTCACTCAGTGACTCTCTCACCCACTCAGTGACTCGCTCACTCACTCAGTGACTGTCTCTCACTCAGTGACTCTCTCTCTCTCTCAGTGACTCTCTCTCTCACTCAGTGACTCTCTCTCTCACTCAGTGACTCACCTACTCACTCAGTGACTCTCTCACTCAGTGACTCTCTCTCTCACTCAGTGACTCTCTCACTCTTCAGTGACTCTCTCACTCACTCAGTGATGCTCTCTCTCACTCAGTGACCCTCTCTCTCACTCAGTGACTCTCTCTCTCTCTCAGTGACTCTCTCGCTCACTCAGTGACTCTCTCTCTCACTCAGTGACTCACTCACTCACTCAGTGACTCTCTCTCTTACTCGGTGACTCTCTCTCTCACTCAGTGACTCTCTCACTCTTCAGTGACTCTCTCACTCACTCAGTGACGCTCTCTCTCACTCAGTGACTCTCTCTCTCTCTCAGTGACTCTCTCTCTCACTCAGTGACTCTCTCTCACTCAGTGACTCTCTCTCTCACTCAGTGACTCTCTCTCTCACTCAGTGACTCTCTCTCACTCAGTGACTCTCTCTCTCACTCAGTGACTCTCTCTCTCACTCAGTGACTCTCTCTCTCACTCAGTGACTCTCTCTCTCACTCAGTGACTCTCTCTCTCTCAGTGACTCTCTCTCTCAGTGACTCTCTCTGACTCTCAGTGACTCTCTCACTCAGTGACTCTCTCTCTCACTCAGTGACTCTCTCTCTCACTCAGTGACTCTCTCTCACTCAGTGACTCTCTCTCTCACTCAGTGACTCACTCACTCAGTGACTCTCTCTCTCATTCAGTGACTCTCTCTCTCACTCAGTGTCTCTCTCTCTCATTCAGTGACTCTCTCTCTCACTCAGTGACTGTCTCACTCAGTGACTCTCACTCTCACTCAGTGACTCTCTCACTCACTCAGTGACTCTCTCTCTCACTCAGTGACCCTCTCTCTCACTCAGTGACTCTCTCTCTCTCAGTGACTGTCTCTCTCTCTACTCGGTGACTCTCTCTCTCACTCAGTGACTCTCTCACTCACTCAGTGACTCTCTCTCTCACTCAGTGACTCTCTCTCTCACTCAGTGACTCACTCTCTCACTCAGTGACTCTCTCTCTCACTCAGTGACTCTCTCTCTCACTCAGTGACTCTCTCTCTCACTCAGTGACTCTCTCACTCTTCAGTGACTCTCTCTCTCACTCAGTGACTCTCTCTCTCACTCAGTGACTCGCTCACTCACTCAGTGACTCTCTCTCACTCAGTGACTCTCTCTCTCACTCAGTGACTCTCTCTCTCACTCAGTGACTATCTCACTCAGTGACTCTCTCTCTCACTCAGTGACCCTCTCTCTCACTCAGTGACTCTCTCTCTCACTCAGTGACTCACCTACTCACTCAGTGACTCTCTCTCACTCAGTGACTCTCTCTCTCACTCAGTGACTCTCTCACTCTTCAGTGACTCTCTCACTCACTCAGTGATGCTCTCTCTCACTCAGTGACCCTCTCTCTCACTCAGTGACTCTCTCTCTCTCTCAGTGACTCTCTACGCTCACTCAGTGACTCTCTCTCTCACTCAGTGACTCACTCACTCACTCAGTGACTCTCTCTCTTACTCGTGACTCTCTCCTCTCTCACTCAGTGACTCCTCTACTCTTCTAGTGACTCTCTCACTCACCTCAGTGACGCTCTCTCTCACTCAGTGACTCTCTCTCTCTCTCAGTGACTCTCTCTCTCACTCAGTGACTCTCTCTCACTCAGTGACTCACCTCTCACTCAGTGACTCTCTCTCTCACTCAGTGACTCTCTCCTTCTCACTCAGTGACTCTCTCTCTCACTCAGTGACTCTCGTCTCTTTCACTCAGTGACTCTCTCTCTCTCTCAGTGACTCTCTCACTCAGTGACTCTCTCTCTCACAGTGACTCTCTCTCTCCTCAGTGACTCTCTCTCACTCAGTGACTCTCTCTCACTCAGTGACTCTCTCCTCTCACTCAGTGACTCTCTCTCACCAGTGACTCTCTCTCTCACTCAGTGACTCTCTCACTCATGACTCTCTCTCACTCAGTGACTCTCTCTCTCACTCAGTGACTCTCTCTCTCACTCAGTGACTCTCTCTCTCACTCAGTGACTCTCTCTCTCACTCAGTGACTCTCTCTCTCACTCAGTGACTCTCTCTCTCACTCAGTGACTCTCTCTCACTCAGTGACTCTCTCTCTCTCTCAGTGACTCTCTCTCTCACTCAGTGACTCTCTCTCTCACTCAGTGACTCTCTCACTCACTCAGTGACTCTCTCACTCAGTGACTCTCTCTCACTCAGTGACTCTCTCTCTCACTCAGTGACTCTCTCACTCAGTGACTCTCTCACTCACTCAGTGACTCTCTCTCACTCAGTGACTCTCTCTCTCACTCAGTGACTCTCTCTCTCACTCAGTGACTCTCTCTCTCACTCAGTGACTCTCTCTCTCACTCAGTGACTCTCTCACTCACTCAGTGACTCTCTCTCTCACTCAGTGACTCTCTCTCTCACTCAGTGACTCTCTCACTCTCAGTGACTCTCTCACTCACTCAGTGACCTCTCTCTCACTCAGTGACTCTCTCTCTCACTCAGTGACTCTCTCTCCTTCTCACTCAGTGACTCTCTCTCTCACTCAGTGACTCTCTCCTCCTCTCCTCAGTGACTCTCTCTCTCACTCAGTGACTCTCACTCACTCAGTGACTCTCTCTCTCACTCAGTGACTCTCTCTCTCACTCAGTGACTCTCTCACTCACTCAGTGACTCTCTCTCTCACTCAGTGACTCTCTCCACTCAGTGACTCTCTCACTCAGTGACTCTCTCTCTCACTCAGTGACTCTCTCTCTCACCGTGACTCCTCTCTCACTCAGTGACTCTCTCTCTCACTCAGTGACTCTCTCTCTCACTCAGTGACTCTCTCTCCTCACTCAGTGACTCTCTCTCTCACTCAGTGACTCTCTCTCTCACTCAGTGACTCTCTCTCTCACTCAGTGACTCTCTCTCTCACTCAGTGACTCTCTCTCACTCAGTGACTCTCTCTCTCACTCAGTGACTCTCTCTCACTCAGTGACTCTCTCTCTCACTCAGTGACTCTCTCTCACTCAGTGACTCTCTCTCACTCAGTGACTCTCTCTCACTCAGTGACTCTCTCTCACTCAGTGACTCTCTCTCTCACTCAGTGACTCTCTCTCTCACTCAGTGACTCTCTCTCTCACTCAGTGACTCTCTCTCTCACTCAGTGACTCTCTCTCTCACTCAGTGACTCTCTCTCACTCAGTGACTCTCTCTCTCACTCAGTGACTCTCTCTCTCACTCAGTGACTCTCTCTCTCACTCAGTGACTCTCTCTCACTCAGTGACTCTCTCTCACTCAGTGACTCTCTCTCTCACTCAGTGACTCTCTCACTCACTCAGTGACTCTCTCTCTCACTCAGTGACTCTCTCTCACTCAGTGACTCTCTCTCACTCAGTGACTCTCTCTCACTCAGTGACTCTCTCTCTCACTCAGTGACTCTCTCTCTCACTCAGTGACTCTCTCTCTCACTCAGTGACTCTCTCTCTCACTCAGTGACTCTCTCTCTCACTCAGTGACTCTCTCTCTCACTCAGTGACTCTCTCTCTCACTCAGTGACTCTCTCTCTCACTCAGTGACTCTCTCTCTCACTCAGTGACTCTCTCTCTCACTCAGTGACTCTCTCTCTCACTCAGTGACTCTCTCTCTCACTCAGTGACTCTCTCTCTCACTCAGTGACTCTCTCTCTCACTCAGTGACTCTCTCTCACTCAGTGACTCTCTCTCACTCAGTGACTCTCTCTCTCACTCAGTGACTCTCTCTCTCACTCAGTGACTCTCTCTCTCACTCAGTGACTCTCTCTCACTCAGTGACTCTCTCTCTCACTCAGTGACTCTCTCTCTCACTCAGTGACTCTCTCTCTCACTCAGTGACTCTCTCTCACTCAGTGACTCTCTCTCTCACTCAGTGACTCTCTCTCACTCAGTGACTCTCTCTCTCACTCAGTGACTCTCTCTCTCACTCAGTGACTCTCTCTCTCACTCAGTGACTCTCTCACTCAGTGACTCTCTCACTCAGTGACTCTCTCACTCAGTGACTCTCTCTCTCACTCAGTGACTCTCTCTCACTCAGTGACTCTCTCTCTCACTCAGTGACTCTCTCTCACTCAGTGACTCTCTCACTCAGTGACTCTCACTCAGTGACTCCTCTCTCACTCAGTGACTCTCTCTCTCACTCAGTGACTCTCTCTCTCACTCAGTGACTCTCTCTCTCACTCAGTGACTCTCTCACTGAGTGACTCTCTCTCACTCAGTGACTCTCTCTCACTCAGTGACTCTCTCTCTCACTCAGTGACTCTCTCTCACTCAGTGACTCTCTCTCACTCAGTGACTCTCTCTCACTCAGTGACTCTCTCTCTCACTCAGTGACTCTCTCTCACTCAGTGACTCTCTCTCACTCAGTGACTCTCTCTCTCACTCAGTGACTCTCTCTCACTCAGTGACTCTCTCTCACTCAGTGACTCTCTCTCACTCAGTGACTCTCTCTCTCACTCAGTGACTCTCTCTCACTCAGTGACTCTCTCACTCAGTGACTCTCTCACTCACTCAGTGACTCTCTCTCACTCAGTGACTCTCTCTCACTCAGTGACCTCTCTCTCACTCAGTGACTCTCTCTCTCAGTGACTCTCTCTCCACTCAGTGACTCTCTCTCACTCAGTGACTCTCTCTCCTCTCACTCAGTGACTCTCACTCACTCAGTGACTCTCTCTCACTCAGTGACTCTCTCCTCACTCAGTGACTCTCTCTCACTCAGTGACTCTCTCTCTCACTCAGTGACTCTCTCTCACTCAGTGACTCTCTCTCTCACTCAGTGACTCTCTCTCTCACTCAATGACGCTCTCTCTCACTCAGTGACTCTCTCTCTCACTCAGTGACTCTCTCTCTGAGTGACTCTCTCTCACTCAATGACTCTCTCTCTCACTCAGTGACTCTCTCTCACTCAGTGACTCTCTCTCTCACTCAGTGACTCTCTCTCTCACTCAGTGACTCTCTCTCACTCAGTGACTCTCTCTCTCACTCAGTGACTCTCTCTCTCACTCAGTGACTCTCTCTCTCACTCAGTGACTCTCTCTCTCACTCAGTGACTCTCTCTCTCACTCAATGACGCTCTCTCTCACTCAGTGACTCTCTCTCTCACTCAGTGACTCTCTCTCTGAGTGACTCTCTCTCACTCAATGACTCTCTCTCTCACTCAGTGACTCTCTCTCTCACTCAGTGACTCTCTCTCTCACTCAGTGACTCTCTCTCACTCAGTGACTCTCTCTCACTCAGTGACTCTCTCTCTCACTCAGTGACTCTCTCTCTCACTCAGTGACTCTCTCTCACTCAGTGACTCTCTCACTCACTCAGTGACTCTCTCACTCACTCACTGACTCTCTCTCTCTCTGTGGGTTTGTTTGCGGTTGGGGGGTTAAAATTGACAAATTTACGAATACGTCAGGAAGCCAGTTCTAACCAGCCGACATCCGGGTTTTATTTGAGCGCGTTCGGCTCCTTGCGCGCAACCCAAGTGGGAGAGGAAGTCTGGCTTTAACATATGCTTATTGCTCAATTGGAGTGAAAAAAAAATTATTTAAATTTTTTTTAAACTCTTATGCTGGTAAAAGCAGGCCATACGCTTTTACCAGGTGTAAGATTTTTAAAGGCTTTCAGCGGGCGGAGGTTGTACAGAAAGTGAACTCTCTGCCCGCGGAGGCCCTTCTCACGGGCAGGCAGAGGATCTGTCGAGAGGTTTCTTGACAAATCGCAAGTGTCGGGTTTTTAGCCCATTGCATCTTGAATGTCGAAAAACGTCCCAAGCTTCACAAAGTGGTAAAGAAAGAAGGAGATATTAGGAAGGGTGAGGTGGGTTTTCAGGAGTTCGTAAAGGAGGAGAGGGAGATGGAGAGGCAGAGCGGTTTATTTGGGAATTTTGGAGCGTGGGCCAAGGTGGCCGATGACACAGTCGCTAATGGTGGGTAGAAGGGAGGGGGAGGAGGCCAGCGAAGCCAGAAGCAGAGGAGCGAGAAGTCTGGGGTGGTGAATGGGGTTGAAGTGTTGTGTCAGGTTACAGAGAGAGGGAGGAACGAGACCAGAGAGGGTTTTGAACAGGAGGATGAGAATTTTAAATTTCAGGCTTTGGGGAAAGGAGACAATGTTTAGCAGGGGTGAATGGCGAGTGGGACTTGGTGTGAGTTGGAACACGAGCAGCAGTTTTAGGCCGGACGCCCATTTTACATCCTGTCCAGTTTCTTTTTCATTGACTTCAACAGAAAGGAATATCAGAGAGGATGTAAAGTGGGCCCACTGTCCCCCGGTTTCAGCCTGGCGGGATCAGTTAAAATTGGCCCCTGTATCGGAGTGAGTCCAGTATTATTTTTATCTGTACTTGTTTTAACATTCTCTAGAATCCAAGATTGAATTCAAAGAGTTGAAAACAGCATTACATACAACAGCGTTCAGCAGCTCAGCATCAACTGAGAAACCTCTCGCTTCAGGTTCCTGGTTTAAACCTTGATCAAACCCATTGCCTAATTGCCACATTGTCAAGGGCTGGTTGTTAAGGGACAGTCTTTAATTTACATATTCAAAGGATGCGAAAGATTGACATCTACTGAAGCAAGGGCACGTCTAGAAATGTTGAGGCTGTATCATTACAAGCTGCACGATCTGCTTCAGCTACAGCATGTCCCTTCCACACTAGTTCATTCTTGTCGAGTTATTACAGTGCAGGCTCGCCTACGGCCTACTCCTCAGAATAGTTTCCATTATCTTACCTGCTATTGACATTAGCCCGCTAGGTCTGTAGTTGCCTAGGTTTAATGTGTTGCCTTTTCTTGCTTGTGTCCAGTTCCCTGGGACCTCATCACGACTCAATGATTCCTTCACAATAATAACCCAGTGCCCTGCCAAAGCATATATGCCATTGACCCAGAGGATTTGTTAGTTAAGTCCCTTTGACTTACCAATTACAGTCTGCTCCATTTAATATTTTTAATTCAAATAATGTTTTTAATTACCCCATGGGATCTGGGCGACACTGGCATTTAATGCCCATCCCTAGTTGCCCCAAGGGCATCATGCGTCAACCACGTTCGGACATTTCAGGGATTGTTTGGTGTCTGTGGAGCTGCACATTGGGCTGGGACTCAGATACTCTGGGTGTCAGCCTTGCCTTAGAGTTTCCCCCTGGGCCTTGCAAAGAGTGGCACTGCTGACAATCCCAAACAAGGCCGTCGACACGGGAGAGGGCCAGGGCCAGGGCCAGGGCCATGGGCAGGCACTCCGAACATCAGCGTTCCCACGTCCATGGCCTCTCAGAGGCTTCGAAGCCCACCATGCCAAGAGGCAAGAGCCGTTTAGACCTAAAACATGGCTGGAGTCTGTGGTCTGGACCCCCGAACGATAAAAGCTACTTTAAAAAAATGTATTTAACGTCTCTTTACAAAAGGGGGCTGCGGGGGACAATGTGTGATCCTTTCTGGGGGGAGGGGCGGATCATCCCACCTCCCCCGGACAATGCAGCAAGTGGAGGAATGTCTGGCTGTGAAAGGGGGAGGGGCAAGGCGAAGATCGGCAGACGGCACGATCCCAGCGTAATTTTGGCATCGCAGCCCGAGCAATTTCAGGGCCTAGTTGTTTTTATTCTTAGTTTGCACGTTCAATATTAGTGTTAAAAGTTCCCTCATTTACCCAACTCAGATGCCCTTCAATAACATTTCTCAATTAGTTTATTTTAGTTCTTTGCCCATTCCATTGTACTTTACCAGCATTTCAATGCTGTGCTTTACTGGCAGACTTGACATATTAGATTCTGTAACAGAAGCATTAACCTTCTATTCAAGTAACGGGCAAAAGAATTTAATGTGAACTTGTTCAGCGTTTTACACTATTCTTCGTACGGTGTACTTTCAAGGTACCAGTCTAGATGTGAATGACCTCGAACAGGATCCAATAAAAACTAGTGCAGGTTCGCTAATTGTTTCCCAATGGGAATCCCTGTGTATCTGAGCCTTTTACAAGAGGAACAATAGCATCAGGGAAGTCAGACTACACCAGAGACGTTCTGTGCCCGACCACTGGTCCCCTCACACCCACATCAGCAACAGCAACAGCAACAACAACTTGCATTTATACAGCACCTTTAACTAGTAAAACATCCCAAAGCGCTTCACAGGCGCGTAATCAAACAAAATTTGACACCTGACATGAATCTTGTATGAAGTAATACTGGGTGGCCTGCTGGTGGCGCTGTCCAGGGAGAGTATAAATACTCGGGCATGGGCCCAGCTTGCTTAGGACATTCCTCAACAGGAACTATAGAAGGAGACAACTAGATCTCCATGTTGGAAAACAGTTGATTAAAGCTTTGTTTAACGCTTAGACCAAGTGCCTAGTAGTTTTCTTACGCCAACACCGAGCCATGTAAGGAGACATTAGGACAGATGACCAAAAGCTTACAAGGAATTACATCACAGAAAACGGGCCATTCGGCCCAACAGGTCTAGACTGGTGTTTATGCTCCACACGAGCCTCCTCCCATCCTACTTCATCTCACCCTATCAACATATCCTTCTATTCCTTTCTCCCTCATGTGTTTATCCAGCTTCGTGCAGAGAAGGTTCACCAGGTTGATTCCTGAGATGAGGGGGTTGTCTTATGAAGAAAGGTTGAGCAGGTTGGGCCTATACTCATTGGAATTTAGAAGAATGAGAGGTGACCTTATTGAAACATATAAGATTCTGAGGGGGCTCGACAGGGTAGATGCTGAGAGGATGTTTCCCCTCGTGGGGGAATCTAGAACTAGGGGGCATAGTTTCAGAATAAGGGGTCGCCCATTTAAAACGGAGATGAGGAGGAATTTCTTCTCTCAGAGGGTTGAGAATCTTTGGAATTCTGTACCCCAGAGAGCTGTGGAGGCTGAGTCATTGAAATATTCAAGGCGGAGATAGACAGATTTTTGAGCTAGGGTTATGGGGAGCGGGCAGGGAAGTGGAGTTGAGGCCAAGATCAGATCAGCCATGATCTCATTGAATGGCGGAGCAGGCTCGAGGGGCCGAATGGCCGACTCCTGCTCCTATTTCTTATGTTCTTATTATGTTCTTATGTTCTTAATGCATCTATACTATTCGCCTCAACTACTCCATGTGGTGGCGAGTTTCACATTCTCACCACTCTCTGGGTACAGCAGTATCTCCTTAATTCTTTATTGGTTTTATACAGCACCTTTAACATAGTAAAACATCCCAAGGCGCTTCACAGGAGTGTTATAAAACAAAATTTGACACCGAGCCACATAAGGAGCTATTAGGGCAGGTGACCAAAAGCTTGGTCAAAGAGGTAGGTTTTAAGGAGCGCCTTAAAGGAGGAAAGAGAGGTAGCGAGGCGGAGAGGTTTAGGCAGGGAATTCCAGAGTTTAGGGCCCAGACGGCTGAAGGCACAGCCGCCAATGGTGGAGCGAAGGAAATCAGAGACTCGCAAAAGGCCAGAATTGGAGGAGCGCAGAATCTCAGAGGGTTGTAAAGCGACTCAGTAATTTACATTCAGCCACGGTGGAACTGAAACACGTCAAATTGTTCCTTGGACCCATTTACACTGCCCAGGTCATTGTCCTTCCCTGGTAACTTATTCTACAACTTGATTACTCTTTAGGTGAAAAAATTCCCCTGAAATTCCCTTCTTACTCCTAGTTGCCTAATGTTTATCCTGTGGTTGAATGCAAGCACTGCCAGCCTTGGCTCAGTTGGTAGCACTCTCATCTCTGACTCATGGAGAGTTGTAGGGTTCAGGTCCCACGCCAGAGTCTGTGTTTTCTACATTGGAACAATGACTACACTTCAAAAAGTACTTCATTGGCTGTAAAGCACTTTGGGCCGTCCTGAGCCGCTGTATAAATGCAAGTCTCTCTTTTCAGTGTGAACGACAAAAAGGGAATCCAGGATCAATCCCCTGTCTGCGACAGGATTTCCTTTTAATTTCACTGAGGTGAGTGCCGGGAATGGAACACTGCATTCAAGCACCAGGTCCCAGCATCAAGCATTCCCAGTCAAGATCTCATTAGCCTGCTCGAGCTGGATTGTTTTGTGCCAAGTTATGGGCAGTTTATGCTGTGGGGCCATCCTGAGTTCACATACCACCCTTAAAGGGGACACACAGAGGAGACTTGCATCCCATTGGTTTGGGCTGGATTCAAGTTGAGGTCTCAGAGATGAAAGGCCACTGAAGAAAAACTTTATATCGCACCTTTCACACCTCAGATGTCCCAAAGTGTTTTACAGACAACTTTTGGAGTGTCGTCAAATTCAGCAGCCAATCTGCGCACAGCAATGAGATAAATAAGCAGATAATCTATTTTAGTGATGTTGGTTGAGGAATAGATATTGGACAGGACACCGGGGAGAACTCTTGAAATAGTGCCATGGAATCTTTAACATCCACCTGCAGAACATCTCATTCAAAAGACGGCACCTCCGACAGTGCAGCACTCCCTCAGCACTGAACTGGAGTGTCAGCCTGAATTGTGTGCTCAAGTCTTTCGGGAATGTGGCCTTCAACTCAGAATGTTTTGACTCAGAGGGAGAGTGCTACCACTGAGACACGACTGATTCTACCCGGGGGTCCTCTCTTAGTAGATCTGCAAAGACAGCTGTAGATCTCGTTTAAAAAAATTAATTCAAGGGATATGGGCGTCGCTGGCAAGGCCAGTATTTATTGCCCATCCCTAATTGCCCTTGAGAACATAAGAACATAAGAAATAGGAGCAGGAGTAGGCCAATCGGCCCTTCGAGCCTGCTCCGCCATTCAATAAGATCATGGCTGATCTGATCCTCACCTCAAATCTAAAGAACACAAGAATTAGGAGCAGGACCCGGCCACTCAGCCCCTGGACCCGCTACGCCACCCACAGGGCCTCGACCGATCCGAACTCAGCCTCATGTCCAATTTCCTGCCCGCTCCCCGTAACCCCTAATTCCCTTTACTTCTAGGAAACTGTCTATTTCTGTTTTAAATTTATTTAATGATGTAGCTTCCACAGCTTCCTGGGGCAGCAAATTCCACAGACCTACTACCCTCTGAGTGAAGAAGTTTCTCCTCATCTCAGTTTTGAAAGAGCAGCCCCTTATTCTAAGATTATGCCCCCTAGTTCTAGTTTCACCCATCCTTGGGAACATTCTTACCGCATCCACCCGATCAAACCCCTTCACAATCTTATATGTTTCAATAAGATCGCCTCTCACTCTTCTGAACTCCAATGAGTAGAGTCCCAATCTACTCAACCTCTCCTCATATGTCCACCCCCTCATCCCGGGGATTAACCGAGTGAACCTTCTTTGTACTGCCTCGAGAGCAAGTATGTCTTTTCTTAAGTATGGACACCAAAACTGTATGCAGTATTCCAGGTGTGGTCTCACCAATACCTTATATAACTGCAGCAATACCTCCCTGTTTTTATAATCTATCCCCTAGCAATAAAAGCCAACATTCTGTTGGCCTTCTTGATCACCTGCTGCACCTGCATACTAACTTTTTGATTTTCTTGCACTAGGACCCCCAGATCCCTTTGTACTGCAGTACTTTCCAGTTTCTCGCCATTAAGATAATAACTTGCTCTCTGATTTTTCCTGCCAAAGGTGGTGGTGAGCCGCCTTCTTGAACCGCTGCAGTCTGTGTGGTGAAGGTGCTCCCACAGTGCTGTTAGGGAGGGAGTTCCAGGATTTTGACCCAGCGACGATGCAGGAACGGTGATCTATTTCCAAGTCAGGATGGTGTGTGACTTGGAGGGGAACTTGGAGGTGGTGGTGTTCCCATGCGCCTGCTGCCCTTGTCCTTCTAGGTGGTAGAGGTCGCGTGTTTAACTTGATGCTTTACTGACTAGGCTAACTTTTTACGTAGTATTTCTGCGAAGCTAACAGAGCAAAACTTCTCTATAATGAGGCTGGCCTCGCTGGACTGTGTTTAACATAACAAGACAGAGCAACAGTACAGCAGGAGAGAAAGGATATGGAACTCTGTGAACCTATCTCTCGGGGGTAATGCTAACCTAACCCGCCCGGCGGAAAGCTGATGCGATCGGGTCGGCAGCCTGTTTTACATCCCGCTTGACTTTTCTGGCCACTGACCACCCGGTGAGTTCGATTAAAATGACCTCCTGCAATTCAGTCACAGTCTGGCACTCCCACAGGTCTGACTGCACAGCAGAGAGGGACGAGCCTGCAACTGACTGGATCATTCGGTCGCACATTCCAGTCCAGAAGCTCTCAGCCCAGTCACTGTCCCATCACCTTCGCAGATTGAGTTTAACTTGGTCAGAGCCCCTCCCCCGATGGCCAAGTGAGTAATCGTACTGTCCGCTGTGATACTGAGCTACGTGCGGTAGAGGCGTTATGTTTGGTCTCCGCAACCCTGGGATGGGGAAAGTTAAAATCAGCCAGGGTGCCCGCTTCTCATCGCTACTCAGTGACCCCCTGTTGGAAAGTGCACGTGTGTGGGTGTCGCGCGGGAACAGCATTAGATGGGACTGTGAAGTCCCATGGTCGATACCCCACCGATATTCAGCGTCTAGACTGGCGGGTGAAGAATGCCCACCGATATTCAGCGTCTAGACTGGCGGGTGAAGAATGCCCACCGATATTCAGCGTCTAGACTGGCGGGTGAAGAATGCCCACTTGGGTGAGGAACCAGAGCATGGCGAATGCCCACGGAAACACTCCCGAGCACAGGTCAGCCCTTAAGGGGAGGAGGGATCAAATTATAAAAGGAAAACAATCGGCCAGCACGATGAGGTGACTCTTGGTTGCCGGTGTGTTCCAGCTGTCACGTCATGTTCACTTGCACCCTCCTCTCACCCTCCTCTCACCCTCCTCTCACCCTCCTCTCACCCTCCCCTCACCCTCCTCTCACCCTCCCCACACCCTCCTCTCACCCTCCTCTCACCCTCCTCTCACCCTCCCCTCACCCTCCCCTCACCCTCCTCTCACCCTCCCCTCACCCTCCCCTCACCCTCCCCTCACCCTCCTCTCACCCTCCCCTCACCCTCCTCTCACCCTCCCCTCACCCTCCTCTCACCCTCCCCTCACCCTCCCCTCACCCTCCTCTCACCCTCCTCTCTCTCTCCCCTCACCCTCCTCTCACCCTCCTCTCACCCTCCTCTCACCCTCCTCTCACCCTCCCCTCACTCACCTCCTCTCACCCTCCTCTCACCCTCCTCTCACCCTCCACCTCTCACCCTCCCCTCACCCTCCCTCACCCCTCTCTCCTCTCTCCCCTCACCCTCCTCTCACCCTCCTCTCACCCTCCTCTCACCCTCCTCTCACCCTCCCTCCTCACTCACCCTCCTCTCACCCTCCTCTCACCCTCCTCTCACCCTCCTCTCACCCTCCCCTCACCCTCCTCTCACCCTCCTCTCACCCTCCTCTCACCCTCCCCTCACCCTCCTCTCACCCTCCCTCACCCTCCTCTCACCCTCCTCTCAACCCTCCCCTCACCCTCCCCTCACCCTCCTCTCACCCTCCTCTCACCCTCCTCACCCTCCCCTCACCCTCCTCTCACCCTCCCCTCACCCTCCCTCACCCTCCTCTCACCCTCCCCTCACCCTCCTCTCACCCTCCCCTCACCCTCCCCTCACCCTCCCTCACCCTCCCTCACCCTCCTCTCACCCTCCTCTCACCCTCCTCACCCTCCTCTCACCCTCCCCTCACCTTCCCCTCACCCTCCCCTCACCCTCCTCTCACCCTCCTCTCACCCTCCCCTCACCCTCCCCTCACCCTCCTCTCACCCTCCCCTCACCCTCCTCTCACCCTCCCCTCACCCTCCTCTCACCCTCCCCTCACCCTCCTCTCTCCCTCCTCTCACCCTCCTCTCACCCTCCTCTCACCCTCCCCTCACCCTCCCCTCACCCTCCTCTCACCCTCCCCTCACCCTCCTCTCACCCTCCTCTCACCCTCCCCTCACCCTCCTCTCACCCTCCTCTCACCCTCCTCTCACCCTCCTCTCACCCTCCCCTCACCCTCCTCTCACCCTCCTCTCACCCTCCTCTCACCCTCCCCTCACCCTCCCCTCACCCTCCTCTCACCCTCCCCTCACCCTCCCCTCACCCTCCTCTCACCCTCCCCTCACCCTCCTCTCACCCTCCTCTCACCCTCCTCACCCTCCCCTCACCCTCCTCTCACCCTCCCCTCACCCTCCCCTCACCCTCCCCTCACCCTCCTCTCACCCTCCTCTCACCCTCCCCTCACCCTCCTCTCACCCTCCTCTCACCCTCCTCTCACCCTCCCCTCACCCTCCCCTCACCCTCCTCTCACCCTCCCCTCACCCTCCTCTCACCCTCCTCTCACCCTCCCCTCACCCTCCTCTCACCCTCCTCTCACTCTCCTCTCACCCTCCTCTCACCCTCCTCTCACTCTCCTCTCACCCTCCTCTCACCTGCTCCCTGACCCGCTCTCTGACCCGCTCTCTGACCCACTCTCAGACCCGCTCTCTGACCCGCTCTCAGACCCGCTCTCTGACCCGCTCTCAGACCCGCTCTCTGACCCTCCTCTGACCCGCTCTCTGACCCACTCTCAGACCCACTCTCTGACCCGCTCTCTGACCCACTCTCCGCTCTCTGACCCACTCTCTGACCCGCTCTCCGCCCCACTCTCTGACCCACTCTCTGACCCGCTCTCCGCTCTCTGACCCACTCTCTGACCCGCTCTCCACTCTCTGACCCTCCTCAGACCCTCCTCAGACCCACTCTCTGACCCACTCTCTGACCCGCTCTCCGCTCTCTGACCCTCCTCTGACCCGCTCTCTGACCCGCTCTCCGCTCTCAGACCCGCTCTCTGACCCGCTCTCTGACCCACTCTCTGACCCGCTCTCTGACCCGCTCTCAGACCCACTCTCAGACCCACTCTCTGACCCGCTCTCTGACCCGCTCTCTGACCCGCTCTCTGACCCTCCTCTGACCCGCGCTCTGACCCACTCTCTGACCCTCCTCTGACCCGCGCTCTGACCCACTCTCTGACCCGCTCTCCGCTCTCTGACCTGCTCTCCGCTCTCTGACCCGCTCTCCGCTCTCTGACCCGCTCTCCGCTCTCAGACCCGCTCTCAGATCCACTCTCTCACCCTCCTCAGACCCGCTCTCTGACCCACTCTCTGACCCTCCTCAGTCCCGCTCTCCGCTCTCTGTCCCACTCTCTGACCCGCTCTCTGACCCGCTCTCAGAGGGAGTGACACGAAGTTGGAAGCAACTTACACCTGTGATCAGTGGCAGTGAAGCGGTTAAACGCGTGCGAGCGCTTCGTATGAGCCAGGGATGTGAAGCGACCCGTTAAAATTTCAGGGTGAGATGCAATCTAGGATCTTTCTTATATTTCCACAATTAAAATAAAAGCTGAGTTTCCGGCGTCAAAGTTGTCCAGCTCTGCTATTGGAGCTTAAATGTGGGATTTATGGCCTTTACTTTGTATCTTCATTGTTGCCAGAACAGTAAGAGGTTGAATTAAGACTCTGGCCAGGTGAAACGCCTGGGTTCCACTGCCCATGTGTCTGTGACAGATCCTGGAGTCTATGGCACCAGGTTGCTAATAGGAAGAGGGTAAAGGCAGTACCTGTTTCTGCTGGTTGTATTCGGTCAGGTTGGTGTTGTAATTCCAGCTGGCCGAAACACTCTTGAAGTAGATGATCTCTGCCGTCTGGTTGTACGCGATCACAAATTCTAATGCCCCGTTTTCATTCTTGCTGTAATTACCGGGCAAGTTTGCAGAATCCAGGGCACAGGAGCCCCCTAAGAGGAGGAGCAGTCCGAGGAACCAGGGCATGGTGGTTCGCATGTTGTGATGTCTGCCCCTCTCTCAGTGCGCTCCCCAGCACCAGCCTCTTTAAATACAATCGTGTCCAGCACAGGCTTCCCAGCTCTCTTATGCTGATAACACATAACCTTACACCGCTCACTGATGATAGGACTGTTCAGAATAATAAAAGCTTGCCTTAGTTGCTGCCTTGTTTTACTGCACTCTGTGTTAAAGGCGCCTCCCAGAGCCATCAGCTGCCCCAGCCAAAGCAAATTTCTTCACATCTGCCAGTGTAATTTCTCTTGCTGTACGAAGGTTGCTTCATACTACAGGAGTGTGAGCCGGGATTTGCTCAATCTAACACTGCCTCTGAATGGCAGCAGAAGGAATCTTACACTGAATTCTCTCTCTCTCTCTCTCTGTCACACACACACACATACACACACCGTGAGACAGACTCTCACGGAAGCTGTGCTCACTAATCCCATTTCTTCATCCTCTGAGCAGTCTGCAGCTGCAGGTTACATCGATTTATATCGATGCCAAACAACAGCACAAAAACAACCCAGGCAGGATCTGGCTGGCTGTTCTCGGTAGAGCCTCTCACTGGCCAATTACTGCTTCTGTCAAACACCACGGATTTTTTTTTTGTTAACATATGTACAACATTTTTCGGGTTGGTACCATGAAGTTGGGCAGACGGGGTGCAGCAGAATTGCACCCCCCCCTCCCCCAAACCCGGTTCGCCGTGGATTTTATTTGCTTTTTAGCGTGGGAATGTTTTGACTTTGGGGATTTACATGGGATTACATGGAGTGCTACAGCACTGACACAGGCCATTCATAAGAACATAAGAAATAGGAGCAGGAGTCGGCCAATTGGCCCCTCGAGCCTGCTCCACCATTCAATAAGATCATGGCTGATCCAATCTTGGCCTCAGCACCACTTTCCCGCTCTCTCCCCATACCCCTTGACTCCCTTAGTAGTTCAAATGTCTGTCAATCTCCGCCTTGAATACATTCAATGACTTGAACAATGTAGTTCAATTCGGCCCAACAGGTCAACGCCAGGGTTTATGCCCCACACGAACATCCTCCCACTCTAATTCATCTTACCCTATCAGCATATCCTTCTATTGATTTCTTTCTCATGTACTTATCTGGGAGGTCCTGCTCCCCACGTCTGAACGCAGTTGGGCTCCCAGAACGCTTGAGCAACGCAGGTATAATCGGCCAGGGGACCACCATCATTGAGCACACACATAGGGCTGCTGAAGCAGAGGTCCAGGTGTCTGGGCAGGTCTGGGAGCTCCCTACCTTATACCTCAAAAAGAGTCACCTGCATCGTGGTGGTGTGCTGCGTACTGCACAGAGCGGCCTGCACTGGGGGGAGGCACAGAAGCACCATCGTTGGATGAGGAAGACCAAGGGGAAGGCGAGGGAGCGGCAGAGGAAGGAGGGCCACCCAACATCTTGCAGCAAGAGTTGTGAGGGATCAGCTCATTGCCCAGTGATTCCAGTGAGCTGCTCATGCCCAATGCCCTGAGAATGTACACAGACTTGCTCTGCATTAACCAGCCCTGTTACATCCTTCAGCACTCCCTTCATGCTGCATTGAATAACATTCAAACCATTCACACAACTTCTGTATCAATGACATTTTGACAATGCGGACTCGGACTTTGCTATAAAACCACACTGTTGGCCAAACTCTGGAGATAAGAGCCCAAGCCTGTTCAATCTTTCAATCTTATGTGCTGTTTTGCCCAGTATAAAGAAGAGGGTAAGAGTTAGTGATTGGTTGTTGAAAAGGTGGTGCAGGGTTTGCAACCTCACTTTAAATAGGAAATTGCGTGGAGAAAGTGGGCGTGCTGCCCATTTCCCGATGCGATTGGGTGAGCAGCCTGTCAATCATATTAAAATGAGGCCAGGCGTTAAAATTGCCCGGGCCTCAAGGTGGCGATGTCAAGGGGCTCCCTGCCCACCTGATTCTCGCCCAGGGTTAAAATCAGAGTTTGTGTTTCTCACTCCCACTCTCTCTGTCAGTCTCACTCCACGGCCTCGATAGTTACTGGAGCGCACGTTCAGAGCGGGGAGGGGGGGAGGAGTTATGGATGTAAACTCGGAAGTAGGTAGAGCGTGGTTGGTGGGGGGGCTCGGTGATGGCAGGTGGGCCGGGGAAGCTGACAGATCGTGGGGGCTGGGAAGATGAGGAGTTGGTGATCGCAGAGGGGATGGGGAGATCGGGGGTCGGAGATCGTTGAGTTGGGGGGTCAGACAGATCGCAGTGGGGGTGTCCGGGGGGAGATTGGGGTCAGACAGATCGTTGGGGGGGTTTACAGGGTAGCTTGTTGGGCCGGGGGAATCACTCCTGCTCCTCCTGGCCCACAAGCAATGCTGTAAAGACATTTACCTAATGGATCCTATCTACTCGCCTCCTTTTACCAGCCGGGTTTCCCGAGGCCTGGGAAACCCGGCCGACATTAGTTGAAAATAGAAATGTTTTAAAATGAAGGCACACAGCCTCCTTAAAAGGTTCCAACACCTGACCTGCCTCCTGAGAGCGGATTGGTCGCCTGGCCCCCATCGCACCTCCGTTAAAACCGGAAGTGGCGGGTTCGAGACGAGTTGGATTCCTGTTTGAATTTTTTAATGTTTTAATTTCCCATCCGACCTAAATCCACCAGTTTTTGGGTGTTAAAATTACCATGGGGGAAAAATTGAGTCACGCCCCCTTTGGGGCCACCCCGAAAAAATTAGCACCCCTCCCGCGGCTGCAATTCAGTTGTAGCGCCCCAGGAGGGAAGCAGGGTGCTACTGGAAGCACCCCGCCTCCCTCTTGGGGTGCTGCGAGGGAATATTGCGGCGCTACATGCCGCGATATTGCAGGCCTTCCTCCCCTTCTTAAAGGGGAGGGGCCTTGCGCAGCATGACCTGGGGCCCAGCTGGGCCACCGGGGATCGGAGTGCCGGCAAAAGGGCCCGGCACTCAAGAGAAGTGCCGGGCTCATGGAGCGCAGCCAGCACTCCGCGGGGGGTGCGGTTTAGGAGGCCGGGGACGGTGGTGGAGGCAGGTGCTGGCAGGCGGCCAGCAACAAAAATGGTCGCGTGGCACCTCGCCTTTAAATAGCGCCACCCCGGCCGCGGGTAGGCCCCCCTGACCCCGTCGGACATAGCGGCCGGCGGTAAGTCAGGGGGCACTACCGAAGATCGCGGCCGGGGCACGAGCGGGGTGCTGTTCACGGTGATGACGTCATCGCCGGCGGCACAGCGCCACGGGGTGCTAACGGTTAGCGCCGCCGCTAACCTCCCGCTGAATTTCGCGGGAGGCGTTGCCGGCGCCGCGCCCAGGCGCTAGTTACTTTGCGTCCCGTTAGCTCCAAGCAGCCGAATTTTTCCCCCTTTTTCTCGCTCTCCCTCCATTCTCCTTTGCTCCATCAAGCTCTCATTTGCTCTGTGTCTCCCTCTTATTCTCTACAATTGTCACTCTGTCTCACTTTGTCTGTCTCTGGTTCTCTCATTCCATCTTAGTCATTCACTCACTGGCAATCTCTCTTGCTCCTTGGCCCCAATATTGACAGGGGCGGATTTCGCAAGCGGGGTGGGAAGTGTTTCGGTCGGGACCGGCGTGCTATGGAGCTTTAACTCCACACAGCATGTGTCTCTTTTTATTCACAGGATCCCCACCTGGAAGTCAGCCTGATCGACAGGCTCGGCTCTCTGTCGGGCGGGGAGCACTCCGGAGCAGGCCGCAGCCCCAGGAGCAGGTAGGGAGCCTGCAGCTATGTTAGTGAGAGCGTTTGGTTGGGAGGGGTTCAGATCCCTGGCCCCGGGGCGGGGGGGCTTTGGATTGGGGGTTTCTGATGGCAGGGAAGAAGGTAAAAGAAGGTAAGCTTGGTGGGCCGGGGGAATCACCCTTGCTCCTCCTGGTGCACAGGCAGTGCTGTAAGGGCACTTACCTTCTCCCCGAAGCTGTCCTCGTCTCCCTTGTGCTGCCGGGTTTCCTGAGGCTTGGGAAACTCAGCCGGCCAGGGTTAAATGTGAGGCTCCCACTCTCATTATAATATTTAAATAGTCAACCTGCTTCCTGGCAGCGGGTTGGCTTCCACCCCCGTCCCGCCTCCGATAAACCTGGAAGTGGGTGGGTTGGAGGCGGGTTGGGGATGGGTTTGAGATTTTAAACATTTTTACATCTCACCCGACCCCAACCCAGCCGTCTATGGGGGTTAAAATTACCTCCCTTGTGTCTGACTCCCTCCCTCCCTCTCTCATTGCCTGTCATTCTCTTTCTTACTCTTTGTTTCTCCATGTCCCTCTCACTCCCTGCTGTCTTTCTCTCTTGTTCCCTGTTACTCTGTCTCTGTGTCTATCTCACTCTTGCTGTTGATCACTCAGTATGATTCCTCCCTCTGTTTCTTTCACTTCATGTCTTTGTCTCACTCGTTCTCTCTTGCTTTCACTTTCAGTACCTCCCTGTCACTCTCTTGTTTCCTCTCACTCTTGGTTCTCTCTCTTAGTTGCTCTCTTACTGTCTCTCTTGCTCTCACTCCCTCAGGCACACTTTTACTCCGTCTCTCTTACTTTGGGCTCGATTTTGCCAGGCCCGAGGAGGCGGGATTGGAGGCGTGTGAGGTGTTAAAATCGCAAAAAATGGCGGGCGGCTCCGATCCCGCCTCCAGCCTGCCTCCGAGCAATTTTCCCAGAATCGGGGTTTCAGACCCTGTTTCCATTCCACCTCCCAGAGGCGGGATAGGCCCTTAACAACCAGTTAAGTGCCTGTATAATCCCATTTTGAGAGGCCTTTCTGAATTTAACACTTTTCCCCCGTGCTGCACGTCTCCTCTGGAACACACCAATTAATCCTGGCGGCCTCACAAGTGGATTGCTTACTAACAGCTGCAGCTCCACCATTAAAAAGGAGTTTTCAGCAATCATCATTTGCAGGTGGCAGAACTTTGTTGTCTCATATCTGGGGGAACTTTTAGCAGGCCTACTCATTGTTGTGGAAGTTTGGAGCCTGACACCCATCTCCAGTGTGACCTCCTGGGAAACCCCTCTCCCTACCTTGACTGAGCGCTTCCTCAACTGAGGTATATACCAGAAGAATGGGAACCATTTATTTCCTTTCCTCCTGGACATCAGATTCGGACGAAGACCAGCCGCGGCAGCAGCAGAACCCTGAACAACAGCAGCACCAACAGCAGGAGCAACAACAGGAGCGCCAACCTGCTGCTCACCCACCTGAAGCTGCACAGGCCAGAAGGCGCCAGCGCAGGGAAGGATGTCGCCGCAGGGGATACCCCCAAGACAGGGTCTACAGACAGAGGATGAGCTACCTCAACATGACTGAGCAGCAGTGCCAAAGGAGGCTCAGACTTTCGCGAGAGGTAGTGGGTGACATCTGCGCAATGCTGCAGCAAGACCTGGAGCCCAGAGGATCCGGTGGACACCCCTTACCAGTGACCGTCAAAGTCACTACCGCACTCAACTTTTTTGCTTCAGGCTCATTCCAGGGATCAACAGCAGACATCAGCGGCATCTCCCAGTCGGTCGCACACACTTGCATCACGCAGGTAACTGATGCCCTCTTTGTCAACGCGCACAATTACATCAACTTCTTCAAGGATCAAGCAAGTCTAACCTCGCGTGCGGTTGGATCTGCTAATATGGCAGGCTTTCCAAGGGTGCAGGGCCTTGTTGACTGCACACATGTGGCCCTTAAGGCACCCCATCACAATCCAGGTCTTTTTGTCAACCGCAAGGGCTTCCACTCCCTCAACGTGCAGCTGGTGTGTAACCACAATGAGGAAATTTTGCATGTTTGCGCCAAGTACCCTGGCAGTTGCCATGACTCCTTCATCCTGCACCGGTCTAGTGTTCCTCCGCTCTTCAGTCCGCCAGACCAACTTTGCAGATGGCTACTTGGAGACAAGGGCTATCCCCTGAAGACGGGGCTAATGATGCCGTTGAGGAGGCCATCCAACGAAGCTGAGGAGCGCTACAACTCCAGCCACATTTCCACCAGATCCATAATCGAGCAAACTATCAGCTTGCTGAAGATGCGGTTCAGCTGCCTGGATAGATCAGGTGGAGCCCTGCAATACTCAGCAGCCAGGGTCTCCAGAATTGTTGTGGTCTGCTGTGTGCTTCACAACATGGCACAGCATCATGGCTTGCAGATGCCTGAGGAACAAATGGCTCATCTGAAGGGATAATTACTAGTCCTAGCCCCTTTAGGGCAACCCCGGATCAGGCATATTCCCCAGACGTTCACTTTCAACTAAAGTTTGAGGTAGCCGAATCCTAAAGACGCTTAACTGGGTCTAAAGGTCCAGATTATCTCTTCCTAAAGGAAAGGAACAACCTGAAGATGTTACCATCCTTCAGATAGCACTTTTAATAAGTTTAGCTAGACTGTAACGTTCCGGATATTATGAGAATTCTGCAGCTCCTCACCAAAGAGCGTACAGAGATTGAGTTCGCGAGTTTGATACAGAAGTATTATGTGAGACAATTCTAAAAATATATAGATTTATTAAAGAACCGACATGTCATTTACAGTTGGTGATTCAATCGCAACATTAACAGTTCCAAAAACAGAAATCTTTTACAATCTTATCAGAGATCCTTATTCTCAAATCTTAACTTCGTTACATTTTTACATTTCTTAGTCTTATTCCAGGATATCCACCAAAATCAAATACAATACCTTGATCCCCGAGATACAAAGAGTTGAAGACTTACAGAGCTTGCCTCTGAAGCTGAGAATCGCTTTGCCTCTTTATAGCGAATCTATCTTCCCAGTTGAAAGTTCAATTTTTATACCCTTTCTCAGTGGTATATCCTTTGAAGTTTTCTGCTGATGTAAGCTAATTATCTCGTCATTTTTCTGCTGACCCCTGCTATTTTTACAGTCAGTTCAGCTGGTAACATTAATAATTATGCCTCCTGTGTAGGTGTCTCAAGCTTAACACCAAAACAATGTGATGGTTGGTGCATCTATTTGATGTCATTCTTACCAAGGTCTTCTGTTTGTATCTTTTGCATTTAGAACACCTCAACCGGGTGCACCATTGTCTTCTTAGTTACCTCAGCTGGTTGCAACACAGACTCGTGTCTCCTGTCTTTCATTTGATATCATTTTTACGAAGGCATATGTTTCTTTAATTTTCTGTGTTTCATTTGAAAGTGTTGGTTTAAGACACCTTAACAGGGTATACCATTGTGTTCTTTCCAATGCTTCAGACTATCAGGAACCTCCAACCTCCTGTTTCAATAAGGTTATTGATTCAGTGTCAGCAACTTATCTTATCTCAATAGCCTGACCGCTGTTCACAGCTTTTCCATTGTTGAGGCTTTTAGATTTTCAAACCTAGTTTGTCATGTTTTAATAAACTCAGAATTCTTTTATAGGATGGTGTATTTTTCTGAATAGGTATATTGCTTATTCCTTCACACATCGCATAGCCTCCACAGATGAGGAGGAGGAGGAGGAGAGCGACAATGAACAGCTTGCGGAGGCGCATCAACCAGCGGCAGCAGCACGTGAGCACATTGCTGCCCGGGATGCACTCACCTTGGCCAGATTTGTTCAGCCTAGCCAATCAAACACTTTTGCCTTGCACCTTCTTACCAGAGCATCGACAATGGCCAAGAACCTACGGATTCCTATTACTCTGACCACCATACTGACAATTGCAAGTCGCCCTAAGCCCTCAATGTGGAAGTCCCATTTGCGAAATGACACAGGCCACAACTTCAACAGTTTGCCATCAGAATTTTTTATCACAACAAGCAACTGATGGCATTTCAAAAATAAACACAACATAACACCCAAGTGACTACCCTTGTGATTACTTGTGCATTATCTTCCTCTTACGCGTGCTCCTACGTGGTGCTTCCCCTATGGCTTCAGCAGATGTGGAGGCCCCTTGCTCACTTTCTTGCTGCTCCTGCCTCGACACCTTTGGCGGGCGTCCTCTGGGATTGCGAGCCTGTGAGGGCTTGTCAACAGTCTGCTGCTCCTGCAGCTGTGCAGGGGCTGAGATACCGATCTCAGTTGGGTGAGGACTCTGGTGGGGCTCTGATCGAGGGCTCTGCAGTGGCATGGTCATGTGAGCGCTTGGAGAGGAGCCCCCACTTCCTTGTTCTCTGCCACCAACATCCCTCTCAGGGGTCAGCCCCACTTCAGAGCTAGCAAGTGGCTTGACAGCACCTTGCTGCACTTCAGGGGGGCCATGAGGACCCGTTTCTGCACTGGAAGTCCTACTCCAGAGGACTTCCATGAAGGTCTGGTTTCTCTACTCAATAGCTGACCATTGCTCCTCAAGAGATGTCAGTCTATTCTGAACAATGACCATGTTTTCAAGACCCTGGCGACTAAGCTCCTCCAGGGCCGTAGCCATCCTCTCCTCTACCGTAGTCATCCTCTCCTCTATGGTAGCCAGCCTTACCATAGAGGTAGCCATCCTTTCCACGGAGGTTGCCATCCTTTCCGTGGTGATGCGTTCATGCGCCAATACCTCCACAAAGGCTCTGCTCATGTTAGCGATGGACTCCGCCATTCGCTCCACACTTGCAGCGACCCTGGAGACAAAACCTGCCAGAGACTCCTGCACTTGTTCTTGGAGTTCCAGCACCGCTCTCCTTCTGGATGGACCTGGAGGCACAGGGTCGACATGCAGCAGAGCCGAGCTGGGAGAGTCCTGCGCCCTCCGACGAGGACTCTCCACTGCTGTCCCTGTTTCCACCATCTGCTGATGCTAACTTGTGAGCTGCGATACACCAGGTGACAACACTAATCTATGTCCCGAAGGTCCCACCGAGATGTGAGTGTCTGCTCTGGTGCTGGGTGCGCTTATTTCTGCTGATGCTGCACCCTCAAAGGTTGCAGCTTCCTCTGAGGAGCCTGGGGGCTCAGGCTGTTCCTCCTGGACAGTGGGGAGGGTCGATGGTCCTGTGGGGGAGTAAAGGAAAGAGTTAGACATGTGTGATAAAGGTTGCATGCACATTGAATTGTGCAGATGATCATAAGTCAATCTGTTAGAGCATCAGAATCAAGATCAGTCACTCATGCAATGTCAATGAGAGAGATGAAAAACTATTCTGTCACCAGCTTGCTCTGATGCGCCCGTCTGTCCGTCCCCCACTTGCGCATCCTCCTCCACTGCCACGATCTCCAGGGCCGCCTCCCCCGAAGTGGTGAGCTGGGCTACTGAGGGTGGCCCTCCTCCTGTCCTCACCCTCTCCCTCTTGTTATGGGCTTTTTCTGCAATGAGGGAGACAAGTGGAGTTTGAGTGAGAATGAAGGAGTGAATGTAGAGAATCCATAGCATAGATGCTTAGAAGGACACAAAGATGGAGTGAGGTGGCAAGACCAAGGGCCCTCCCTGTGTATTGTAAGTTGTTTTCATAGCATCACAGTGATAGGGAGTGTGAGGGCTGCATAGTCGAATAGTTAAGTGAATGTGAACATACAGAGAGAGGGAATGGGTAAGGGTGCAGGGATGTAAGGGTGAAGTGGGATGTGGAGGAGAAGGTTGACAAAGCAGAGTGCTGGTGATGAGAGGCGATGGGGATCAGATTGAGGGTCATGGGGATGGAATACTCACTTTTCCTGTGCGGAGGAGATCATGAAACCTCTTTCGGCACTGCAGCCAGGTTCTGCTGCACATTGAAATCGCATTCACCTCCTGTGCCACTTGCAGCCACACAGCTTTGGTCTGTTGTGGAGGCTTTTTCCTCCCTGAGGAAGGAAAGAGCACTTCCTTGTTTGCTCTTGCTCCCTCCACCAGAGCTTGGAGGGAGGCCTCACCGAATCTAGGTGCACACTTTGGTCTGGTGCTGGACATCGTAGCAGTAGAAATCCCTCAGAAATATGTTGATAAAGTTGTAAGGCTGAAAAAGAAACAAGGCTGCTTGCAGGCCTTAAATCCAGCTGCATAGATGACGTCATCGGAGGCGAGTTTGTGTATCAAAAGACTCATTGGGCCAGGGGTTCCCACACGCTGGAAATCAAGTGCCCAATTCGGGCAAAATCGTACTTTTGTCCTGCCTCACATCGGAGGCGGAGTCCGAACACGCCGACCACCTGACACGCCCCCAGCCCACCCCCAATGACAAAATGCAGCCCTTTGTGTCTTTGTCTCACTCCCTTTTTCTCTTATCCCTCACTCACTTCATGTCCCTCACTTCCCCTTTCACTCCTTTGCTCTCAATCCTCTTTCCCTCTCTTCATGTCTTGCTCTCCTCCTCTCACCCTTACTCCCTCACGCTCTATGTTGCTTCATTTCGTTCACTCACTGTAGGAAACATGGGAAATTCTGGAAATCCACATCCGGTTACATCCGTTTTTTAAAAATTCGCTTATGGGATCTGGGCGACGCTGGCAAGGCCAGCATTTATTGCCCATCCCTAGTTGCTCTTGAGAAGGTGGTGGTGAGCTGCCTTCTTGAACCGCTGCAGTCCGTGTGGTGAAGGTACTCCCACAGTGCTGTTAGGGGGGTAGTTCCATGATTTTGACCCAGCGACGATGAAGGATCGGCGATATACTTCTAAGTCAGGATGGTGTGTGACTTGGAGGGGAACTTGGAGGTGGTGGTGTTCCCATGCGCCTGCTGCCCTTGTCCTTCGAGGTGGAAGAGGTCGTGGGTTTGGGAGGTGCTGCCGAAGAAGCCTTGGCGAGTTGCTGCAGTGCATCTTGTAGATGGTGCACACTGCAGCCACGGTACGCCGGTGGTGGAGGGAGTGAATGTTTAAGGTGGTGGATGGGCTGCCAATCAAATGGGCTGCTGTGTCCTGGATGGTGTCGAGCTTCTTGAGTGTTGTTGGAGCTGCACTCATCCAGGCAAGTGGAGAGTATTCCATCACACTCCTTACTTGTGCCTTGTAGATGGTGGAAAGGCTTTGGGGAGTCAGGAGGTGAGACACTTGCCGCAGAATACCCAGCCTCTGACCTGCTCTTTTTGCCACAGTATTTATGTGGCTGGTCCAGTTAAGTTTCTGGTCAATGGTGACCACCAGGATGTTGATGGTGGGGGATTCGGCGATGGTAATGCCGTTGAATGTTAAGGGGAGATGGTTAGACTCTCGCTTGTTGGAGATAGTCATTGCCTGGCACTTGTGAGACGCGAATGTTACCTGCCACTTATCAGCCCAAGCCTGAACGTCATCCAGGTCCTGTTGCATGTGGGCATGGACTGCTTCATTATCTGAGGAGTTGGGAATGGCGCTGAAAACTGTACAGTCATCAGCGAACATCCCCATTTCTGACCTTATGTTGGAGGGAAGGTCATTGATGAAGCAGCTGAAGATGGTTGGGCCTCGGACACTGCCCTGAGGAACTCCTGCAGCGATGTCCTGGGGCTGTGATGATTGACCTTCAATCACCACAACCATCTTCCTTTGTGCTAGGTATGACTCCAGCCAGTGGAGAGTTTTCCCCCTGATTCCCATTGACTTCAGTTTTACTAGGGCTCCTTGATGCCACACTCGGTCAAATGCTGCCTTGATGTCAAGGGCAGTCACTCTCACCTCACCGCTGGAATTCAGCTCCTTTGTCCATGTTTGGACCACGGCTGTAATGAGGTCCGGAGCCGTGTTGTCTTGGTGGAACCAAAACTGGGCATCAGTGAGCAGGATATTGATGGGTAAGTGTCGCTTGATAGCACTGTCGATGACACCCTCCATCACTTTGCTGATGATTGAGAGTAGACTGATGTGGCGGTAATTGGCCGTGTTGGATTTGTCCTGCTTTTTGTGGACAGGACATACCTGGGCAGTTTTCCACATTGTCGGATAGATGCCAGTGGTGTAGCTGTACTGGAACAGCTTGGCTAGAGGCGTGGCTAGTTCTGGAGCACAATAGCCGGGATGTTGTTGGGGCCCATAGCCTTTGCTGTATCCAGTGCGCTCAGCCGTTTCTTGATATCACGTGGAGTGAATCGAATTGGCTGAAGACTGGCTTCTGTGGTGGTGGGGTCCTCAGGAGGAGGTCGATATGGATCATCCATTCGGCGCTTCTGGTTGATGATAGTTGCAAACGCTTCAGCCTTGTCTTTTGCACTCACATGCTGGGCTCCACCATCATTGAGGATGGGGATATTCATGGAGCCTCCTCCTCCCGTTAGTTGTTTGATGGTCCACCACCATTCACAACTGGATGTGGCAGGACTGCAGAGCTTTGATTTGATCCGTTGATTGTGGGATCTCTTAGCCCTGTCTATAGCATGCTGTTTCTGCTTTTAGCATGCATGTAGTCCTGTGCTGCAGCTTCCCCAGGTTGGCACCTCATTTTTAGGTGCGCCTGGTGCTGCTCCTGGCATGCACTTCTACACTCCTTATTGAACCAGGGTTGGTCCCCTGGCTTGGTGGTAATGGTAGAGTGAGGGATATGCAGGCCATGAGGTTACAGATTGTGGTGGAATACAATTCTGCTGCTGCCCCACAGCGCCTCCTGGATGCCCACTTTTGAGCTGCGAGATCTGTTCTGAATCTACCACGGTGGTAGTGCCACACAACACGATGGAGGGTGTCCTCAGTGTGAGGATGGGACTTTGTCTCCACAATGACTGTGCGGTGGTCATGGACAGATTGATTGGTGAGGACGAGTTCAATTAGGTTTTTCCCTCGTGTTGGTTCTCTCACCACCTGTCGCAGGCCCAGATGGGCAGTTATGTCCTTCAGGACTCGGTCAGTAGTGGTGCTACCGAGCCACTCTTGGTGATGGACATTGAAGTCCCCCACCCAGAGTACATTTTGTGCCTTGCTACTCTCAGTGCTTCTTCCAAGTGGTGTTCAACATGGAGGAGTACTGATTCATCAGCTGAGGGAGGGGGTAGGTGGTAATCAGCAGGTTTCCTTGCCCATGCTTGACCTGAAGCCATGAGACTTCATGGGGCCCGGAGTCAATGTTGAGGACTCCCAGGTCCACTCCTTCCCGACTGTATACCACTGTGCCGCCACTCCTGGTGGGTCTGTCCTGCCGGTGGGACAGGACCCAGCCAGCGATGGTGATGGAGGAGTTTGGGACATTGGCTGAAAGGTATGATTCTGTGAGTATGACTATGTCAGGCTGTTGCTTGACCTGTCTGTGGGACAGCTCTCCCAATTTTGGCACAAGTTGGTGAAGAGGACTTTGGAAGTGTCAATTGGACTGGGTGTGCTGTTGCCATGTCTGTACCGAGTGGTCCGTCCGGTTTTATTCTTACTGTTTGTGGCAGTTAAGAGTCAACCACAGTGCTGTGGGTCTGGAGTCACATATAGGCCAGACCGGGTAAGGATGGTAGGTTTCCTTCCTTAAAGGACATTAGTGAACCAGATGGGTTTTTACAACAATCCGATAGTTTCAAGGTTACCATTACTGATACTAGTAATTGTTCCAGATTTATTTAATTAACTGAATTGAAATTCCCCAGCTGCCATGCTGGGATTTGAACTCACGTCTCTGGATCACTAGTCCAGGCCTCTGGATTACTGGCCCAGTGACATTACCACTACGCTACCGTTCCCCTAGTTTTGACTCTTTTACCCTTTTGCTCAGGCTACTGTGTCTCAGGTTATCTCATCGGTGCGCTTTCACTCCCCGACATCCTTGAGCGTTTACACTTGTCACCCCAGTAAACCTGGAGTTCTGATGAAGGAAACTATCTGAACTATTAACCTGTCTTTTCTCTTTCAGATACCAACATCCTGATCTGCATTTCCAGCTTTTCATTTTATCTTCACCATTAGACTCCTGGCTCATCAGACTGCAGGAAGGTGAAAGCCTGGGGCTGGGGGTTGAAGGGAGATGAAGGGTTAACAGAGGCCCTGTGCAGAGACCTAAGTGACAGGATGAGCTGTTCTCATTCCCACATGACTCGAAGGATTAAGTGTCTCAGGCGTGCGCTTGCTCCTTGCCAGGAATGCCTCAGAGTTCAAGGTCAGTTACTGGGCTTGGTCTTACCTGAAGATCACTGTGCTGATCTCGGATTCCCTGAGCTCGCTGTGTTTATTCATCATTCTTCTCTCTGTTTATCTATCCGATCTCCCTCACATTTCCCAACATTGTTCCAGCCCATTTCTTTGCTTTTTATTCCAATCTTGGGTATAACAGCGAGAGTGTTTTTTTCTGTCTCTAACCGCTGTGCCAACAAAAGGGCCGGGGTACAAAATGCCGTGCACTAGCCTCTGTTCATTCTGCAGTTAATGTGGTGTGGGCGGTGGCTCAGTGGGCAGCACTCTTCACTCTCTGAGTCAGTAAGACTGTCGCTTCAAGTCCCACTCCAGAGACTTGAGTGTGATAATTCGAGGCTGATATGGCAGTGCTGTATTGAGGGAGCGCTGTGCTGTCTTTTGGATGTGATGTTAAACCTGTCTGCCCTCTCAGGTGGATGTAAAAGATCCCATGTCACTATTTTGAAGAAGAGCAGGGGATTTCTCCCCAGTGTCCTGGCCAATATTTATCCCTCAGCCAACACCTAAAAGCAGATGATCTGGTCATTATCACATTGCTGTTTACGAGACCTTGCGTTTTCTACATTACAACAATGACGACACTTCATAAAATGACTGCATTGACTGTAAAGCGCTTTGGGGCGTTCTGAGTTTTCTTTATCAGGTCGAGTTAAGAGTTTAATTTCTAATAAGGAAGATCCCTACAGGACTTAGCCTCCAGGGATGGAATGAGCACCATTTGAATCTCTTTAGTTTTTTTAATTGCCGTCCATTACCAAGGGTTTGAACTAATGATCTGCTGTGGACATCTGCTGGGGGCATGGAGCGAGAGAACAAGTCTGCAGCTGCCTCCAGTCTTCATTTTGTTTCCCTGTGTAATTGGGGTTGTTTCATTCATTCTGCTCGGTGATCCGAATCTTGCCTACATTTTCTTTTCCCCCGGTAATATTTTTGATACAGATTCTTAATTGGAGCGTCTTTAATGGCTGAATGGATAAAAGTGCTTCCTTGTATGTGACTGAGCCATGTAGAAGAGGGAAAGAAAAAAGAATGACTTGCATTTCTATAGCGCCTTTCACGACCTCAGGACGTCCCAAA
Organism: Squalus acanthias; assembly: GCA_030390025.1. Taxonomy (NCBI): domain Eukaryota; kingdom Metazoa; phylum Chordata; class Chondrichthyes; order Squaliformes; family Squalidae; genus Squalus; species Squalus acanthias. The sequence goes on along the minus strand of CM059437.1, from coordinate 39,271,109 downwards.
GCGCTTTAGAGCCAATGAAGTACTTTTGAAGTGTAGTCGCTGTTGCAATGTAGGAAACGCGGCAGTTAATTTGTGCACAGCAAGCTCCCACAGACAGCAATGAGATAATGCCTAGTTAATCTGTTGTAGTGATGTTGGTTGAGGGATAAATATTGGCCAGGACACCGGGGAGAACTCCCCTGCTCTTCTTCAAATAGTGGCTGTGGGATTTTTTTACGTCCACCTGAGAGAGCAGACGGGGCCTCAGTTTAATGTCTCATCCGAAAGACGGCACCTCCGACAGTGCCGCACTCCCTCAGCACTGCACTGGAGCGTCAGCCTAGAGTTTTGTGCTCGAGTCTCTAGAGTGGGACTTGAACCCACGACCTTCTGACTCAGAGGCGAGTGTGCTACCCACCGAGGCATGGCTGAAGAGCTGCACACAGGTTTGATTCCTGGTCTGTGCTGAATTAGCTCATTTCAGCCTGGGTGGCACTAAGGAGTGCCGGAATTGGCCTCAGAACACCCTGACACGGAAGGGGAAATCAACCAGGTCTCCTGATCCTGATATAAGGACAGGAGCATTTACCATTTAATACACAACAGGGCTGAAGCGGGCGGTGAACCCAGGGGGGGTCCGGGGGAACCCCGACCCATCTCAACGGCCGGGCATTATTACCATAGATTTCCTCTCTGACCCGCCTGATCCTGGCCAAATCCACCACCTGGCCGGCGGGCAGGAGCAGGTATTTGGCAGCAGGAGGCCGCAGCCAGGGACCCAGGTAAGTGGTACGGGAGGCTCTGGGACTCGATCGGTGGGGTGGCTGGGGGGCCGGAGCAAGGGAGGCCAAAGGCTTCCTTGTGAGGCCCGGAGAAACACTTCGGCCCCTCCTGGCCCTTAAGGAAATCTGAAATAAAATTTAATGAATTACCTACCTGGGCCTCTTCTGGCCCACGATCCCCCTCCGGGCAGGTCTGGCCTGACGGGGAAGCTGCCACTGCTCCCCTGCTCAGGCCTCCGACTAATCGGGGCCCGATTTACATATTTAAAGAAGGGTCCCGCTCCCTTCCTGCGAGTGTTTCCCTTGCCTGCCCAAAACAGCAGGTTAACACCGGGACAAGGCAGAAGACAGCGGGTTCCGAGCGGGTAAATAAATGCCCTCATTTTAACTGCCACCCCCCCCACCCCCTGCCTGGTTTCTGCCAGGCAAGGGGAGTTAAAAATCAGGCCCATGGAACCATACAGCAGTGAAGGAGGCCCTTTGGCCCATCGTGTCTGTGCCGGCTCTTTGAAAGAGCTGTTCAATTAGTCCCACTCCCCCTGCTCTTTCCCCATAGCCCTGCAAATTTTTCCTTTTCAAGTATTTATCCAATTCCCTTTTGAAAGTTATTATTGAATCTGCTTCCACCGCCCTTGCAGGCAGATCACAACAACCCGCTGTGTAATTATTATTTCCTCATCGGACCTCTGGTCCTTTTGCCAATTATCTTAAATCTGTGTCCTCTGGTTACCGACCCTCCTGCCAATGGAAATAATTTCTCCCTAGTGACTCTATCGAAACCCTTCAAGGAATTTGAACACCTCTCCCCTTAATGTTCAGAGTCTATTCCTATGGTGTCGAGGCCATTTAAAATACTGACTGCTCGATCTGCAAAGCAATAACTATTCACCAGCCTGGCAGCAGGTTGTCCATCTCCTCCCCTTGGCATTGATGAGACACTTGATCTTTGGATTTTCTAGCATCTGTTAGCACAGGCCTGGATTTATAAACAAACTGCAACCTGTTAACATTTTACTGTTGGTTTTAATTGTCAGTAAAGCTTATTGTTGACATTTACAAGGAAATTAAACAAATACTTAAGGGACGGGAAAGCTTCCGAGAGGGCCTGTTACCATTTACTACATTTAATTCCAGCGCACTAAAGAGTTTAATAACAGCGCTTTGTTATAATCTCCACATGTCTCAGCTGGTTAGCGTGCTGCCCAGTGTCACAAGGTTTGATGCCCAGCCTGTGCAGAGTAACGATAGAAAGAATTTACATTTATTCTGCCCCTTTCCTGACCTCAGGACGTCCCAAAGCACTTAAAGCCAATGAAGTACTTTTTTTTTGGAGTGGAGTCACTGCTGTGATGCAGGAAACGCGGCAGTCAAATTGTGCACAGCAAGCTCCCACAAACAGCAATGTGATAATGACCAGATCATCTGTTTTTTAGGATGTTGGTTGAGGGATAAATATTGGCCCCAGGACACCGAGAAGAACTCCACCGTGCTTCTTTGAAATAGTGCCGTGGGATCTTTTACATCCACTTGAGAGGGCAGACAGACCCTCGGTTTAACATCTCATCCGCAAGACGGCACCACCTCGAGCAGTATCAACCTAGATTATGTCTCTGCTGTGGGGCTTGAAGCCACAACTTCTGACTCAGAGGTGGGAGTGCTATTAATAAACTGCTGGGCCTGGCACTACCAGAGGGGCACAGAGCACCACACTGAGCTGGGTGGGGGTGGGGGAGGAGAGGTGAGGTAGCAGAATCAGAGAGTCCCAGTGACAGGGTGCACAGTTACTGAGGAACATTAGGAACAGCAGCAGGCCATGCAGCCCCTCGAACCTGCTCTCCCATCAATGAGATCACATCTGATCAGCACCTGCACTGTAATTTATCTAGATTTTCAAAAGGCCTTCGATAAGGTACCCCATAATAGACTAATGAATAAGGTCAGAGAATGCGGAGTCAGGGGACAAGTAGCAGAATGGATTGCTAGCTGGCTTCAAGACAGAAAGCAGAGAGTGGGAGTAAAGGGTAGCTATTCATAGTGGCAGAAGGTGGGTAGTGGTGTTCCACAAGATCAGTGCAGGGACCACTGCTGTTCACAATTTACATTAACGATTTAGACTTTGGAATCAAAAACACAATTACTAAATTTGCGGATGATACCAAATTGGGGGGATAGTCAATACTGAGGAGAACTGCAACAAATTACAGGAGGACATTAATAAACTTGCAGAATGGGCAAATAATTGGCAAATTAAGTTAAATGTGAGGTATTACATTTTGGTAGAAAGAATAGGGAGGTCACTTATCACTTGGAGGGTGCGAGTCTAAGTGGGGTAGAGGAACAACGGGATCTCGGAGTACAAATACACAAATCACTAAAAGTTGCGCCACAGGTTAGCAAGGGCATAAAAAAAGCAAACCAAGCACTACGGCTTATTTCTAGAGGGATAGAATTGAAAAGTAGGGAAGTTATGCTAAACTTGTATCGAACCTTGGTTAGACCACACTTGGAGTACTGCGTACAGTTCTGGTCGCCATATTATAAAAAGGATATAGAGGCACTGGAGAGGGTGCAGAGAAGATTTACAAGGATGATACCAGAAATGCGAGGGTATACATATCAGGAAAGGATGAACAGGCTGGGTCTCATAAGAACATAAGAAGTAAGAGCAGGAGTCGGCCATACGGCCCCTCGAGCCTGCTCCGCCACACGGCCCCTCGAGCCTGCTCCACCACACGGCCCCTCGAGCCTGCTCCGCCACACGGCCCCTCGAGCCTGCTCCGCCACACGGCCCCTCGAGCCTGCTCTGCCATTCGGCCCCTCGAGCCTGCTCCACCATTCAATCAGATCATGGCTGATCATCGACCTCAACTCCACTTTCCTGCCCGATCCCCATATCCCTTGATTCCTCATGAGTCCAAAAATCTAGCGATCTCAGCCTTGAATATACTCAACAATTCAGCATTCACAGCCCTCTGGGGCAGAGAATTCCAAAGATTCACAACTCTCTGAGTGAAGAAATTCCTCCTCATCTCAGTCTTAAATGGCCGACCCCTTATCCTGAGACTATGTCCCCTAGTTCTAGACACTCCAGCCGGGGGAAACAACCTCTCAGCATCTACCCTGTTAATCCCCTGTCTCCTTTCTCTTGAAAAAAGAAGGCTGAGGGGTGACCTAATAGAGGTCTTTAAAATTATGAAAGGTTTTGATAGAGTGGATACAGAGAGAGTGTTTCCACTTGTGGGGAAGAGCATAACTAGAGGCCATCAATATAAGATAGTCACCAAGAAATCCAATAAGGAATTCAGAAGAAACTTCTTTACCCAAAGAGTGGTGAAAATGTGGAACTCGCTACCACAGGGACTGGTTGATACGAAAAGTATAGAGGCATTTAAGGGGAAGCTAGACAAGCATATGAGGGAGAAGGGAATAGAGGGTTCCGCTGACAGAGTTAGATGAGGAAAGACGGGGGGAGGCTCGAATGGAGCATAAACGCCGGCATGGACTGGTTGGGCCGAATGGCCTGTTTCTGTGCCGTATATCCTGTGTAATTATATGTAAAACTGAGCCAAGGCTGACATCTTGGTTAAATACTTTATCAACTCCCTTTTAAATGATGTTACATCCTGGAATTTCCTTGGAGCTGGATTTCCTCGTTAAACCATCTCAGGTGGGTGTAAAAGATCGCATGGCACTATTTGAAGAAGTGCACAGTCAGGCTTGGCTAAACGGTGAGATACCGACAACTAAACAAGGTGATCTGGTCATTATCTCATTGCAGTTTGTGGGACCTTGCTGTGCTCAAATTGACGGCCGTGTTTCCCTACGGGACAGCACTTCAAAAGTACTTCATTGGCTTTAAAGCGCTTTGGGACATCCTGAGGTTGTGAAAGGCGCTATATAAATGCAAGTCTTTCCTTTATTTTATTTGAAAAGGAAGGATATGGGGAAAAGGTGGCCAAATGGGATTACTGTAGATAGAGGCACAATTCAGCATCGGTTTCTGCAGAGCCATGGCCGGCACCCCATTTGCCTGTACATTCAGGCTGCCGCTAAATCGGTCAGGGCCTTTTTCAGGTGGCTTTAGTGCCCGCCTGCACAGGCTCTGAACAGTTTTCCAGGCTCTACAGCGGACTAATTAGTATTCCTTAAAGGGATCAACGACAAAGAGTTTTTTAAAATCGACCTTAATGTGGAGGCTGGAGGAGAAGGAGTGTTCGTCCTGCCTCCACATTAATACTGCACCCTGGTCCCTTTTGCCTCCTCTCCCGCTGCCCCTCCCCCTTTAATCTGTCTCAAGAGGCACACCAATTTATATTCATCACGGGTTAGAAACAGAGTAAAGCTCCCTCTACACTGTCCCATCAAACACTCCCAGGGCAGGTACAGCACGGGTTAGATACAGAGTAAAGCTCCCTCAACACTGTCCCATCAAACACTCCCAGGGCAGGTACAGCACGGGTTAGATACAGAGTAAAGCTCCCTCTACACTGTCCCATCAAACACTCCCAGGGCAGGTACAGCACGGGTTAGATACAGAGTAAAGCTCCCTCAACACTGTCCCATCAAACACTCCCAGGGCAGGTACAGCACGGGTTAGATACAGAGTAAAGCTACCTCTACACTGTCCCATCAAACACTCCCAGGGCAGGTACAGCACGGGTTAGATACAGAGTAAAGCTCCCTCTACACTGTCCCATCAAACACTCCCAGGGCAGGTACAGCACGGGTTAGATGCAGAGTAAAACTCCCTCTACACTGTCCCATCAAACACTCCCAGGGCAGGTACAGCACGGGTTAGATACAGAGTAAAGCTTCCTCTATACTGTCCCATCAAACACTCCCAGGGCAGGTACAGCATGGGTTAGATACAGAGTAAAGCTCCCCCTACACTGTCCCATCAAACACTTGAGAGGTCGCACAACACCAGGTTATAGTCCAACAGTTTTATTTGAAATCACAAGCTTTCGGAGCTATCGATTGCTCCTTCCTCAGGTGAAGTAAATTAGATACAGAATCGCCAAAGCATATATAGATAGAAAACAAAGCATGTGTACTTTACAATTGCATACCACTAAATTAAATCATCCTGACTATCTGCCGAGGTGTGATAAAGTTAATTAAGTCAGCCAGCAAGGTACCACATCAAAGACATAGCAAGATACAACTGAGACAATGAGGTGTAGTCGCAGGGGTTCTAACGTGTAAAAAGCTGCCGTCTGTATGTAAAACGAAAAGCTTTAAAAAAAATTTACTTTTTTACTGGGAAAATTTTTACTTTTTTACTGGGAATCACATCTGTGAACAAGCTAACGACGACTCGAGTCCGGATCACGTCATGTATCGTGACATAAACCCAAGATCCCGATTGAGACCGTCTTCATGAGTGCGGAACTTGGCTATCAGTTTCTGCTCGATGATTTTGCGTTGTCGTGTGTTTCTAAGGTTGCCTTGGAGAACGCTTACCCGCAGATCCGAGGCTGAATGTCCTTGACTGCTGAAGTGTTCCCCGACTGGGAGGTAACAGCAGTCAAGGACATTCAGCCTCGGATCTGCGGGTAAGCGTTCTCCAAGGCAACCTTAGAAACACACGACAACGCAAAATCATCGAGCAGAAACTGATAGCCAAGTTCCGCACTCATGAAGACGGTCTCAATCGGGATCTTGGGTTTATGTCACGATACATGACGTGATCCGGACTCGAGTCGTCGTTAGCTTGTTCACAGATGTGATTCCCAGTAAAAAAGTAAAAATTTTCCCAGTAAAAAAGTAAAATTTTTTTAAAGCTTTTCGTTTTACATACAGACGGCAGCTTTTGACACGTTAGAACCCCTGCGACTACACCTCATTGTCTCAGTTGTATCTTGCTATGTCTTTGATGTGGTACCTTCCTGGCTGACTTAATTAACTTTATCACACCTCGGCAGATAGTCAGGATGATTTAATTTAGTGGTATGCAATTGTAAAGTACACATGCTTTGTTTTCTATCTATATAAGCTTTGGCGATTCTGTATCTAATTTACTTCACCTGAGGAAGGAGCAATCGATAGCTCCGAAAGCTTGTGATTTCAAATAATACTGTTGGACTATAACCTGGTGTTGTGCGACCTCTCAATTTTGTCCACCCCAGTCCAACACCGGCATCTCCGCATCATGACCATCAAACACTCCCAGGGCAGGTACAGCACGGGGTTAGATGCAGAGTAAAGCTCCCTCTACACTGTCCCATCAAACACTCCCAGGGCAGGGACAGCACGGGTTGGATGCAGAGTAAAGCTCCCTCTACACTGTCCCCATCAAACACTCCCAGGGCAGGTACAGCACGGGTTAGATACAGAGTAAAGCTCCCTCTACACTGTCCCCATCAAACACTCCCAGAGCAGGTACAGCATGGGTTAGATACAGAGTAAAGCTCCCTCTGCACTGTCCCATCAAACACTCCCAGGGCAGGTACAGCACGGGTTAAATGCAGAGTAAAGCTCCCTCTACACTGTCCCATCAAACACTCCCAGGGCAGGTACAGCACGGGGTAGATGCAGAGTAAAGCTCCCTCTACACTGTCCCATCAAACACTCCCAGGACAGGTACAGCACGAGGTTAGATACAGAGTAAAGCTCCCTCTACACTGTCCCATCAAACACTCCCAGGGCAGGTACAGCACGGGGTTAGATACAGAGTAAAGCTCCCTTTACACTGTCCCCATCAAACACTCCCAGGGCAGGTACAACACGGGTTAGATACAGAGTAAAGCTCCCTCTACACTGTCCCCATCAAACACTCCCAGGGCAGGTACAGCACAGGTTAGATACAGAGTAAAGCTCCCTCTACACTGTCCCATCAAACACTCCCAGGGCAGGTACAGTACGGGTTAGATACAGAGTAAATCTCCCTCTACCCTGTCCCATCAATGAACTTTAATCAGTGCTTCAAAATATTATGGTAATCTTTATGATTTAGTGCTCTTGGCAAGGGGACAGCATCTCAGAGCTTCAGGCATAGGTGCTCTAATGGCTGTCCCTTAATGACAGAACTCAGGTAGTTCCTATAGGGAGGTAGTTTAACTACATCTGAGGTCAGTTGGTGTTGGGAGGTTCTCCAGTTTGGCCGCTGTTCGGCTTTTCTCTTCATTATCTCAATGATCTGTTCTGGTTATCCCAAGATAAGGAAAAAAGATCAGCTGAGTTTCTGTCTCTTTTTGAAGATTTTGTTTAATTGTTCAATTGTGGTATCTTGGTATTTTATACAAACAGCAATGTTTGATGTGTGACATCTGGAGTGTGACATCAGGAGTGTGACGTCTGTGCACACTCCAGTTATCACACTCCTGATGTCACATTCTAGACTGCAACGATCCTCAGATTCAACATTTCCTGTCCCGGAATGCTGTACAACCGGGAATATCAGTGCTTGTGGAGAGTTAAATACAATTTGCATCGCACCAGTAATGTGCTTCAGTGATCAATTCTTCTACTAAATGACAGTGCTAATGATCCTCTGCCTGCGAATCCTTCCATTGTTCTCCACTGTTCTCCAAGGGAAAAGCATGAAGTACGAAAACAACAACATTTATAATTTTCTATCAGTCTAGATTTTGTGCCCGAGTCCTGGAGTAGGTCTTGAACCCATGACCTTCTGACTCAGAGAGGAGCAAACCTGACACTTACACACCTACCAGTTAAGGTAAAGCCTACTTGATTTGCTTTCACATTTCAGGGCCATTTTTGAGTTGTCAGCTTTTTGGAGGCTGGGTCAACGTTTTTGAAACTGTTGGTCGGCTTTTGCTAGTTTTCCAGGTTGGCGTATTTGAACTCAAGCTGGTCCATCAGGGTAGTTCACTGATTGAGATAGAAGCCCTTCCACAGCTGTTAGCATCACCGAGGGCTCTTTTTGTCAACTGCCTTATGTCTGGCACATCCAAGGAAGCACATTGAGGCAGCACCCTGCAGGGAAAAGGCAGAACAAATGGCAGGATCATGGCAGAGACAACACACAATAAAAATAACACATTCCTCAATCATCTAACGGCATTTTTCAAGCCCACTACAAACAATTTGACACATGACCTGTCATGACATATTTAGTAATATAGTCATGCAGTCAGGCAGTGACTGAGATACTCATCTGAGTCCAGGGATTATTATGGTATTTCAAGACAAGATAAAAGTGGATGGCTTCTAAAAAAAGCTTAGCATAGCTTCCTTGCTTCTTGTACTAGCCCATCTTTGGGATTTTAATCTAATCCCAGAACCATTATACTCCTACCCTAGTGTGAGGCTCATACCTGTCTGATAGGAGTACTCACAAATGAAACAGTAATTGTTCTGAAAACAATACATAAATTAGTTAGCAAAGATTAAAGGACTACCAAGGCATCAAATCAGAAGACCTGACTTTCCATAGTAGACTACAGAAGCTATTTTAACCTTATTCGCTCAGCCCTGGCTCTTATCTGTCTAAAAACTGCCCTGATTGCAACATCCGTAATTTTAACCTGCTCTCCTGAGCAGGCAGCAAGGCCACGTGCCCGGAGCCAACAGGGTCCTTCTTTACATACAAAAAGAAAATACTGCAGATGCTGGAAATCTGAAATAAAAACAGAAAGTGCTGGAGATACTCAGCAGGTCAGGCAGCATCTGTGAAGAGGGAAACAGAGTTAACGTTTCAGGTTCTGACAAAAGGTCATCGACCTGAAACGTTAACTCTGTTTCTCTCTTCACAGATGCTGCCTGACCTGCTGAGTATCTCCAGCATTTTCTGTTTTTATTCCTTCTTTACATATGTATGTTGCGGCCCAATGTCATCATTGAGACCCGACTGTAATTTTAACTCAGGCCTGAGCGGCGAATCCACCTGGAGTTAAAATTGGGGCCAATTCCCAAGGAGAGTCTCTGGTTATCAATTAGAAAAAATCCCAGAGCACTGGCCTAGATAGACTTTCACTTAAAAATATATGATATAGAGAATCCTATACGGTAAATGGACCCTTAAGTCTGTCACATGAGGGTAACAGAGCATTAGACTTTCACTAGTACTTTGAACTGTTACCTGGCACCAAAATAACAAAGTGCTGTAAAATTCTTAGGCCACAATTTTCTTTGAGGAGGTGGGTTGGAGTTGGGTTGCCTGGTGGGAGGGTTCCGGTCCCGCTGCCAGTTTCAGCCGCTCCCAATTCACGATTTTAAATGAAGTGGGCTCATTAAGCCCGCCGTGCGTGTTACCCAGCCCAGTGAGTGGGAGCGGGTCTGCTGCTCGCCTCTGCTGACGTCATTGCTTCAGTTGTTTTTAAGCGTCTAAGCAGGCACAGCATAAAAGTGAGTAAGGTGCCTCTACAGGGGAAGCACCACGTAGAAGTATGCGTAAGAGAAAGTTAACACACAAATAGTCACAAAGGAGGATGAGGAGGAGGAGAAGGAGGCGGCAGATGAGGGAGACCTTGCGGGGCCGGATGTGCCAATTCCACCAGCACGCGACCACATTGCTGGCTGTCAGGCAAGGGATGCACTCATCCATGCCAGATTCGCGTAAGCTTACGCTTCAATCACAGGTGGCTGGCAGATGGAGATGAATGTCTGGACGACCTTCTTAACATCATACGCCATACAACATCCGGAAAGTTGGGTTGGTGGATTGAAGAGCTGAGGCACAGTAGACTGCCGCAGATTTTCTTGTGTAACAAAGTAGCGATTGTCATCCTGATTGTCATTTTATTAAACAAAAGTGATGACAAAGAATTAAAGATTTGGCCTGTGTGTGCTGAGAAATGGAAGTTGCACAGTGAGGGCTCAGGGCGACTTGCATTTGTAATGATGGTGCTGAGAGTGATAGGAAAGCACCGTTTATTGGACAGATGATGTATGGCGTGTTAAGAAGGTCATCCAGACATTCATCTCCATCTGCCAGCCACCTGTGGTTGAAGCGTAAGCTTACGTGAATCTGGCATGGATGAGTGCTTCCCTTGCCTGACGGCCAGTAATGTGTCCCTCATCTGCCGCCTCCTCCTCATCCTCTTCCGAGGAGGCTCTGCGCTGAACCACTTGTTCCTCAGGGAGTGCTAAGCCACGCTGCTGTGCGATGTTGTGCAGGGCACAGCAGACCATGATGATTCTGGAGACCCTGGCTGGTGCATACTGCAAGGCTCCTCCAGATCTGTCGAGGCATCTTAATCGCATTTTGCTCTATGATGCTTCTGGTGGAAATGTGGCTCACATAGTACTGCTCCTCAGCCTCGTTTGATGGCCTCCTCATCGGTGTCATGAGCCACTTTTTCAGGGGATAGCCCTTGTCGCCAAGTAGCCATCCGGAAAGTTGGTTTGGCGGATTGAAGAGCTGAGGCCCAGTAGACTGCCGCAGGATGAAGGAGTCATGGCAACAGCCAGGGTATTTGGCACAAACATGCATGATGATCTTCCTGTGGTTACACGCCAACTGCACATCAAGGGAGTGGAAGCCCTTGCGGTTGACAAATACAGCTGGGTTGTGATGGGGTGCCCTAATGGCCACATGTGTGCATTCGACGATGCCCTGCACCCTTGGGAAGCCTGCCATATTTGCAAGGTTACACTTGCTTCATCCGTGGAGAAGTGGATATAATTGTGCGACATTGCAAAGAGGGCACGTGTAACCTGCGTGATGCGGGTGTGTGCGGCCGACTGGGAGATGCCGCTTATGTCTGCTGCTGATCCCCGGAAGGACCCTGAAGCAAAGAAGTTGAGTGCGGTGGTGACTTTGACAGCTACTGGTAAGGAGTGGAGTGTCCACCCGCTCTGGGCTCCAGGTGTTGGTGCAGGGTTGCGCAGATGTCAGCGACTACGTCTCGTGGAAGTCTCAGCCTCCTTTGGCACTGCTGCTCAGTCATGTTGAGGAAGCTCATCCTCTGCCTGTTAACCCTGTGGTGGGGGTATCTCCTGCGGCGAGGTGCAGCCCTGCGCTGGCGCCCTCTGCCCTGTGCAGCATCAGGTGGCTGAGGAGAAGGTTGGCGCTCCTGTTGTTGCTGCTGCTGTCCTGCCTGGTTGTGCTGCTGCCGCGGCTGCTCTTCCTCCGAATCAGACGACCAGGATGAGAGGATATAAATGGTTCCCATTCCGCTGGTGGATATCTCAGTTGAGCAATAGAGGTTGCAAGCGCTCAGTCAAAGCGGCCAGAGGGTCTTCCAAGGAGGTCACACTGCAGATGGATCTCAGCTTGAACGCTCACAAGATCAGTAGAGCTGCAAAATGTTAGCCAAAACCTCAAAGCACTAACTTGTGCCATCTGAAACTCAACCATGTTGTAGGACCGCTTTTAAGCTGCTGGAGCAGCATTCAACAATTCAGGTCCTTGCTAAACCCGGCACAATGCAGCTGGCGTGTTTGTCTGACGACGGGCAACACGCAGGAAAAGCTCAAAAATCGGAACAGGCAGTTAAAATAAGATTAGCCAGGCTGTTAACAAGCTGCGAGTGCCTCTCCCACCGTTTGGTGTCGGGTCTGATCGGGGCTCGCAGACCCGACACTTGGCAAAGTAGCGCGGAGGCGGGATAGCGGCAGGTTCGCGACCCGCCATCAATCATTCAGATTTTTACTCCTGACCCGCCTGCAAACCCGCCCTCTGAGCGCCGGCAAATTCGCGGCCTTAGAGTGGCTTTTAGGATCATTATAAATAAATGGTTGCTTTTAGCTCCATGGACTTCCAGCTCACTGCTGTGACATGGAGCGAAACAGTTGAAAAATGGAAACTGAAGAAAAGGCCAAGAGTTTCCTGGAATTATACCCAGACTAGATCGCTGCTCACACTTCAGGGCAAGTTTCTTGGAAGAAGCACCAGACTCCTTCTCAACAGACGGGTAGAGAAGTTTATAATCCATTGTATTTTACAATAGGGGTGAACAGCTGGCTCTTGATACCTGTGTGGGTCTTCACACATCTAGCATTTGATGGACGTTACAAATAGTTCGGCCCTGAGTGACCATTATTCATCTCCTCTTACAGTGATAACCTTGCCTATATTAACATTTGTCAAGTCTGAGGTGCCTAGGCCAACCAATATGAATCTGTTGGGTGACTGTTTACTGATGAGGACTTGAACAAAGGTGGGCCAAACCCTATGGACTTTGATGTTGAAGTAGATTCACTTGGTTGTTGCGAGGGATGAGGGTTTACAGCGATGGCTTGAGAGGCTGAATGGCCTACTCCTGTCCCTGATGTTCCTATAAAGAAAGATTGAGAAGTTAGAGCTTTTTTCACTAGAGCTGAGAACATTAAGTGAAAATTTAATGGAGGTTTTCAAGATTATGAAGGGCTATGCATAGAAATACATAGAAGGTATAACACGGAAACAGGCATTTAAAAAAAAAATTTGTTCCTGGGATGTGGGCGTCGCTGGCAAGGCCGGCATTTATTGCCCATCCCTAATTACCCTTGAGAAGGTGGTGGTGAGCCGCCTTCTTGAACCACTGCAGTCCGTGTGGTGAAGGTACTCCCATAGTGCTGTTAGGGAGGGAGTTCCAGTATTTTGAACCAGCGACGATGAAGGAACGGCAATATATTTCTAAGTCAGGATGGTGTGTGGCTTGGAGGGGAACTTGGAGGTGGTGGTGTTCCCATGCGCCTGCTGCTCTTGTCCTTCTAGGTGGTAGAGGTCGCGGGTTTGGGAGGTGCTGCCAAAGAAGCCTTGGCGAGTTGCTGCAGTGCATCTTGTAGATGGTACACACGGCAGCCACGGTACGCCAGTGGTGGAGGGAGTGAATGTTTAAGGTGGTGGATGAGGTGCCAATCAAGCGGGCTGCTTTGTCTTGGATGGTGTCGAGCTTCAAGAGAGTTGTTGGAACAGCACTCATCCAGGCAAGTGGAAAGTATTCCATCACACTTCTGACTTGTGCCTTGTAGATGGTGGTCAGGAGGTGAGACACTCGCCTCAGAATACCTAGCCTCTGACCTGCTCTTATTGCCACAGTATTTATGTGGCTGGTCCAGTTAAGTTTCTGATCAATGGTGACCCCCAGGATGTTGATGGTGGGGGATTCAGCGATGTTAATGCCATTGAATGTCAAGGGGCTGTGGTTAGACTCTCGCTCGTTGGAGATAGTCATTTCCTGGCACTTCTGTGGCGCGAATGTTAGCTGCCACTTATCAGCCCAAGCCTGGATGGTGTCCGGGTCTTGCTGCATGTGGGCATGAACTGCTTCATTATCTGAGGAGTTGTGAATGGAGCTGAACACTGTGCAATCATCAGTGAACATCCCCACTTCTGACCTTATGATGGAGGGAAGGTCATTGATGAAGCAGCTGAAGATGGTTGGGCCGAGGACACTGTCCTGAGGAACTCCTGCAGTGATGTCCTGGGGCTGTGATGATTGACCTCCAACCACCACAACCATCTTCCTTTGTGCTAGGTATGACTCCAGCCAGTGGAGAGTTTTCCCCCCCCGATTCCCATTGACTTCAATTTTACAAGGGCTCCTTGATGCCACACTCGGTCAAATGCTGCCTTGATGTCAAGGGCAGTCACTCTCACCTCACCGCTGGAATTCAACTCCTTTGTCCGTGATTGGACCAAGGCTGGAATGAGGTCAGGAGCCGAGTGGTCCTGGTGGAACCCAAACTGGGCATCAGTGAGCAGGTTATAGGTGAGTAAGTGTCACTTGATAGCACTGTCGATGACACCTTCCATCACTTTGCTGATGATTGAGAGTAGACTGATGGGGCGGTAATTGGCCGGATTGGATTTGTCCTGCTTTTTGTGGACAGGACATACCTGGACAGTTTTCCACATTGTCGGATAGATGCCAATGTTATAGCTGTACTGGAACAGCTTGGCTAGAGGCGCAGCTAGTTCTGGAGCACAAGTCTTCAGCACGACAGCTGGGATATTGTCGGGGCCCATAGCCTTTGCTGTATCCAGTGCGTTCAGCCGTTTCTTGATATCACGTGAAGTGAATCGAATTGGCTGAAGGTGGGCTTCTGTGATGGAGGGAACCTCAGGAGAAGGGCGATTTGGATCATCCACTCGGCACTTCTAGCTGAAGATGGTTGCAAACACTTCAGCCTTGTCTTTTGCACTCATGTGCTGGCCTCCACCATCATTGAGGATGGGGATATTCATGGAGCCTGCTTCTCCCGTTAGTTGTTTAATGGTCCACCATCATTCACGATTGGATGTGGCAGGACTGCAGAGCTTTGATCTGATCCTTTGATTGTGGGATTGCTTAGTCCTGTCTATAGCATGCTGCTTCCGCTTTTTAACATGCATGTAGTTCTGTGTTGCAGCTTCCCCACGTTGGCACCTCATTTTTAGGTACGCCTGGTGCTGCTCCTGGCATGCTCTTCCACACTCCTTATTGAACCAGGGTTGGTCCCCTGGCTTGATGATAATGGTAGAGTGAGGGATATGGAGGGCCATGAGGTCACAGATTGTGGTGGAATACAATTCTTCTGCTGCTGCTGGCCTACAGCGCCTCATGGATGCCCAGTTTTGAGCTGCTAGATCTGTTCTGAATCTATCTCATTTAGCACAGTGGTAGTGCCACACAACACGATGGAGGGTGTCCTCAGTGTGAAGACAGGACTTCGTTTCCAGAATGACTGTGCAGTGTCATGGACAGGTAGATTGGTGAGGACGAGGTCAAGTAGGTTTTCGTGTTGGTTCTCTTACCACCTGTCGCAGGCCCAGACTGGCAGTTATGTCCTTCAGGACTCAGCCAGCTCGGTCAGTAGTGGTGCTACTGAGCCACTCTTGGTGATGGATATTGAAGTCCCCCACCCAGAGTACATTCTGTGCCCTTGCTACTCTCAGTGCTTTTTCCAAGTGGTGTTCAACATGGAGGAGTACTGATTCATCAGCTGAGGGAGGGCGGTAGGTGGTAATCGGCAGGAGGTTTCCTTGCCCATGCTTGACCTGAAGCCATGAGACTTCATGGGGCCCGGAGTCAATGTTGAGGACTCCCAGGTCCACTCCTTCCCGACTGTATACCACTGTGTCGCCACCCCTGGTGGGACAGGACATACCCAGGGATGGTGACGGAGGAGTCTGGGACATTGGCTGAAAGGTATAATTCTGTGAGTATGACTATGTCACGCTGTTGCTTGACTAGTCTGTGGGCCAGCTCTCCCAATTTTGGCCAGATGTTGGTGAGGATGGTTTTGCAGGGTCGACTGGGCTGGGTGTGCTGTTGTCGTGTGTGTAGCCGGTGCCGAGTGGTCCGCCCGGTTTTATTCTTATTGTTTTTCGTAGCGGTTGTGTAGAACTGAGGGGCTTGCTGGGCCATTTCAGAGGGCAGTTAAGAGTCAACCACATTGCTGTGGGTCTGGAGTCACATGTAGGCCAGACCAGGTAAGGACGGCAGATTTTCTACCCTAAAGGACATTAATGAACCAGCTGGGTTTTTTCGATAATCCGATAATTTCATGGTCACCATTACTGAGGCTAGCTTTTTATTCCCCAGCCTCTGTGGTGGGATTTGAACTCATGTCTCCGGATCATTAGTCCAGTAACATAACCACTATGCTACCGTTCCTGCATTCGGCCCAATCAGCCTGTGTCGGCATTTATCCTCCACATGAGCAAATAGTTCTAATCACATTTACCCACCCTGTTCAAATATCCCATCAT
This sequence comes from Squalus acanthias, assembly GCA_030390025.1. Lineage (NCBI taxonomy): Eukaryota > Metazoa > Chordata > Chondrichthyes > Squaliformes > Squalidae > Squalus > Squalus acanthias. The sequence continues at coordinate 39,254,765 of CM059437.1, read as the reverse complement.
CCCAGCAACCTTGATCCAATTGTGCAATCTAATCTTGAATGTTGACCAAGACCCGTTCGCCCATCACCCCTGTGCTCGCTGACTGACATTGGCTTCCGGTTCAGTAACACCTCGATTTAAAAATTATCATCCTTGTTTTCAAATCCCTCCCAAGCCTCGCCCCTCCCTATCTCTGTAATCTCCTCCAGCCCCACAACCCCCCCCACCCCGAGATATCTGCGCTCCTCTAATTCTGGCCTCTTGAGCATCCCGGATTATAATCGCTCTACTGTTGGCGGCTGTGCCTTCTGTTGCCTAGGCCCTAAACTCTGGAATTCCCTCCCTAAACCTCTCTACCTCTCTTTCCTCCTTTAAGATGCTCCTTAAAACCTACCTCTTTGACCAAGCTGCCCTAATATCTCCTTATGTGACTCGGTGTCAAATTTTGTTTGATTACGCTCCTGTGAAGCACCTTGGGAGGTTTTACTACATTAAAGGCGCTCTATAAATGCAAGTTGTTGTTGTTGTAGTATCTGCCTCAACCACTGAGATAGGGTAAATAGTGGAAGATTCTTTTCACTGGTCAGCAAGATGGCTGAGTACAAAATCAAGATAATCATAAAAATAATTAAGGGAAAGGCTAAAAATATACTGTCCGTAGAGAGTGTTTAGAATGCAGAATTCTCTGTCATAGGATGTTGTTAAGGTAAAAGTCCACAAATTATTTTAAAAGGGAATTAGATAGATTTACAAATTAAGCACGACAAAACAAAACAGGAAATATAGGAGGAACCTTTTTAACTGAAAGGATGGTCAGTGTGTGGAACAGGTTACTGGCACGGGAAGTGGAAGGGGAAAGCTGAATGGGTTCCACGAAGGAACTAAACAGGTTCTTGTCAACCAATAGGATTCAGGGTTATTCGAAACACACCAAGGGAATACTGGGGATGGGTGGGCTCGGCGGTCCGAAGGGCTTCTCCTGTCTCAGACTGTTACTATGTTCGGCAGATTCTTGAAAAAAGAGGAATAGTAAAGGGTATGGGGAGTGAGCAGGAGAGTGGGATTAGACAAGGTAGTTCACATGGACTACCATCGACATAGACCCGATGGGCCAAGTGGTCTGTTGCTGTGCTGTAATATGCTATGGGGTAGAATCTCACCTTCATCACCTGGGTAATAATCTGGTGGAGCAGGTCACCCACCTTTTATAGAACCGCCTGATTTTTATTCCCCATAACAACAACAACAACTTGCATTTATATAGCGCCTTTAACGTAGTAAAACGTCCCAAGGTGCTGCACAGGAGCCCAATCAGACAAAAATTGACACCGGGTCACATAAAGAGATATTAGGGCAGGAGAGGTAGGTTTTAAGGAGCATCTTAAAAGGAGGAGAGAGGGGTGGAGAGGCCGAGAGGTTTAAAGAGAGAATTCCAGAGCTTAGGGCCTAGGCAGCTGAAGGCGCGGCCGTCAATGATGGGGCGAAGGGAGTAGTGGATGTACAAGAGGCTAGTGTTGGAGAAATGCAGAGTGCTCGGAGGGTGGTCGGGGCTGGAGGAGGTTGCAGAGATAGAGAGGGGACGAGGCTATGGAGGCATTTGAACGCAGAGATGAGAATTTTAAAATCGAGGCGTGTTCTCTTGCCTCGAGGCCTTCCCATCAAGGCGAAGGGCAAAAGAAATCTTATCAGCGGCCAAGGCTTTCATTTAAAAATTGCTACTGCCCATCTCCAGTAACCAGTCACGTGACAGAGGTGGAAATTCTTTATTATTTGGAACAAGGACAGATCTTGATTTCTGTCACACGACCATCATAGGGACAGGCCAAACAACCTAAAAATATCAAAGTGTGGAGATGCAATCGTTAGATATTGGCACCAAGTGTCACTGCGTGTTTTAATTGGCAGCTCAGTTGTTATTTTTAATGCATCCAACTTCACAGAGAGCACGAACGTTGTTACATAACGTTGCCAGCGCAAAAGAAAGGGGACCCAAACATTAACTCTGCTTTAATGGCTAAAGTTATACTAAGAGCTGTCCTTACACTCTACCTCACATGTTGTGTTAAGAAGCAGTTACTGATTAACTTGATGAAATTGTTTGTACTTACATCCCTTCCTTCCAGTTGTCCCTGGTTTGTTGACTTTGCCCCTGGGTTGTTGAAATCCCCCACGATTATCACGTCAGCCTGACTTTTCTCAGCAGTGGCCTGTTGATAGGTCGCTCTTGAGCTGACAAGCGATTGCTATTTGTTGCAATTTTATCGGGGCTGTGATGTTTGGGCGCAGTGGAGAGCCCTCCTCTTTGGGTGCTGCATGCACCTGTCTTGCACTGAGCTGACTTAATGTCATTTACTGAGGCCGACTCATTCGCTTAGCATTAGGAACATAGGAGGAGGAGGCCATTCAGCCCGTGTCCTCGCACCGAGTCCCGTTCGCCCATCACCCCTGTGCTCGCTGACTTACATTGGCTCCCGGTTAAGCAGTGCCTCGATTTCAAAATTCTCATCCTTGTTTTCAAATCTCTCCATGGCCTCGCCCCTCCCTATCTCTGTACTCTCCTTCAGCCACACAACCCTCCGAGATATCTGCGCTCCTCTAATTCTGCCCTCTTGAGCATCCCCGATTATAATCGCTCAACCATTGGTGGCCGTGCCTTCTGTTGCCTTGGCCCTAAGCTCTGGAATTCCCTGCCTAAACCTCTCCGCCTCGCTACCTCTCTTTCCTCCTTTAAGACGCTCCTTAAAACCTACCTCTTTGACCAAGCTTTTGGTCACCTGCCCTAATTTCTCCTTATGTGGCTCGGTGTCAAATTCTTTTTGCCTTAAAATACTCCTGTGAAGCGCCTTGGGACGTTTTACTACGTTAAAGGCGCTATATAAATACAAGCTGTTGTTGTTAAGCCTGTGCCACCATTCAATGAGATCATAGCTGATCGGTATCTTAACCCCATCTACCCACCTTGGTTCAGTAACCCTTAATACCATTACCAACAAAAACCTATCCATCTCAGTATTGACATTTTCAATTGGCCCCCAGCCTCAACAGCTTTTTGGGGGAGAGTTCCAGATTTCCACTGCCCTTTGTGTGAAGAAGTGCTTCCCGACATCAGCCCTGAATGGCCTGGCTCTAATTTTAAGGTTATGCCCCCTTGTTCTGGACTCCCCCACCAGGGGAAATAGTTTCTCTCTATCTACCCTATCAACACTTATACACCTCAATTCGATCACACCTTAATCTTCTATACTCAATTTAACCCTTTAGCCCCCCGGTTGCATTCTGGTGAATGTCACGGCATTTCTGGCACTGCCCTGCTCAGCTGACATCAGATGTGTCTGGTGGTGGGCACGCGGGCACCACGTCAATCCCCGTGGCGTCTCTAGTCGTAGAGCCCATCCACTGACCCAACACAAGGAGGTACTGGGCTAGGGGCAGACACCGAGACATAGCAGCCAATCACCTCGCTTCCTCCAGACGCTGGGGAAATGGTTAGACAGAGGGCTGGTCAGGGAGTGAAAGACATGCACTGTCACAGAGAGAAAACATCCTGGATCCAACTCACTGAGATATACCTGCACTGTGCAATGCGGCGTCGACCTTCTGCCGACCCTTTTAAAGGGGCGGAGGTGTTGCTGGGTGCAACTCCCACCTACCACTTTGCCCTGCCACTCACCCTGTCCCAAATCAGGGTGTGGGGGTGGTGGTGGAAGGGGTAGAATCATAGAATGGTTACAGCACGGAAGAGGGCCATTCGGCCCGTCGAGCCCGTGCCGGCTCTCTGCAAGAGCACTTCAGCTAGTCCCACTCCCCCGCCCTTTCCCCGTAGCCCAGCAAATTTCTTTCCTTCAGATACTTATCCAATTCCCTTTTGAAAGCCGTGATTGAATCTGCCTCCACCACCCTTTCAGGCAGTGCATTCCAGATCTAAACCAGTCGCTGTGTAAAAAAGTTTTTTCTTACATCGGCTTTGGTTCTTTTGCCAATCACCCTAAGTCTGTGTCCTCTGGTTCTCGACCCTTCCGCCAATGGGAACAGTTTCCCTCTATCTACTCTGTCCAGACCCCTCATGATTTTGAACACCTCTATCAAATCTCTCTCAACCTTCTCTGCTCCAAGGAGAACAATCCCAGCTTCTCCAGTCTATCAACGTAACTGAAGTCCCTCATCCCTGGAATAATTCTCGTAAATCTTTTCTGCACCCTCTCTAAGACCTTCACATCTTTCCTAAAGTGTGGTGCCCAGAATTGGACACAATACTCTAGTTGGGGCCGAACCAGTGTTTTATACAGGTTCAGCATAATTTCCACACTTTTGTACTCTATGGGGGAAAAATTCGGTTGATTTGCTCCTCCCGCTTCCAGTAGCACGCCGCTTCCCTCTTGGGCACTACCAGTGAATTTTGGGCACATGGTGCTAATTTTTTACTTTTAGCGCCCCGGCGAAGTTAGTGTCCCAAAGGGGGTGTGACCCAATTTTTCCCCCTATACCTCTATTCATGAAGCCCAGGATCCCGTAAGCCTTTTTAACCGCTTTCTCAACCTGTCCTGCCACCTTCAACGATTTGTGCACACAAGCCTCCAGGTCTCTCTGTTCGTGCACCCCCTTTAGAATTGTACCCTTTAGTTTATATGTCCTCTCCCCATGCTTTCTACTACAATGTATCACTTCCCACTTTTCTGCGTTAAATTTCATCTGCCACGTGTCCGCCCATTTCACCAGCCTGTCTATGTCTTCCTGAAGTCTATCACTATCCTCCTCACTGTTCACTATACTTTCAAGTTTTGTGTCATCTGCAAATTTTGAAATTCTGCCCTGTACACCCACGTCCAAGTCATTAATATATATCAAGAAAAGCAGTGGTCCTAGAACCGACCCCTGGGGAACACCACTGTATACGTTCCTCCAGTCCAAAAAACAACCGTTCACCACTACATTCTGTCTCCTATCACTTAGCCAATTCCGTATCCATGCTGCCACTGTCCCTTTTATTCCATGGGCTTCAACTTTGCTGGCAAGCCTATTATGTGGCACTTTGTCGAACGCCTTTTGGAAATCCATGTGCACTACGTCAACCGCATTGCCCTCATCAGCCCTTTCTGTTACCTCATCAAAGAACTCAATTAAGTTATGATGCGGAGATGCCGGTGTTGGACTGGGGTGGACAAAAATGAGAAGTCGCACAACACCAGGTTATAGTCCAACAGTTTTATTTGAAATCACAAGCTTTCGGAGCTGCTGCCTCTTCGTCAGATAAAGGTACCTTTACCTGACGAAGGGGCAGCAGCTCCGAAAGCTCGGAATTTTAAATAAAACTATTGGACTATAACCTGGTGTTGTGCGACTTCTCAATTAAGTTAGTTAAACATGATTTGCCTTTAAGAAATCTGTACTGGCTTCCCTTAATTACTCCACACTTGTCCAAGTGACTGTTAATTTTGTCCCTGATTACTGTTTCTAAAAGCTTCCCCACTACCGAGGTCAAACTGGCTGGCCTGTAGTTGCTGGGTTTATCTTTACACACTTTTTTGAACAATGGTGTAACATTTGCAATTCTCCAGTCCTCTGGCACCACCCCCGTATCTAGGGAGGATTGGAATATTATGGCCAGTACCTCCGTGGTTTCCTGCCTCAATTCCTTCAGCATCCTAGGATGCATCCCATCCGCTCCTGGTGACTTAGAATCATAGAATCATAGTTACAGCTCGGAAGGAGGCCATTTCGGCCCATCGTGTCTGCGCCGGCCAACAAAGAGCTATCCAGCCTAATCCCACTTCCCAGCTCTTGGTTCGTAGCCCTGCAGATTACAGCAACCCAAGTGCACATCCAAGTACTTTTTAAATGTGGTTAGGGTTCTGCCTCTACCACCCTTTCAGGCAGTGAGTTCCAGACCTCCACAATCCTCTGGGTAAAGAAATTTCCCCTCAAATCCCCTCTAAACCATCCACCAATTACTTTAAATCTGTGCCCCCTGGTTTTTGACCCCTCTGCTAAGGGAAATAGGTCCTTTCTATCCACTTTATCTCAGCCCCTCATAATTTTATACACCTCAATAAGGTCTCCCCTCAGCGTCCTCTGTTCCAAGGCAAGCAGACCCAGCCTATCCAGTCTTTCCTCATAGCTAAGATTCTCTACTCCCGGCAACATCCTTGTAAATCTCCTCTGTACCCTCTCTAGTGCAATCACATCTTTCCTGTAATGTGGTAACCAGAACTGCACGCAGTACTCTAGCTGAGGCCTAACTAGTGTTTTATACAGTTGAAGCATAACCCCCCTGCTCTTGTATTCTATGCCACGGCTAATAAAGGCAAGCATTCCGTATGCCTTCTTAACCACCTTATCTACCTGGCCTGCTACCTTCAGGGATCTGTGGCCATGCACTCCAAGGTCCCTTTGTTCCTCTACACTACTCAGTGTCCTACCATTTAATGTGTATTCCCTTTCCTTGTTAGCCCTCCCCAAATGCATTACCTCAAACTTCTCTGGATTGAATTCCATTTGCCACTGTTCTGCCCACCTGACCAATGTATTGATATCTTCCTGCAGTCTACAGCTTCCTCCTTCAGTATCAACCACGCACCCGATTTTAGTATCATCTGCAAACTTCTTAATCATACCCCCTATATTCAAGTCAAGATCGTTGATATATACCACAAAAAGCAAGGGACCTAGTATTGAGTCCTGCAGAACCCCACTGGAAACAGCCTTCCAGTCACAAAAACACCCATCAACCATTACCCTCTGCTTCCTGTCTCCGAGCCAGTTTTGAATTCAACTTGGCACTTTGCCCTGGATCCCATGGGCTTTTAACTTCGTGACTAGTCTGCCATGTGGAACCTTATCAAAAGCCTTGCTAAAGTCCATATACACTACATCAAACACACTACCCTCATCCACCCTCCTTGTTACCTCCTCAAAAAATTCAATCAAGTTTGTCAGACATGACCTTCCCTTAACAAATCCGTGCTGACTATCCTTGATTAATCCATGTCTTTCTAAATGAAGATTTATCCTGTCCTTCAGAATTCTTTCCAATAATTTTCCCACCACCGAGATTAGGCTGACTGGCCTGTTATTACTCGGTCTATCCTTTTCACCCTTTTTAAACAAGGGCACCACATTCGCAGTCCTCCAGTCCTCCGGCACCACACCTGAAGCCAGAGAGGATTGAAAAATGATGGTTAGGGCCTCTGCTATTTCCTCTTTTGCTTCGCTTAACAGCCTGGGATACATTTCATCCGGGCCTGGGGATTTATCCACTTTTAAAGTTGCTAAACCACTTAATACTTCCTCTCTCACTATGTTTATTTTATCTAATATTTCACACTCCTCCCCCCTGATAGCAATGTCTGCTTCGCCCCTCTCCTTTGTGAAAACTGATGCAAAGTATTCATTAAGGACCCTACCGACGTCTCCTGCCTCCACACACAGATTACCCTCATGATCTCTAATAGGCCCTACCCTTTCTTTAGTTATGCTCTTACTCTTAATATATTTATAAAACATCTTTGGGTTTTCTTTGATTTTACTTGCCAATAATTTTTCATGTTCTCTCTTTGCTTTCCTAATATTCTTTTTAATTACACCCCTGCACTTTCTGTACTCCTCTAAAAATTCTGGAGTATTTAGCCCTCGGTATCTGTCATACGCCTTCCTTTTTTTCTTTATCCTACCCTGTATGTCCATAGACATCCAGGGGGCTCTAGATTTGTTGGTCCCACCATTTTTCCTTAAGGGCACATATTTGGTCTGAACCCTTCGGATCTCCTCCTTGAATGCCTCCCACTGCTCTGACACTGATTTACGTTCAAGTAGCTGTTTCCAGTCCACTGTGGCTAAATCCCCCCTGAGCTTAGCAAAATATGCTTTACCCCAATTTAGAATTTTTATTCCTGGTCTATCCTTGTCCTTTTCCATAACTACCTTAAATCTAACAGAATTATGGTCATTATCACCAAGATGCTCCCCCACTGATACGCCTTCTACCTGCCCAGCTTCATTGCCTAAAATTAAGTCCAGAACCGTCCCCTCCCTTGTTGGGCTTGCTACATACTGGCTAAAAAAGTTCTCCTGGATGCATTTTAGGAATTCCGCACCCTCTATACCCTTCACACTAATTTTATCCCAGTTAAAAATGGGGTAGTTGAAATCCCCTACTATTACTGCCCTATAGTTTTTGCACTTCTCAGAAATTTGTCTACATGTTTGTTCTTCTATCTCCCTCTCACTGTTTGGGGGTCTGTAGTACACTCCCAGCAGTGTGATCACCCCTTTTTTGTTTTTCAATTCGACCCATATGGACTCATTTGATGATCCCTCCAACATATCATCCCTCCTCACTACTTTAAGTACAGCCAGCCTTTCTAATACCTCCTCTTTATCAATTTTTATCCTATCAAGTATCTCCACTACCTCCTCCTTCACTGTGTCTATGGCAGCATCCTCTTCCTTGGTGAAGACAGATGCAAAGTACTCGTTTAGTACCTCAGCCATACCCTCTGCCTCCATGCATAGGTCTCCTTTTTGGCCCCTAGTCGGCCCCACCCCTCCTCTTACTCCCCTTTCACTATTTATATGCCAAAAGAAGACCTTTGGATTACCTTTTATGTTGGCTGCTATTCTATTCTCATACCCTCTCTTTGCCCCTCTTATTTTCTTTTTCACTTCTCCTCTGACCTTTCTATATATAGCCTGATTCTCAGATGTATTTGCAACCTGACATCTGCTTCTTCATATTCTCTATCTGTTTCGTCATCCAGGGAGCCCTGACTTTAGTTGCCCTGCCTTTCCCCCTAGTGGGAATGTACCTGAACTATTTCCTCTTTAAAGGCAGCCCATTGTTCCGTTACAGTTTTGCCTGCCAATCTTTGATTCCAGTTTACTGGGGCCAGATCCGTTCCCATACCACTGAAGTTGGCTTTCCCCTAGTTAAACATTTTTACTCTAGATTTCTCCGTCCTTTTCCATAACTAATCTAAACCTTATGATACTATGATCACTGTTCCCTAAATGTTCACCTACTGACACTTGCTCCACCTGACCTACCTCATTCCCCAGAACCAGTTCCAGCATTGCCGCCTCCCTCATCGGGCCGGAAACGTACTGATCAAGAAAGTTCTCCTGAACACACTTCAGAAATTTTTCCCCTTCTCTGCCCTTTACACTATTACGATCCCAGTCTATATTAGGATAGTTGAAGTCCCCCATTATTACTACTCTATAGTTCTTGCACCTCTCTGTAATTTCTCTGCAAATTTGCTCCTCGGTATCTTTCCCACTATTTGGTGGTCTATGCAATACACCTAGTAGTGTAATGGCACCTCTATTATTTCTTAACTCTAGCCATATAGATTCTGCCCTTGACCCCTCCAGGACATCCTCCCTCTCCAGCACTGTAACATTCTCCTTGACCAATACTGCCACACCACCTCCTATCTTTCCTGAACACCTTATAACCATGATGCGGAGATGTTGGACTGGGGTGGACAAAAGTGAGAAGTCGCACAACACCAGGTTATAGTCCAACAGTTTTATTTGAAATCACAAGCTTTCGGAGCTGCTGCCCCTTCGTCAGGTGAAGTGAAGGAATACGAATCGGCAAAGCATATATTGACAGAGAACAATGCCTGTGCGGCGTACAATGTCAGACGACTACAGTTAATCTGTCTGACTGCCTTTTATCACACCTCGGCAGAGAAACAATCAGGTCAGTCAGGAAGGCACCACATCAAAGACATAGCAAGATACAACTGAGACAATGAGGTGGGGTCACAGGGGGTCTAATGTGTCATTTGCAGTCTGTATGGAAAACCATAAACTTTAAACTTTTTACTTTTTTTTACTGGAAATCACATCTGTGAACAAGCCAACGACGACTCGAGTCTGGATGACTCTATGTCATGTAGCATGACATGAACCCAAGATCCCGGTGGAGGCCATCTTCATGGGTGCGGAACTTGGCTATCTGTTTCTGCTCGACAATTTTACGTTGTCGTGTGTCTCGAAGGCCGCCTTGGAGAACGCTTACCCGAAGATCCGAGGCTGAATGTCCTTGACTGCTGAAGTGTTCCCCGACTGGGAGGTAACAATCCTGCCTGGCGATTGTTGCGTGGTGTCCGTTCATACGTTGTCTCAGTGTCTGCATGATCTCGCCGATGTACCATGCTCCGGTGCATCCTTTCCTGCAACGTATGAGGTAGACAACGTTGGCCGAGTCACATGAGTATGTACCATGTGCCTGGTGGGTAGTGTCCTCATGTGTGCTGATGGTATCTGTGTTGATGATCTGGCATGTCTTGCAGAGGTTGCCGTGGCAGGGTTGTGTGGTGTCGTGGTCGCTGTTCTCCTGAAAGCTGGGTAATTTGCTGCGAACTATGGTACTTTTGAGGTTAGGCGGCTGTTTGAAGGCGAGTAGTGGAGGTGTGGGGATGGCCTTAGCGAGGTGTTCGTCGTCATCGATGACATGTTGAAGGCTGTGAAGAACATGGCGTAGTTTCTCCGCTCCGGGGAAGTACTGGACGACGTAGGGTACCCTGTTGGTTGTGTCCCGTGTTCGCCTTCTGAGGAGGTCTATGCGATTTTTCGCTGTGGCCCGTCGGAACTGTCGATCGATGAGTCGAGCGTCATATCCCGTTCTTACGAGGGCGTCTTTCAGCGTCCGTAAGTGTCCATCGCGTTCCTCCTTGTCTGAGCAGATCCTGTGTATTCACAGGGCTTGTCCATAGGGGATGGCTTCTTTAACGTGGTTAGGGTGGAAGCTGGAGAAGTGGAGCATTGTGAGGTTGTCTGTGGGGTTGCGGTAGAGTGAAGTGCTGAGGTGTCCGTCTTTGATGGAGATTTGTGTGTCCAAGAATGAAACCGATTCTGAGGAGTAGTCCATGGTGAGTTTGATGGTGGGATGGAACTTGTTGATGTTATCGTGTAGTCTTTTCAGTGATTCTTTGCCGTGGGTCCATAGGAAGAAAATGTTGTCGATGTATCTGGTGTATAGTGTTGGTTGGAGGTCCTGTGCAGCGAAGAAGTCTTGCTCGAACTTGTGCATGAAGATGTTGGCGTATTGGGGTGCGAATTTGGTCCCCATGGCTGTTCCGTGTGTTTGGGTAAAAAACTGGTTGTCAAAGGTGAAGACATTGTGGTCAAGGATGAAACGGATGAGTTGTAGGATGGCGTCTGGAGATTGGCTGTTGTTGGTGTTGAGTACTGAGGCTGTCGCAGCGATGCAATCATCGTGGGGGATACTGGTGTAGAGTGCCGATACGTCTATCGTGGCGAGGAGTGTTCCTGGTTCAACTGGTCCATGGGTGCTGAGTTTCTGTAAGAAGTCTGTGGTGTCGCGATAGAAGCTGGGGGTTCCCTGTACGATGGCTTTCAGGATGCCCTCGACGTATCCAGAGAGGTTCTCACACAGGGTTCCATTGCCTGAACACTTCAGCAGTCAAGGACATTCAGCCTCGGATCTGCGGGTAAGCGTTCTCCAAGGCGGCCTTCGAGACACACGACAATGCAAAATCATCAAGTAGAAACTGATAGCCAAGTTCAGCACCCATGAGGACGGCCTCAACCGGAATCTTGGGTTCATGTCACGCTACATGACGTAGAGTCATCCAGACTCGAGTCGTCGTTGGCTTGTTCACAGATGTGATTTCCAGTAAAAAAAAGTAAAAAGTTTAAAGTTTATGGTTTTCCATACAGACTGCAGCATTTGACACATTAGACCCCCTGTGACCCCACCTCATTGTCTTAGTTGTATCTTGCTATGTCTTTGATATAATGCCTTCCTGACTGACCTGATTGTTTCTCTGCCGAGGTGTGATAAAAGGCAGTCAGAAAGATTAACTGTAGTCGTCTGACATTGTACGCCGCACAGGCATTGTTCTCTGTCTATATATGCTTTGCCGATTCGTATTCCTTCACTTCACCTGACGAAGGAGCAGAGCTCCGAAAGCTTGTGATTTCAAATAAAACTGTTGGACTATAACCTGGTGTTGTGCGACTTCTCACCTTATATCCAGGAATATTTAATACCAAATCCTGCTGTTTTTTGAACCAGGTCTCAGTTATTGCCACAGCATCATATTCCCATGTGGCTATTTGTGTCTGCAGCTCACTTACCGTGTTTACTACGCTTCGTGCGTTCACATACACTGTAAACACATCTTAGACCATTCTGTATTATCTCTTAGTTTGACCCCACCTAATACCTTACTATTTCTTACTTTAGTGCTCCCTGCATCTCCCAATCCTTTGAGCACTTTATTTCCTCTTTCTAATGTTACATCCTGGTGCCCATCCCCCTGCCAAATTAGTTTAAACCCTCCCCAACAGCACTAGCAAACCTCCCCGCGAGGATATTGGTTCCGGCCCTGTTGAGGTGCAACCTGTCCGGCCTGTACAGGTCCCACCTCCCCCAGAACCGGTCCCAATGTCCCAGGAATCTAAAGCCCTCACTCCTGCACCATCTCTCCAGCCACTCATTCATCTGCACTATCCTCCTATTTCTATAGTGTAGCACCAGCTTTCTGGCCATTTTTATGAATCATATTTTATATCCAAAACCCCAAGAAAGAACTGTACTGTTGGGCAAGTTTGTGGGAGTGGCTTAGGGAATAGGATTGCAAGCCAGACCAACCTGACTAAGGTGCATTCATACGCAAACGGCCATCTCACACTGACAGGCTGGCTGGAAGGGAACCCAGGCCGATTGACGTCGTCACCATCTAACATGATTACTGGGAACAATACCCTGAGAGGTAACTCAGAGACACTATGCCCTCACATCAATAAAGCACAGTCCCAACCGAAACTGGTGGGAGGCAGGAAATGGCCAGGCCATTGTCTTCCAGGAGATAAGCCAGTTAAGCAAGTTCGGTTTGAGATTACCTGCTAATGGGGGCCATCAACTCAGGAAACGACAGACATCCAGTAATCAGCACTCATTGTCTCTCCAGGTGCCAGGCCTGGGAGCGGGGAAACGGAATATCATTTTTTACAAAGATTTCAAAGGTCATGAGCCACTCCAGGCCACAGGGGGGTCCAGACAGATCACCTGAGTCAATACATCAATCAGTATTGGCGGGAGAAAAGGTGATGGGTTTTGGGTATATAAGGAACTGTTCGAGGGCTGCTCTCGCTCTCTCTCTCTCTTCTCCTCAGCATCAATCTACAGCGAGTCTCCCGAGTGGGGCTCGGCTCGACGGAACACTGCCAGAAGCTGAGCGCTGCTCTTCATCCCTCATCAACGGACCTCGACTCAAACTGGAACTTGGATACCACGTCGATGGTACGGAACCAGGAGCGAGACGTACAGGAAGAAGCTGCAAGCAAGACAACGGGCAATCGGGGTGAGCATATTGCCTGCGCCCACACATCCACAAGACCACTTAGCTGTGTGAGGGGGTGATTGTAAGTCCCAACCGAACCTTAGAGGGGTTTAGTGCTGGGGTCCTGTGTTAGTTTATTTCACGGGGGGGGGGGGGGTTCTTTTATTAGACCATGGTAATTTAGCGCTGTATGGCTTGTTGGACAAGCCAGGGTTGTATTGTTTTGTACTGTTACGAGTGTTATTGTTAATCCTATTAAACACAATACGGTTGAGCTCAAACAGGTGTCCGAGTCTGATCTGTTCCATATAATCCCTATCATCCAGAACTTGTAGTAAGAGGTGTGTTTTCGGTGCGCCCGAGAAAACCACTTACAATAGTCACTAGCGCATGGCACCAGGTACAATTGGGTACAATTCCCGGGATAGCCCTAGAACACCCCCAACGTTGTTGGCGGGTGGAAGAAGCCCCTTTTGCCACCTCGGCAGCGCCATTTTCAGCGAGTGTTGTGTGGGGTGGAAGCTGGAGGATCTGGTGTAATGGAATAGCCATATTTCAGAAAAATACATCATCCTTTAAACAGATTTGATAATATTAAAACATGACAAACTGGGGTTAAAAATCTAAAAGCCTCGGCGACACAGGCCGTAAAACAGAAATACAGGCTTATGAGATAATGGTTTGTTAACACAAAGCTGTGAACACAAGCTTTGAAATGGGAAATCGGTTTGTAAATACAGAGACAAAGCCCCTATTGAAGCAAACCATTGGCGGTTCCTCTATGTCTAGAGTTTGGAACCAACACAATAGAATGACCCAAGTAAAGTGTTATAATCTAACACGTCGAACAGGTGCACGGAACATTAAAAAAACCAAGTGCCTTTGAAAAGATGATATCAAGTAAAAGAAATGCCTGTCGTAAAATAGTTTTATGTTAAACTTAGAAACAGGAAACACGATGAAATATGCAACCAATTGAGATAGCAAGAAAACAAGTAAACACCCTAAGAGAAGTGTTTTCAATTTACAAGTTGTAAAATATACCTACAGAAAGGCTTTGAAAATATAATATCAATAGATGACACCAAGCAATTACATAGGGCTGGATTTTCATTGACCCGTGGAGGTGGGTTTTGGAGGCGTGTGGGGGGTTAAAATTGTGAAAACTGGCGGGCAGGCGCAAGCCCGCCTCCATCCCGCCTCCACGCAATTTTCATTAAATCATGTCTGCTGGTCCCGACTCTGTCCCGCCTTTAAGAGGCGGGATAGGCTGTTAAGGCCTTTAATAAGCATTAAATTGGCTCTATAATGCCAGTTTGAAAGGCCTTTGTGATTTTAACCCTTGTTCTACGTGAAGCACGCCTGTTCTCAACCACGATTGTGAAACCTGGCGGGAGCACATTTGGGGCTGGCTGGCCGGCTGAGGGGATGCATATATGGACGGCTATGTGGAGGAAGAGACATATCTGGGAGTGGTGGTGTAAAAATATCTGGGAGCAGACTTAGAGCTGCTGCACATTTTGCATCCAGGTCCTCTCACAGCAAAGGCCAGGCAGCGTTTGAAGACATTCAATGTAATAGTGGACCTATCCACTTGTGCTCCCGCCAGGTTTCACTGTCGTGTTTCACATCAGGCGTGCTTCATGTCAGAAAAGGGTTAAACTAGCTAAAATATTTCAAAATGGCATTACAGAGCCAATTTAGGGCTTGTTAAAGGCTTTAATGGCCTCTCCCGCCTCTTGGAGGCGGGACGGAGTCGGGAACACCGCACACGATTTTATCAAAATTGCGTGGAGGCGGGATGGGGTCGGGACCCCCGAATCTGCAACTTTAACCCCCCACACGCCTCCAAACCCGACTCCACGGGTCATTGAAAATCCAGCCCGAAAAGTGGATAGCACAACCCCAACCCGCCCCAGTATCAAAATTCAGCCCATTGTGTTTGTATTGAAAATGGAATAGTTAGGAGACACGACGTCTGGCTTACAAGTAGTTAAGTGATATTAGAAATTCAATAGAAAGACTTCCTAAGAATCACATCAAATAAATACTACTGTCATATTGTTTTTTATGATGGTTTTTGAAACACCTAAACAGGAGACAAGTCTAAAAGCTAACAGCTGATATGACAACAAAGAATAGAAGAAAGTCAGCAAAGAATGACTTGAAACAATTAGCTTACATAAGCAGGAAAACTTCAAAGGATAAATCACCAAAAAAAAAAAAAAAATAAGAGCTTTTCAGATGGAAAGTCAGAAGTCGCTGGGAAGGCAAGCGTTTCTCAACGTCACAGGCACGCTCTGTAAGGTTACAATTCTGAGTCTCGGGTAATCAAGGTATTTGATTTTGGTGGATATTCTGGATTAAGAAATAAGTAGAAGTGTGGAAATGTAACAAAGTTAAGATTTGAGAATAAGGATCTCTGAGAATAAGAAAATGTAAGCTATTTGTATTTTGAACTATTGACTTAAGATATTCTGGATTAAGAAATAAGTAGAAGTGTGGAAATGTAATGAAGTTAAGATTTGAGAATAAGGATCTCTGATAAAAAATGTAAGCTATTTGTATTTTGAACGGTTAAAGTTGCAATTGCCATAACAGATGTTAACTAATTGTCGGTTCTTTAATAAATCTATATATTTTAAAATTGTCTCAAAGAGTATTTCTGTATCATCTTGCGAACTCAAATTTCTGTACACTCAAAGGAGTTGCAGAATTCTGGGGGGTATTCCGGACCCTCATAATATCCGGAAGGTTACAGTCTAGTTAAACTTATTAAAAGTACTAACATCTTTAGACCGTTTCTTTCCTTTAGGGAGAGGTAGTCTGACCTTTAGACCCAATTAAGCGTCTTATAGGATCCGGCTACTGCTAACTTTAGTTGAAGGTAAACGTCTGGGGAATACGCCTGATCTGGGGTAGTCCGAAAGGGCTAGGACTTATAATTATCCCTTCACTGGGACCTGTCCCGACTGCAGTCTCTCCCGTTGGGATCACAAACGGACCCTGGAACTTCCATTCCTGTTGGAGTAAATAAAATTTGGCACATCTGATGTGTCTCCACACTTCATTTGGGAGTAATGCTGTTGTATTCAAGGGTCCTGAGCTATGAGCAATGGTGGCCTTGTTTATTTGGCCAGGCTATGGGCCCATATTCAGATTACTGTTCTGTGCTGGATGTTTCAGTCACTTAAGTGCCTTTAAGAGTCTGCCATTAGACTATGGCTGGAGTGATTGGTTGGTTCTGCAGATCATAGAATTTTACAGCAAAGATGGATGCCATTTGGCCCATCGTGCTATGCTGGCTCTCTGACAGGGCTATCCTCTTAGTCACATTCCCCTGTCCCCTTTTAAATGTTTCTTTTTCAAATATTTGTCCACTTCCCTTTTAAAAGCTACTCTGGATCCGGCTTCCTCCTCTGATGGAGCTTTCCAAACCGTAACAGTCCCTCTGAATAAAAAAAAAATTCTTCCAACCTCTTCATTTGTTTTTTTGGACATAATCTTATATTTATTCTAGTGACTGACCGGCTCACCAGCAGAAATAGATTTTCCCAATTTATCTCATCAAAACTCCTCATCATTTTGAACACCTCTATTGGATTAGCAGAAACTCGCCACGGTGATTAATTCGATTTGGGGGCGTGGCCAGTTGTGTGGGCGGGGCTGGCTTCCAGCGCGATGCCGTGAGGTTTTTTAAACTAGCGCAAAAGTGCGCAGAAACTTGATTGGATGTAACTTGCGCTTAAAATTCCTCGATCTTTTGCGCTAATTTGGCGCGAACCTCGCAGAAACTCCAGGCCAAGGAGTTCGATTTCACAACTTGACATGTTGGTGACTGAACCCTTGACATCTAGGGTTGCCTTAACCACCAGATTACTGCATCACTGTGCTGCCCACTTTCTGCTCATAGTTAGGAGAATGCCTCACCTGTACTGACCATTGTAGTTGGACACACAGGCCTGTTTGGAAGGCAAGATATTGGGCAGTGGCGTGGGAGGCAGCCCAGTCTCTTCTGATGATTTTTTCTGTGGCTGCCTTGGTTGTGTATTTTTATGTATTTCAGACATAGATTTATTTGCAAGATCTTTCGAGCCTGATGCACATCCTGATCAAACCCGATTTCTCATTCCCAGTAAACTTAATCCTTGGTAATTGTTGTGACATGAATTGGTTTCTGCAATTTGAAATTCAATCGTCGAATCAAAGTCCCATAGAAAGGATCCTCATATCGCTATAAGAATCTCATTCAAACAAATTGGTTTATTGGCAATGCAGTGAGGCTGCTTACTGATTAGGGTCAGAGGTTCAAATCTAGCAGATGGCTCCGTGTCGCAGTTCAGTGGGAGAAAGAGAATTGTATTGATGTTTGAACAATTGAGCGACAATACATGCTGATGTTACCTGAACAAGGCGATGTTCATAGAATCATAGAATCATAGAGTGATACAGCACAGAAGGAGGCCATTCGGCCCATCGTGTCTGTGCCGGCTCTTTGAAAGAGCTCTCCAATTAGTCCCACTCCCCTGCTCTTTCCCCATAGCCCTGCAAATTTTTCCCCTTCAAATATTTATCCAATTCCCTTTTCAAAGTTACTATTGAATCTGCTTCCACCGCCCCTTAAGGCAGTGCATTCCAGATCGTAACAACTTGCTGCTGAAAGTCCAGATACACAACATCAACCACACTACCCTCATCAATCCTCTTCATCAAAGAACTCAATCAAGTTAGTCAAAAATGATTCGCCTTTAACAAATCCGGCTGACTTTCATTATAAACCCATATTTTACCAAGTGTCAATTAAATTTGTCTTGGATTATTGTCTCTAAAAGTCTTCCCACCACCGCTGTCAGGCTGATTGGCCTGTAGTTGCCTAATTTATTGTGTCAGCTGTGTCTCAGTGGGTAGCACCCTCGCTTCTGAGTCAGAAGGTTGTGGGTTCAAGTCCCACTCCAGGGACTTGAGCACAAAAATCCAGGCTGACACTCCAGTGCAGTACTGAGGAAGCGCTGCACTGTCGGAGGTGCCGTCATTTGGATGACACATTAAACTGAGGCCCCGTCTGCCATCTCAGGTGGACATAAAAGATCCCGTGGCAGTATTCGAAGAAGAGCAGGGGAGTTCTTCCCGGTGTCCTGGCCAATATTTACCCCTCAATCAACATCACTAAAAGCAGATTAACAGGTCATTATCACATTGCTGTTGGTGGGAGCTTGCTATGTGCAAATTGGCTGCTGCGTTTCCTACATTACAAAAGTGAATACTCTTCAAAAAGTACTTCATTGGCTGCAAAGCGCTTTGGGATGTCCGGTGGTTGTGAAAGGTGCTATACAAATGCAGGTCTTTCTCTCCCTTTTATTGAACAGGGGTGTAACATTTGCAATCTTCCAGTCCTCTGGCACCATCCCCATATCGAAGGAGGATTGGAAGATTGTGGCCAGAGCCTCTGCTATCTCCACCCTTACTTCCCTCAGTAACCTAGGATGCATCCCATCCAGACCGGGTGACTTATCAACTTTGAGGACTGCCAACCTTTTAAGTACCTCCTCTTTATCTATTTTTATCCTATCCAATTCCTCTACTGCCTCCTTCTTTGCTGCTACATTGGCAGCATCCTCTTCTCTAGTGAAGACAGATGAAAAGTACTCATTTAGTACCTCAGCCATGCCTGCTGCTTCCACAAGAAGATCTCATTTTTGGTCCCATATTGGGCCCACCCTTCCTTTGACTACCCTTTTACTATTTCTATATTTATAAAAGACTTTTGGGTTCCCTTTTATGTTACCCGCTAATCTATTCTCATACTCGCTCTTTGTCCCGCTTATTCCCTTTTTTAGATCTGCCCTGTACTTTCTGTATTCAGTTTGGTTCCCTATTGAATTATGAACCTGACATTTATCATAAGCCTCCTTTATCTGCCTCATTTTAATCTCTATATTTTAGTCATCCAGGGAGCTCTAGCTTTGGATGTCCTTCCTTTCCTCCTTGTGGGAATGTGGCTACTCCGTACCCGAACCATCTCTTTGAAAACTCCCATTGTTCAATTACTGTTTCACCTGCCAATCTTTGATTCTAATCCACCTGGGCCAGATCCCTTTTCAACTCACTGAAGTTATGTGAGTATTGTGAGTATTTTCACATTTAATTTTTTTTGTCCCTTTCCATAACTATTCGAAACCTGATATTATGATTACTGTTCCCCAAATGCTCCTCCGCTGAAACATGCTCCACTTGCCCCACTTAATTCCCGAGAACTCGATCCAGAACTGCTTCCTCCCTCATTGGGCTGGAAACACACAGACCAAATAAGTTCTCTTGTACACATTTCAGGAATTCCTCTCTGCCCTTTATACTGTTACTAACCCAGTCTATATTACAATATTTGAAGTCCCCCATTATCACTACTCTAATGTTCTTGCATCTTTCTGCAATTTGCCTCAAATTTTGCTCCTCTATCTCCCCTTCCCACTATCTGGTGGTCTATAGTACACACCCAGCAGCATAATAGAATTATATTCCACCACAATCTGTAACCTGGCACATCCCTCACTCTACCATTACCATCAAGCCAGGTGACCAACCCTGGTTCAATGAGAAGTGTAGAAGAGCATGCCAGGAGCAGCACCAGGCCTATCTGAATATTTCTGAACTGTTCTTTATTCTAATGCTGTTTTTCTCCCCCAGTCCTCTGTGCACCTTGTATCTCCTCTCTAATGCTTCATCCTGGTGCCCCTACCCTTGCCAAATTAGTTTAAACCTTCCCCCACAGCACTAGAAAACGTCCCTGTGAGGACGTTGGAAAAAGGAACGCTTGTGCTCGATAACTTACACTGGCTGCCATAGGCTGTCATAAAGATAGCCCTGGAATCACAGCTTGTCAGCCAAGTGTGTCTGTCAGTGAGACTCGTGAGAAAGCAAGAAAGCAATCAATCAACCTGAAATGTTAACTCTGTTTCTCTCTCCACAGATGCTGCCTGACCTGCTGAGTGTTTCCAGCATTTTCTGTTTTTATTTTAGATTTCCAGCATCCGCAGTATTTTGCTTTTGTACTTGCATTTATACAGCGCCTTTCATGATCTCAGGACATCCCAAAGTGCTTTACAGTCAATGAAGTACTTTTTGAAGTGTAGTCACTGTTGTAATGTGGGAAACGCGGCAGCTAATTTGCGCACAGCAAGCTCCCACAAATAGCGATGTGATAACGAACAGGTAATCTGTTTTTGGTGTTGGTTGAGGGATAAATATTGGCCAGGACACCGGGGAGAACTCCCCTGCTCTTCTTCGAAATAATGTCATGGGTCCTTTCAGGTCCGTCTGAGAGGGCAGACAGGCCCTCAGTCATCTGAGGATGATGGCACCTCCCACTGTGCAGCGCTCCCTCAGTACTGCACTGGACTGTCAGTCTGGGTTATGAGCTCAAGTCTCTGGAGTGGGACTCAAACCCGTGACCTTCTGACTCAGAGGCAAGAGTGCTACCCACTGAGCCACGGCTGACACTTGGGCTGATAACGGGCGTCCAATCTGATACCACCCGTTTTACACTATCGCCAAAGGATAAAATGACGCCCACTGAGATTTGAAATATGTTGTGTTGACCCAGGTTAAGATGATGAACGTGATGCCTCTTCTGTTTGGATGCTGGCTGACCCCCTCTCCTGGACAAACTTATATCATGAGGAAAGGTTCCTTGAATCGTTTAAAGACTGTCACTCAAACAAATTGTTTATTTATTAATGTAGTAACAAGTCCCACTACTGTACTGCCAATACACAAATGAGTTTAAATGATAATCTTATAATGATTGAAAGGGCCTGTCTACGGGGCTTTTATTCAGGGATGTGATGTCTCTTGTGTTCGGCGCTGACTGACCCCTCTCCGAAACAAGAGACAGTGGGGTCCTTTTTTTGTGATAGTGTAAAATGGGTGAGAGCGAGTTGGCAACTCCTTTTACACAACTATTGATTTTCGTTTACTTTGAAGTTGACTTTTCCAAACAGGTTGATTCTGTATTGTCAGATCAGCATAAGAATTTCTGCACCTCCTTCTTTGCAGCTAAATATTCCACTGCCCCAGGATAATCCAGGAAGGTAAGGGCAATTTAAAACTCCTCTTCTCAACAACAACTTGCCTCCTCTGATCTCCCTTCTCTGCTCCCTCGATCCTCACGCCCAACTTCAAAAGCAAGGAGCTCATGGACTTTCTTCATCTCGACAATTGAGGCCATCCATTTGGCTGACTCAGTTTCCTTCTCTTCTTCCACCAGCCTAACACCCTCAACCATCCTCCAACCCAGCCTAGACTTCCTATCACTGTGTAGCCTCCCTGCCAGCTCCTACCTAGGCCTCGTCAGACTCATCTCTTCCATAAAAGACAATTCCTACCCCTTGACTGCCTCCTGAATGCACAACTAACTTTCTTTGGCCCATTACAAGCTGTCATCGTCAATCACTTCCTTTTTTCTCAGGCTCTGCTGCTGGCCTTCATCACTTCCACTCCTCAAAGAGTCAATCTTCAACCCTTCCATCCTCTTCAGCTGCTACCCTCATCTCGAACCTCTCGATGATCCTTGAAGGAATTGCTACCATCAAACTCAGCACTCACCATTCCCATTATTCCCCATTCAATTCCCTTTAGTTCATTTCTGATCTGCCATAGCACCGAGTCTGCTGTGGGCAATGTCATGAACAACAGCCCTTTGTAACTGCAACACTGACGCACTCTCTCTCCTGGTCCTTCTCAACTTCTACTCAACTCCATCCTCCTCCATCGTCTCTCCTCCATCCTCCACCACCATGGTCCTGCCTTTGCTTAAGCCCTGATTTTAACTCTCTGCGCCCGATGAGAATGGGGTGTGTAGAGGGTTAAAATACTTGCAGCGACCTACTCACCCGATCTTCGCTGCCCTCGCGCTTACACTATTTTAACAGGCATGTTCTGGCCAGCCAGCGAAGGCCTCGCACCAGGCAGGTGAGGGCCTCATTGAAACCCGAAAGCTGCGGTCTGATGACATCATTAAAACCCCGGCGCCAAGGAGCAGCAGGCCCAGGAGAGGGCCGATAAAGGTAAGTACATTTCCTTTTGTAAAATGTTTCCTTGTGGGCCGGGAGGAGCGAGAGTGATCCTCCAGGCTTGACAAGGAAACCTAGGGCTCGGGCCTCCCTCCCCCAACAGGAATCGCCTAGCCACGTCCCCAGTCTCCACCATACCTGACTGAAGGTCTCCGCCAGGGCCTCCTGTCGCACTCCCACCCACTGGCCTGACGTCAATGGAACATTAGGAACATAGGAACAGGAGTCGGTCATTCAGCCCCTGGAACCTGTTCCGCTATTTTATTGATCATGGCTGCTCTTCACCTCAACTCCATTTACCCGCCTTTGCTCCATATCTCTTGATACCCTTGCCCAACAAAATCCATCGATCTCAGTCTTGAAAGCTCCAATTGTCACCATTATCCACAACTTTTTGGGGGTGAGAATTCCAGATTTCTACTACCTTTTGTGTGAAAAAGAATTGACGCTGGATTCGGTCAGGAGTCGGGCCTTGTGTATTGAAATGAGGCCCGGGTGGTAAAATTGTCCGGGTTTCATGTTGGCGCCTGCCCCACTAATGTCACACTCGCCCCAACAGACTCACGCTCACCCCAACAGACTCATGCTCGCCCCAACAGACTCACGCTCCTCCCAACAGACTCCCGCTCGCCCCAACAGACTCACGCTCGCCCCAACAGACTCACGCTCCCCCAAACAGACTCCCGCTCCCCCAAACAGACTCACGCTCGCCCCAACAGACTCACGCTCCTCCCAACAGACTCACGCTCGCCCCAACAGACTCACGCTCCTCCCAACAGACTCACGCTCGCACCAACAGACTCACGCTCGCCCCAACAGACTCACGCTCCCCCAAACAGACTCACGCTCGCCCCAACAGACTCACGCTCCTCCCAACAGACTCACGCTCCCCCAAACAGACTCACGCTTGCCCCAACAGACTCCCGCTCCCCCCAACAGACTCTCGCTCCCCCCAACAGACTCACGCTCGCCCCAACAGACTCACGCTCCCCCAAACAGACTCACGCTCCTCCCAACAGACTCACGCTCCTCCCAACAGACTCCCGCTCACCCCAACAGACTCACGCTCCCCCAAACAGACTCACGCTCGCCCCAACAGACTCTCGCTCGCCCCAACAGACTCTCGCTCGCCCCAACGGACTCACGCTCGCCCCAACAGACTCACGCTCGCCCGCAGTTAAAATCGGGGCTTTGGTTTAATTACTGCCTTCCCAACTCATCGACCACATCTCTTGCCCTCCCACTGTCATCGCAAGGTCCCATCCTTGGCCCCTCACTACTTGTGAACAATCTGCCCCTCAGTGAAACCATGCGGGGAATGTAACGGGTCTGTGCCAGTCTCCAGCAGCTCCTGATATGCTCCCTCTATTCTAGAGAGAGTAGGATCAAGCTGCAGTCACTCCCACAGTTGCCAACTCCCTCCCAGCAGCTCCTTCCTACTGAAGTCTGAGCAGCAATCGTTTAGCAAATCATTTCCAGCTGTCTGCTCAAAGCCGTATTGGAAGGAGAAATCTTGCAAAGTTGGACTGCTTTCGTGATCAGTGAGCCAGAACACTGCACAAACACAGATACCGCACTTTAAGCTTGAGCAGTCTGTTCAGTGCTGAACTCTTGTACCGTTTGCCCCATCCGATGCCCTTTAAAAGCAAACAGCTCCATCCTAGAGACTGGCGAGAGCCGGCATCGCAGAGGCAGCGGGCGCCCCGGCCCAGAGAGCCGAGAATCACCAGCGATTGGTCCCCGAGCCGCGTCTCATTATTTGGGGTGAGCTGCCAATGCTGGTCGTGCCTCCACAGGCCGCTCGCTGGACAGGAGGCATCAGTCTCAGGGCTGCCTGCCTCACCTGGAGCGAGCCTCAGGCAAGTTCAGCGGGGTGGGGGGAGGGGGGGTGGTCAGGGAATGTTGGGGGGGTGGGGGTGTGGGCTGGGCGGGTGATGGGTGAACGATCGCTAGGACTGCAGAGTCGGGGGAAGCACTTGAAGAGTCCTGAGTGAGGCTGGCCCGACATCAGCCCCGATCATTAACTTTACACAGGGGTCCTTCAACAGACGTTAGGCCCCTCATTTACATATGCAGGGGGCCTAGCGCCTGTTTAAGGTGGTTGCCCGAGATGCCTAAGAAATGGGCCTCACGAATTTGGTACGGGGACCAACGCCTGCACAGATTGGCCGCGGGCCGTCCCATTGCTAAATTGGTCTGCTTTGTCCCCCCCCCCCCCAACCTTTTACATTCGAATACCTATTTCTGGCCCGTAGAGTTCTCACTAACACATTTTTGTGATTCTGGTTCTGTCTCCGAGACTGAGACTTTGTAAAGTCAAGGAGTCCTTGCAGATTCCCATATCATCAGCCCAGTCGGCAGAACAGCTTTGATAAAGGAACATGCTGCCCCAGCTTAGAAATCCTTGGCACAATATTCACTGTTTATTTTCTGCGTCTCGAAAGTTTTCTCCTTATTTCATGCTCACCTCTAAAGATTCTGATTCATTCTGCCAGGCCTCTGATGCTCAGCCAAGAGCTATACTGTTGAGCTTTGATAGTGAGTGCCAGAAGGCTGTTTGAACATGGAGGGCATCACAGTCAACTCCGATCATGCCCTGACCCCCCCCCCCCCCCCCACGCCCACACACTTACCCTCCAACAGGAGATCGTGATCAGGAGCTGAATTCCTGGCTGATAGTGCCCCTCCCACACCGATAGGCCTTGAATCTGATTGTAGCACATCAACTGATGCGTAGGTGCGATCAGCCAACTGGGCCCGTGTCCTGGCTAACATTTATCCTTCAATCAACACCTAAAAAACAGATGACCTTGTCACTTATCTCAATGCTGTTTGTGGGATTTTGCGGTGCACAAATTCATTGCTGCCATTCCTACATTACAACAGTGTCCAAAAGTACAGTCCCCACCGCATACACCGTCCCCGCGTGTCCAGGACAGCCGCCTATCTCGGGCTAATGGGGCTGACCATTTGCCAGTAACATAGGCGTCAATTACAAAGACGGTGCCTATAACGCATTAAGTGCGTCGGCCATTTCGGGCAGTTCAATTAAGTTCTCCAGACCTCGTTAATCCCCCATACTTACCGAATGAAAAACTGCCGCTGTTTTCAGGCAGAGTCGGGTTTCAAGCAGCTTCAATCAGCTGTTCACATCTTACTGGAATTTACCGTGTATCGCGGGCAAATCGCGTTACCGCCAACACGCCAGCGAGACGTGGTGGGGCCTGTACTTCATTGGCTGGGAACCATTTGGGGCGTCCTCAGGATATGAAAGGCGTTGTATAAACGCAACTTCATTATTTGGCACAGATCAAGTATCAAACAGCACACCTTCCTGTCTATGCTGCATGTGGGTACAGCAGGACATTCACTCAACTGACATTTGGGATTCCCGGGCCACTCCAGGAAGTGGGGGACGTTCCTGAGAGGATTTCAATCATTAGTTTTGTACGTACCATTCTGCCAACCCTACTGGGGACAGAGGCCTTACCGAAGTGTTGCCTGAGGAGCAGTGACAAGAGACAGAGGATGAGGTCAATGAGAAGCAGGCACCAACAGCAGCAGAGCAACCAGTGCAGGAGATTGCTGCTGCCTGGCTCCTATCGTGGCCTCCTTCCCCCCAGCTGAAGCCACCCCACCTGGATACATCTTCCACCATGTCCTCTACAAAACCGTAGACGGTTCCAGCTCACAAGGAGGTGATTCCAATCAAGGGAATGAAAATTGAGGTGGGCTGTAGAAGGGGCCAGCGATCTGTTCCACCAGATTACTGTCCAGGACGTGAAGATAAGAATCGACCTCACTGTGAAAATCGGTGTCCACTTCAAGGACACCCTCAAAGCCTCCTTGAAAAAGTGTAACATCCCCACTGACACCTGGGAATCCCTGGCCCAAGACCGCACAAAGTGGAGGAGAAGCATCCGGGAAGGTGCCGAATACCTCGAGTCTCTTCGCCGGGAGCAAGTGGAAGCCAAGCACAGGCAGCGCAAGGAGCGCACGTCAACCCAAGCACCCCACCCGCCCGCCCCTTCAACCTCCGTCTGCCCCACCTGTGACAGAGTCCAGCATTGGACTCATCAGTCACCTGAGAACTCATTTTTAATGTGGAAGCAAGTCATCCTCGGTTCCGAGGGACCGCCTAAGAGAAGAAAGAGAGAGAGATTGATGAATTCAGTAGAGGCCAGAGAAGAGAATGAACAGGGAGATTTGCCTGTACATGAGACAGTCTGTTTGTTTGTTTGTTGTTTGTTCTTTCTTTCTGTCCCTCCTTCAGTCAATATTATCGTGTCCTGTTTTGCGTGCTCCATTCAGGCACATTATGGACCTTAACCACTGGACTATATTTAGAAACACGGGGCTACAGTTTCAACTGAGTTGTGAACAATGGGGAGGTCAGTTTTTATAGCAGGGCTTTGATTTTGTCTGTGTTCGAAACCCTCCTTATATAAGGGATTGGCCCGATCAGTACTGAGCACTGCAAAACATTGTTACTTTTGCGATACCTGTTTAAGAAACAGTCGGATGTTTTTTGAATAACAGGACGTTTCACCTTAGCTTTTGCGTAATTGGTCCAGTCACCATGGAACTTTCCCCTGTCAAATAAACACAAATGCATGTGTTGACTTGCCAAAAGCTTGTAGTTGGTAAATGCTCAGGCCAAAATGAAGCTAAGCCAAACTTAGGAAGATAGGAATTGCTGGGCTATGAAAGACCAAGGTCCATCTCCTTCACCTTCCACCATCCTGGTAATTACATGATACAACAATAATGCAGTTGTTGACTAATCACAGCAATCAATCTCATTAATTAGTCTACAACAGAGGCAAGGAAACCCCCAGTGATGGAGAGCACTGGGAACCATAGGTCCAAAGTCACTTCTTCCTCCCGAGCTCGCTACACTCACCACACGACATGTCTCAAATTACTCACATACTGTATCCCAAAATATTACTTTCTGAAAAGAAAGCTATCTACTTTTACAGGCCAGATTAGATGTGTGGTGCGCGCTGAGTTATCTGTTCCCAGCTGGAGCAACGGAAGGGCATTCAATTATCCTCAGAGCCCTGGACTAAGGAACTGAAAAAGCAGCAAGTGTTCCTGCTCCTGATCTCCATCCAAGCAATCCTGCTGGAAAACGGACGTGTGCGGACATTGTGAGAGGACAAGGTGAGGCACACTGTCCAATAGCCTGTCAATGCTCGTGCTCTAGGCTCACACTAGGATGAGGTACCAAAGGGCAACCAGCAATAACGGTGGACTGCAGAAAGAGGCCTTGCTTAAAGGGGAGGAAACAAAAATGGTGGAGGAGTGGAAAATTTGCATGTAATAAGAAAATCATTAAGTGAAATAGTTTGAGCACTTTTTGTCCCTTTTTCAATCTTGTTTCTTTGGTCTAGAATTTCCTCAGAGAGTTTTTTTTTATGTAGCTGTCGCTGGCAAGGCCCGACATTTATTGCCCATCCCTAGTTGCCCTTAACCGAGTTGCTTGCTAGGCCACTTCAAAGGGCAGTTAAGAGTCAACCACATTGGTGTGGGGCTGGAGTCACGTGTAGGCCACACTGGATAAGGACGGTAGGTTTCCTTCCCTAAAGGACACCAGGGAACCAACTTTCACGACAATTCGACAGCTTCATGGTCATTTTTTTTTTAATACAGATATCGGCTTTTTATTTCAAGTTTAAAAAAAAACTGAATTCAAATTCCCAAACTGCCATGGTGATATCGAACTCATCTTCTCTGGTCTATTAGTCCAGTAACTCCTGCTCCTCCTGGCCCACAAGAAAACCTTTCAAATATGTAAATTATTATCGTCCTGGGCCTGGAGCCGATTCACAGCAGGCTTCCCGGGTGCAGTCCGCACCGAGCTCGACTCCCGCGAGTCCGCACCGAGCTCGACTCCCGCGAGTCCGCACCGAGCTCGACTCCCGCGAGTCCGCACCGAGCTCGACTCCCGCGAGTCCGCACCGAGCTCGACTCCCATGAGTCCGCACCGAGCTCGACTCCCGCGAGTCCGCACCGAGCTCGACTCCCGCGAGTCCGCACCGAGCTCGACTCCCGTGCCCCGAGGCTAAAGAGGCATTGGCAGCCGGTTGACGTCCTCGGACCCCGGTTTTTGAATATTTATTTGTCCCGCGGCTTGGGCCTCACTCGCCTGGGAGCTAAAATTACGGCCGGTGAAAGTAGGGAGCTGAGTACACTGCCTCTATGTTAACCCTTCGCACGCCACGTTCTGGTTGGGCCCGGAGGGTTAAAATCAGGGCTTCCACTGTTCAAGTCTTTCTTCATATTAGTATTTCCTCAGACCAGGCAGCGTCCTAGTGAATCTACGCTGCTCCCTCTCTGCTCCCTCAACATCCTTCCAATAGTGTGGAGCCCAAAACGCCACACAGTCTCCAACTGTGGCCTCACTAAGGTTTTATATAGATTCCCCATTGCATCTCAACTTTTCCTCTTGGTATAAGATCCTTTTTTAATGGCCTTATCCACTTGAGGTGCTGCCTTTAATGCCTTGTGACCCTGAACCCACAGATCCCTCTACTCTTCCACATCACCCAACTTGCCCAAAGTCTAATTATTACTTTTTGGTTACCAAAATGTAACTTCTCATACTTACTGACATCTACCACTTTTTTGTCCACCTTATCAAATCCTCTTACAGCTTCTTTTGAATCTCAAAATTATTTCCTATGCCTCGTAGTTTAGTATCATCTGCATATTTGGGCACCACTCCCTCTTAACTCCTACTTTGCTTCTTCCCTTCTAACTAGCTTTTGGTCCATTTTGATACACTTTCCCTAATTCCATCCCTCTTAATCTTCTCCAATAGTCTCCTTGTTAAAGGCTTTCTGAAAGTCAATGTACATAACATCTACTGCACTTCCCCCATCCACCATCTCTCCACCAAGTTAATTTTTTGAAGTGTGGTCACTGCTGTTTGTGGGATTTTGCTGCGCGCAAATTGGCTGCCACGTTTCCTACATTACAACAATGTGATAATAACCAGATAATCTGTTTTTAGGTGTTGATTGAGGGATAAATATTGGCCAGGACACCAGGGAGAACTCCTTCGGTCTTCTTCGAAATAGTGCCATGGGATCGTTTACACCCTGCTGAGAGGGTAGACTGGGCCCAGATTTTACATCTCATCTGAAAGACAGCACCTCCGACAGACGGCACCTCCGACAGTGCAGCACCCCCTCAGTACTGCACTGGGAGTGTCAGCCTAGATTGTGTGCTCAAGTCACTGGAGCGGGAATGGAACCAATGACTTTTTGACTCAGAGAGCAAGAGTGCTATCCACTGAGCCATGGCTGAGAATCGGTCATCTCTGGATTAACTTTCCCAGCCATGTGCTAAAATAAGGAAGGATAGGAAGCTGAGGGAGCTTAACCTGTGGCTAAAGGAGTGGTGTCAGGAAGAGGGCTTCCATTTTGTGGGGCATTGCCACCAGTTCTGAGATTCTGAGATTCCGCAAGGATGGGCTGCACCTGAACAGGAAGAGAGATAATGAACTGGCAGAACAGATGAATAGGGAAGTGAAGAGTCATTTAATCTAGGATGGAAGGGGGCAGGGAAAATAAAAGCAGGAAAGAGTAAGTAGAGAAGATAGAAATAGATGAGGTTAAAATACAAATAAAAAAGATTTAGCAAAAAGGCTGGCATTCAGAGGAATAACGGGAATAGAGAAGGCAAATAAAATCAACTGGTTATAAGAAAAAGACTGACACAAGGAACGAGGTGCTAGCTCGGGCAAAATAAAAGGAAAAGTCATAGCTTTATACACAAAGCAAAAAGGAACTGCTTAATTGGAATCTTCAGACTGTGGAAAATAAATTGGGTGAATTAGAAGCAAGACAAAGATTTAATAGCACTTACAGAAACTTTGATGTGGAGATGCCGGTGTTGGACTGGGGTGGACAAATGTGAGAAGTCGCACAACACCAGGTTATAGTCCAACAGCTTTATTTGAAATCACAAGCTTTCGGAGCGCTGCTCCTTCACCAGCTTGTGATTTCAAATAAAACTGTTGGACTATAGCATGGTGTTGTGCGACTTCTTACAGAAACTTGGCTGCAAGCTGAGCAGGAGTGGAAAATAAACATATTATTGGGTTATAACACTTTTCGGAAGTGCAAAAGGAGGAGGAGTGGAAATATTGTTAAAGGAGGAATATCTGCTTTAGGGAAGACTGATTTCTGCATCAAAGAGCTTCAGACAGAGTCTGATTGGAGGCCAATGATCAACAACAACAACAGCAGCTTGCCCTTAAAAGGTGCCTTTAATGTAAAAACGCTTCCCACGGTATTTCACAGAGTCGTAATCAGAGAAAAATGATGTTGAGCCAAAGAAGGAGATGTTAGGAGGGGGGTCACCAAAAGCTTGGTCAAAGAGGTGTGTTTTAAGGACTGTCTTAAAGGATGAAGGGGGAGAGGCAGAGGGGTTTAGGGAGGATATTTCAGAGCATGTGTAGAAAGTATATACAGACCCTTAAATTTTAATATTTCTTGAAATGCTTTGCCAGGCAAAAAGGTTTTACAAAGTGAAATAAAATTGGTGAATGTAACAAGCAGTCTTTTCACTGATGAGGCAGGAAACATGGTTGTGACTGCAGGGGGTAGTGATAGTCAACAGAGATAAACAAACCCCTGAGTATTGTAGACATCGTGGGGGAAAAATTGAGTCGCGCCCCCTTTGGGGCGCTAACTTCGCCGGGGCGCTACCCCAGAAAAATTAGCGCCCCCGAGGCTGAAATTGATTGGTAGCGCCCCAAGAGGGAAGCGGGGTACTACTGGAACCGCCCCGCCTCCCTCTTGGGGTGCTGCGAGGGAATATCACGGCGCTACGTGCCGCAGCGCCATGGGAGGCGCTAATGGGAGGCGCAAAGCAACCAAATTTTTCCCCCCGTGTCTCTGGTGACTTTTCTGAGGTGAGAAGTCAAACCTTGGAAGTTTTGAAATGCAGAATACAGTGAAACTCATGAAGTGGTTTTCTGCCACCTTTGTAAACTTTAGGAGTGAATGAACAATTTTTGGGCTGTGATAAGGACAAACTGAATAATAGCCACACAAGATGTGTGAGTGTAAACGTTTGACAGCTCAAACAGCTCAGACCAACATTAAAGGAACGTTTCACTATCTCTGAATGAATGATTTAATGCAAAACGCAAGGAAAGCTGTATAAAGCACAGTGGCTAAAGAATATCAGCACTGCAGTCGGAAGAAGGTGGCTTGGCCAGTCATCTCGCCTACGAGGACCTACAATCAACGCTGGACCGATCATCGGCGGGTGGTTGTATGTTTGATTTCCTGTAACATTATTGGTG